>JBBBDQ010000256.1:4482500-4852500 GCA_037127315.1 Ascarosepion bandense | reverse complement strand
GCGCCGCCACCGACTCATTCACGACTCTGAATACGACGTGGCCAGTAGGTATTGCACACTGTAGGGTACCTCGTTACAGCAGCCGCCAGAACGGGTTGTTTGCATTCCGTTGTGAAAATGTATGACGCACACATCAAGGATAGTAATACTTTGCGCCTTGTCGGTCTAACGTTTTATAATGACATGAAGTCGAACGATTATACTTAGCCAGTTGCTACGTTGCAGCTAGGAAGCTTAAGTCACTGTGTCGGGCTAGACATATTTTCTCGACTGAAACTGTCCTGCACTTTTTGATGATTCATGATATATGTGGTAATTCGTGAGTTGATAGTATGTGTTCTGTGAGTTTCTAACTTTTCAAACAAACAAAGTGATTGTGTATACGCCCTGAATTACGCTAAAAGCTTGGTAAAAAAATCAGGTTTTCTCGGTTTTCTGTGAATTCATTTCGATAAAGTTTTCCGGTTGTTTTGCCACAGCTATGAGTTAAAAATTAAAAATTTTAACGGAATATATCATTGTTGTTATTCAAGCATTTTTAACGCAATGCTTACTCACAATATAAATGATAATATAAAATTATACATACACATACATACATATATGTATATATACATCGTTCATTCAGTAATGAATTAGAACACTCTTAGCTACTGGTGTATGTTCACAAGGTAAATCCCACATTAAAAATCTGCTTCTTCATGGTGCAGAAGTAGAATCGCCGACTGATGACAATGCAGTCGATTTTCAATCCTTGCTAAAAGCAATCGGAAGTATCACCGTACTGATGAGCTTTGATACAGCGGAACAGATCAGTCTGCGGATGACTATATATATTTGTAAATGTTTAATGTGTCATCACAAGTATTTTGCATGAATTTTTCACTGTTTTCTTATTCTTTTCTGAGTATAAACGTTGATTCTAAATATTTATTTCAATAAAAAATAAGTAAAGGGTTGCGTGATAAGAATTTAATTATATTTATTTAGTTATAACGTAAAACATTTGAATATCATAGAAGGATGAATTAATAGAGAATGAAACCTTAGTTGCTTATTATTTACTGACGCTGAAATAAATGCGAATAATGACATTCAGCCCCCCCCAGAAGAGAGTCTAAAGTTCTAAGCGATTTCTTCAAATAGACTTTGTATTGGAATAATGAATATGATCGCAAGAGAAAGGAACAATGGAAATTAATCTGATAACAAACAAACATAATTAAATAAATGAGAAACTCTTATTGTTTTTTTTTTATAATATTTTCTATGCCTTTGGGAAAGGTGCATACATGTCAATTGCCTTTCAAACCCACACACGCACAAACACACGCACAAACACACGCATACAAACACCCCCACCACACACACACACACACACACACACAAATATATATATATATATATATATATATATATATATATATATATGAAACATTTTACTAAACGATGCATGCAACAAATGTGTTGGTTCGTCTCTGTCAAGAAACGGGACATAATTTTTAACTACAAATCATAACATGATCAAAGGAGAAAAGAATTTATTGCAACGAAAATGTCTAGACGGTGCCCTGATCGCATTTTCATCGAGAGTGAATTCGCCCCGGAGCCCATACAATATTTCACCAATCTTGGAATAACTTCGAATTTTGAGAATGCTATATTTACGAATAAAAGTGATTGAAAATAAACAGAAAAAATAATCTAAGTGCATGCGATCAGATTTTTAAAAAATTACAATTAAAAATTACAGCATTCCTCGTTGGTGCGCATGCGTAGTCTCCCTATGGGCACCTCGATGTAGTGTAATAGCAAGCTTGTCTCGCTAGAATCATTATAATTGAGTAGTGAGTTCGATCCTCACTGGATGTCCGAATCTTTCAGCCTTGTGCTACATCTAATCACTATGCGTAGTAGCACTAACAAAACCTGTAATCCTACGAAGACGAAACAGATCACAAAAATAGAATAAATATATTCAAGTTGCTCAGAAATTTTTCCTCAATAATATCTTTGATATATACAAATAAATATCGTTAGCACACACACACACACACACACACACACACACACACACACACACACACACACACACACACACACGTAGCATTAAATTGTTATAGTAGTGTATTTTTTCACAAGTTTACTGATGGAAGGGAATTTACGAAAGAAGAGTTTCATCATAGAATGCTGGACATGAAGAATTACTTTGAAGAATTTGATGAAAAAATAATTATTGTTAAGAAATAAAGCATAAATTAATGAGAGAAAAACAAATGACCCTGTAATATGAAGACATCACATTCATGCCCTCTCAAATTTTCAGAATAACCATCACATCAATGGAATAACACAGGTCAGCTAAGTCACAAGTTTCTTCATATTAATTATATATATATATATATATATATATATATATATATATATATGAAATGATTTGTTTGGACAATATTTTTGATCGATATTCGTATTTTAAGTAGATATTGTTTTTTAATTAAACAGTATTATATATTTATATCTACCGGCTTGATTATTTGCGAAAGATTTTAATTACGAAAATACGAAAATGTGTGTCATTTTGTAGGATTCGGACCTGCCTCTCCTATTTACATAGGGGAAGCTACCATGTGATCTGCCACGTCTAAGAACTCTCGACCACGAATGACCACCAGTCTAAACGTGGTTTTAATCAAGCCTCTATAAAACAATTTTCGATTGATCGCAATTAACAAACAAATCATTTCAAATTGTCGGTTGTTTATACCCAAGTTTCGTTAATCTTCGTTAATTTCCGTAACATGTTTACATTTGTTGACATTACGATACATTTCAGAGCAGGTATGGTTATTGCGAGATATATATATATGTTCGTCATTAGGTTGGGATAAGTGCAATTATGTATTTGCTTATTGCTGCGTACACTGATGCGTTGTTGATATGGAATGTATGTGTATTTTACTTTGAATATAACAGTATATGTGTTTGTAGCCTAGCGCGCTATTTCTTTTCACATTTTGCCGCTGTCTGTATATTTGTATGGATATTTCTTATTAGTTCCCTGCGTCTGCGTGTATACGTGTGTTTAG
The DNA here is from genome assembly GCA_037127315.1 of Ascarosepion bandense. Taxonomy (NCBI): domain Eukaryota; kingdom Metazoa; phylum Mollusca; class Cephalopoda; order Sepiida; family Sepiidae; genus Ascarosepion; species Ascarosepion bandense. The sequence continues at coordinate 4,849,414 of JBBBDQ010000256.1, read as the reverse complement.
CCCTTTTTTTCTTTGGTATTTGTTTTCTTTCATGGGGGCTTGTTTATCTATATGCATGAGGCAATGTTGTTAAAATCAATACTGAAACTGTTTCAGTGTATATTTGCATGTGTGGTTGCTATCATTTGTGTCTGTGTCTACACTGTTATATATTTATATGCGTGCGATCTTGTAAACGTTCTTCAGTTAGCCTGCGAGTTCTTTTTTTAATTCCATTGCTCTTCATTGATGTGTCTTTGCGCTCATCTCGAGACGTATCACTTTAGGTAGACTATATAAATACTGTTTTTGATGAATGACCGAACGTATACTGGTAAGTGTTTGTTTAATGACTTCAGGGCTTCTGGGTTGGCTTGTACGAAAATTACTTAAGAAATATATACTTCTGTTATTTTTTTCAAAATCAATTTCCCAGTCATTGCATAAATAAACTTTGTATAGGAATGTATATGTCATTTTTTATTTTATATATATTAGTCTGACACAAGGCCATGATATTTGGCACTTGTCACCGATCAAATCTGTAATGATCTGAAATGTTAAGTTCGAATAAACAATACTAAGCTGTCTTCCTTTTCTTCTATCATTGAATATCATTTAATAGGATTCGAATGATGGACAAAATCCTGCTTTTACTTTGATTTGTATTACACATCAATCTCTTTATTTAATCTCGTCATCTTGCATTCGTTGTTTACTATTCAACTTTGCTGTCCCAGTCAATCATCGAAAAAGCCCTGACGAACGCTATCGGCAATAGTGATAGAAACACATACACACACAGACATATATATGTACTAATAAACATATATATTATCCTACATCGGTGACACGAATCGGAGTTTCATGCACTACGCAATCATCATGTGCATATTATAAACTGACTGCTATAATATGCACTTGATGATTGCGTAGGTCATGAAATTCTGAGTTGTGCAATCGACATAGGATAATATATATATTTAATAATGTAATTAATAACTCTGCTATGTCATACTGAAAAATGTTTTATTAACACCGAATTATTTGATATATGTGAATATACTTTCATTTCTAAACGATTTATTTCGCTACCTTGGTTTCTACCATGAGTGGTGTCTTCAGGTGATATTTAATAACTTTAAAAAGTTATTAATAATAATAGCTTTAATAAATTTTAATAACTTTTTAATATTTTATCAAAGATCGCCTGAAGACACCACTCAAGGTAGAAACCAAGGTAGCGAAATAACTCCTTTAAAAATAAAAAAAAATATTTAAAAGTTTTACAATATAATTGCATAGAACACTTTCAATACAAATAGGTACAGGTCTAACCATATTAGAACCAAACACTAAGTATTAAAGAATCAATATATATATATATATATATATATATATATATATATATATATATATATGGGGGGGGGGTCCGAATCTGACCTGAATAGTACATAGCAACATTTCATCAAAAAAATATACATTGTAAAAGAAATATTATACTTCAATTAAACTTTTTTTCATTTTAAATTTTACTTTCAGAAAGAATTTCGAAGATTTTAATATCGCTTTAGCTATATTCATTTATAAGATTGAATTAATGATGCACATGTTTTCTCTCTGGGAGATACATTTGTTTAAAATGTACATTGCAATTCGAAAGATAAGTAAATAGATCCGTCGCGTTGACAGACAAATTTCCCTAAAGTCAACTATAAATTATTGACGACAGAAAAGACTTGAATCTTAAAAAATTATACCGTTCAGAATGCGGACAAAAGCTTAAGACTGAAAGACCGACTTGGCAATAATAAGAATTGAAAAAAAATCGTAGGCAAAATATATTGTAATAATAATTATTATGCGCATTTTGTGTCGAATACCGATAGAAAGCTTGAAGCTGTCGTTAGAACAAATGCTGCATGGATAAAATATTTCGGAAATCATAAAACAATAGCGGCAACTGATTCTATCATTTCTCACAGATCAAACAAGTTTGGTGATATTCTTCACGAGAAACAAGTGGTTATTATCTGTCTAAGCATTTAATTATTTCGGCCTATAATTAGCAGATGGTACGCATTTTATAAAAGTTATAATTATTCTGATGTAGAGATAACGAAACGTATAATTTTAGTGAGTGTTACAAAAGCAGAATGTGTTTTGGTGGCAATGTTATTAAATGAATCTAAATTCTTTTGTCTTAGCCAACTCAAAAAACCTACAGTCTGCCATCACGTCGTCTTTGGATTAAAATTTTCAAATCCTTTCAAAAGTACATTACGTCAGTGCGGTAATAAATAATGAATAAATTATTTGAAAACTATTTGAATTTCCGGACAAATCAAAGAAAACTCCACTTTGCTTTAGAGTCCTTGTCAAATTTGGTGTCATATAATTTACACTTTTATCTTGTTTTATTGCCACATGTATTTACAGGTGCCCATATATATATATATGCCAGAATATGCATTTTTAGGGCTGATTTCTGGTGATTCTTGTAAACTCAAATTAATTTCATCACTTTTTTTTCTATTGCGTATGTACATATTGAACGAGAGTTACATACCGTTTTTTTAACAACGGTAAAGCAAGAAGGATGTGCGCTGTGGTGCAGTGAACATCGGCCCAGACCGACAAATCGGGGAGACGCATTCGAATTCCTGTTAAATTCGCTGCAATCACTTACGCTGGAATAACTTGGGAAAGCAATTAATCCGTCTATTCCCTGTAGTTATGGGTTAAATAACAGGACAGATTTAGTTCTATAACCCTGGCTAGCAACCAGTCTACCGTAGAAAGCAATGACGACCGACTGCGAGATAATCTTCTACTAATGCCTTTCGAGACGTCGCTAACTGACTAAAACCTAGAAACAAATGAAAATTTTACAGCACACTTAGCGAAACTTTTAAAGGATGCACATTTAAATGATATGAAATAAAACCATAGATTTAAAAACTATAGAAAAATATGAAATTTATTTTTAATAAACTTTTTTACAGTATATTTAATGTGTATTGTTTTGTGTTTGAGTCTGTGTAAGATTTTCTCATGTTTGGTCGAATCTTAACTTATAAATGGAACTTTGTCTCTTTGTGTGGGAATTAGTTTTAAAGCTTTCATTACACCCGAGCAACGCCGGGCTATACTGCTAGTATGAAATAAGCAGAACCTCGTATTTTTAATTTAACGTTGTCTTTCTCGTTTTTTATCTTTAATGTTATTTCGGAATAATAAGTGCAGTGGATATCGGCTCAGGGTGTGAAATCGGTGAAGCAAATTCGAATTCCAGTTCCCATGCGAGCAAATACAAGCTATTGGTTAAATGAAAGGATAGATTTGATTCTGTAGGCTTGGTTTGAAATCTGTCTACCGCATAAAGTAATGGAAATTTACTGCGAGAAAATAATACACCCTGTCAGCTATGTGTTTTCGAGACATGATCGCTCAAGTGTGTATCGCCACTTAACTGACTGGACTATAATAGGGATTATTTCTTTAATGTAACTAGTAAACGCCGAGTAATATGAAACGAATTATTTACCAATAAAAATCAAATATTTATTCAAATACTAAACTCTGAAGCATTACTACCTCCACACACACTTATTTAGTTGTTGTGGTGACAATATTTCACATAAGGTTAACATTACGGCACAGCACTTGAGAATCACCGCATTAGACTACCAATCAAGCAACATTATTCCATCTATCAACGTTTCTTCTGGTTTGTAAGTCCTGCAGTTGTTGTTGTTGTAGTTTAATCGGTTCGGTTCAGCTATATCGTCAGTAATATATCCTTATACATATATTCTCACTGAGAAGGGGCTTCTCGAGGTGGTAAAATTGTAAGTAATCTTGTATCACGAGCACGATTACAATTGAGTATTGAGTTCAAACTTCACTGAATGTCCCATACATTTGGTTTTGTGCCACTTCTAAGCTGCGCTTAGAAAATTTTCATATCGCTAAGAAGAATCTCAAATATTTTTTGTAGTCTAAGTTTCGTCTATTTTGCTAATGATTTTTCTATATAATTTTTATATCCATATATTTATAACCGTACGACATAGACACAGTTAAAAATTTCTGAAGATAAATTTTATTCCTCTTTCCTAATTTGTCAATCAATTAAGTGCCATACGGGATACATGCTTATGTCTCTTCGAGACATGATTGATTGGGCAAAGGGTTTTCCCGCAGTAGGTGGTCATTAATTTCTATGGTAGACTGGTTGCTAACCAAGGCTATAGAATCCAAACTATCCTGCTATTTAAGCCATATCTGAAGGGAAGAAGTGGCGAATTAATATCTTTCGCAAGGGTATTTGCGCGTAAGTGAATGCAACGTATTCAACTGGAATTCTAACTTGGTTCTCTGATTTCTCGTTCAGTGCTGATATCCACTGTACACAACGCCCAATTAGTACACAACGTAAATATAACTCTTAATGACCAATTTATAAACAGAATAGTTTTAGTTGAGAATGATTTTTCATAACACCTGGATAAAACACAATCTCTTGAGACATGACTTGCTGGATTAAACTATCAGTAAACTAATCTTTGTAACTTTGATTAAATAGCACGATAGATTGGGTTTTATATCCTTGGTTGGCAACTAGTCAACCGCAGAAAATAATGGCGAACTTGTGCGGGAAAACCTTCTACGCAGCCATTCCTGACTTTTTCGAGATATAATCGCTCAAGCGTGTATCACATATAACACTTATCTGACGGAAACTTTCTAGCATTCACAACACTTTTTTTCTTTTCATGGCTGGAAAGAAGGCAAGGGACGGATTTCCGACATTTTTTAACATGCATCCTTTCAAGGATTTATGCGAAAATACCCTTGGCAAAGGTATCAATCACTTACGCACAAATACCCTTAGGAAAGGTATTAATCCGTCTCTTACTTCCAGTTATGGGTTAAATAACAGGACAGATTGGGTTCTATAGCCTTGGTCGGCAACCAGTCTACCGCAGAAAGCAATGGCAACCTACTGCGGGATAATGTTCTGCCCAGTCAGTCATGTCTCTTTCGAGACATGATCGCCCAAGCGTGTATCACGTATGGCACTTTAACTGACTGACCGCAGAAAGCAATGCCAACCTACTCCGTGATAATATTCTGCCCAGTCAGTCATGACACTTTCGCGACATGATCGCTCAAAGCGTGTATCACGTATGTCACTCAACTGACTCTTTCAAGACTAACTATTTTCGAGCATCCAAATTTTCTCTTCCAGCTTTTACAAGGATAAATATTATCAATTCTTTTGTTACTTAATGATTATGATCAGAACAGTTTGAAACACTGGTTTCCGTGCGACCATCGAAATTAAGCAACATTGAGTTTGGTTATTATATAGATAGGTGACCACTTGGGAATACCAGATACTCTAACTGTATGGTTGATGTTATGGATAATGACTCGGATGGTCCTGGGTATGACGGTAAACAGCATCTGGCAGCAAGGCCTCTGATTTCAAAGTTGCGAGGAGCATACAACCACTTCTTAATTGCTGTTGTTCCCAGGTCCACTCTAACCCCGGGTGATAGCACCTCTTAGGGTTCAAGCTATGGGTAAATAGTTATCCCTCCAAGCGGGGGTCAAAACACTATGAAAGTATAAAAACTGGCTTTTATGAAATATATACATAGAATTTTTTGAAAGAAAAATATTACCAACAAAACCTTTTTGAAGGTAAAATATTACCAACAAAATATTTCTGAAGGAAAAATGTTACCAACAAAAATAAGTTTTTGAAGGAATTAATGCTTCAGCATTAAATGTCCCTAAAAGTTTGATATGCTGTAATCCAAAACAAACCTAACTAAATAATGACTCAGAATATTTAATCAGAGCCAATTTCTAATTTTCGTTGCACTGATTATATTCACTTAGGCGCAAATGTAATATAACAATCTGGCCCCACCCGAGGAAGTGATGCAAGCGATGGTGTTTCCCGTCGGTGAAGGGGTCGGCGAAACGACAAGACAGGTGTTTGTGAAATACATCCTGTCGAGGCCGGAGCGGATGTCGTTTGACCTTATTTCCGACAGCGGCGGAAATGACTACGGAGGCAAACAGAACAGGTGTCTCTGGGAATTACGTGAGCGTTGCGTGGGCGAGGCAAAACCGGAAGGAAAGTCCCGGTTCTAGAAGACTATATAAAGACCTCGACACACGGATTCGCTAGCAGAGAACGGCCAGTGGAAGCAGAGAAACACCACAGGCAAGACTACACTCCCGTCAACCCATTCTATGTGCGCTCTCACCCTTCCGTTCTCTATTCCACACGGTTCGTCGTCATTAATAAAAATATAACCTTATATTTTTATATATGCGTGTTTGTTGTTTTGTCGTCGTACGGCGATATATAACACAAATACTGTTGCAAGAGGTATGCATCCACCTATTCTCCCCCAATCTATGGGTTAATTAGTAAAAATGTATCACCAAAGGCCATTATAAATATCTTCAAAACAATAATATTAATAATAATAAGAGCAGTTAAAGACCGAAAACATCTGCCAAGGTAATGCCGAAGTCATCTCAGTAATTAAGAAAAGTGATTATTATAATGAATATAACTTTAATAAGCTTGATCGCAGTCATTAAGGAAAATGTAAAAAAAGAAAAAAGAAAAGAAAATGTAAAGGGAAATTGAAAATGAGGCTTCAAAAATGAGGAAGAATTCGTTTTTATTTTTTAATATACCAAATTTGCATTTGACTCATTTGTTACGTATTTTATGTTTTCTGTCTTTTTGCATTTGAATAATAAATATAATCTATATCCATAATATATATTTATAACATATAAATCTTTATTATGAATAATATGTTAATGGAAAAATAGTGCGTTCAGAAAATGTAATGACGTAAAGCAATCGTGTGCGATAATTTTGTATTTGACATGACAATCTAAAACAAACACTTTATTCACGTTCTTCACAAAACATATTGGTTTTTTATTTACTTTATATACCTAGACATTAATTCGTATCGAAGACAGTGGATTTTAACCCCAGGCTATTTATATATTTGTGAAACCGAGCATATTTTCTCTGTTTAACCGACCTGTTTCAAATGGGAACGTCTTGAAATCGGTACATTTAACCTTCACTATTACTTTTTAATTTTCACATAAATTTGTACATTTTTAAAAATATGAGAGAAATTGTAGAAATTTAAACTCGCTTCAAGAATATTCATTAATCGGATTAAATTAAAGATTTTGAGAAACTGAATTTATTTAGGGGCAATCTCATTAAATGCATAACATTTATTTGTCTAAGCTAAATAAAAAAAATGAAGGCTGTCTTTCTAAATAGTTATGTCAGTTCAAGAATAAATTAGAAATAAACTTTATAAATTATCCACATCTTTAAACAAAACACAAATTCGCCTCAGATTCTATGGATATTTGATTAAATTTGACATCTTTTAATTTAGTGTTGTTTTTTTTTCATTCTATCATAAAAGATATTTACACCTGCTCATTAGCAACACGTGCTTTAGGAGGTGAATTTGTCATGGAGGAAAGATTCCAAATGATGTTTGTTTAAAAATAAAACAACTTTTCTCAAAAGTGATTCAGTCTCGGTTATGTTTGATAGATGCCTGGCTTTTTTACAGGTTTTATCTAAAAACTACCTAGAACAACACGTCTATCTATCTATCTATCTATCTATCTATCTATCTATCTATCTATCTATCTGTTTCTCTCTCTCTCTCTCTCTCTCTCTCTCTCTATATATATATATATATATATATAATCAAAAATAGAATAAAACGATCATTTTTGGACTGACCTGGTTCATGGGAAATCATATGATAAAATGGAAAATTCGAAAATACTTTTGAACTTAAATGTTAGTAAGAAAAAGAAAAACGTAGCAATTTTTTTTTAATCATTTCACCACGAGCAAGGCAGAAATGCCACTGATGAGCTGGGGGCTACATAACTGTAAAAAGATTAATTAGAAAAGAGTGAGGAATACAAACTAGTTAGAAAGGAGCAACAGAAAGCTGAGAATGCAGGTGCGATGACAGATACATAGGCGGAGAGAAAGGGAGGGATATACGGGGGTGGGGAGTGATCTAGAGTCCAGTGGTTAATAGACGAGTATTGACATTGTATTTAAATTTCTGGAGGTTGTAGCCGTCAGGAAAGCAAGAATATGGGAGCGAGTTCCACAGGCGGGAAGTGCGAGAGAAGTAGCTGCAGGAGTAGAATTGTCGTCTGCATTTGGGTAACCTAACTTTGAATGGGTGGGACCCAGTTGCCAATCTGGTTGCACGAGTAAACACCTGTTGAGGAGGCACCAGTGACATATGTTCGTCTGAGCAGAAGCCATGAAAGTATTTATAGAAGAGACAAAGGGAGGCCACATTTCGACGGTGGGGAAGTGGCTGCAGTCGAGCCGCCAGATCAGTACCTATCACATTACAGACTCTCCTTTGGAGCCTGCCGCGAACACTGAGGAGAATGGCAGGGTCGCCTGACCATAAATGGCAGCAGTACTCCATGTACGGACGGATGGTTGACTTGTATATATGCAGGATGGATTCAGGCGGAAAAAACATCCTGGAACGGCATAGTGACCCAACCATCTTAGCAGTAGATTTTGCTATGGAATCAATATAATGTTTCCATTTGAGGTCTGAGGAGAGGGTAAGGCCGAGGAGGCGTAGTGTGTTGCTCTCAGGGAGAATCGCTTGGTCCATGCTTATGGGAGGCATGAGAGGTTGCCTGTGATGGTTGGCAGACAACAGCTTGGTCTTAGACGCATTGAAGTTGACAAACCACTTCTTGCCCCAATTCACCACAGAGTGTAGATCCCGTTCAAGGTCAACAGCGAGATTATGTCTGTCCGCCACGACAGGTTTCTTACTGGTGCGGGAGTATATTGTGGTGTCGTCTGCGTAGATGCCTACTTGAGAACTGATTTCATCTGGGAGATCGTTGATGAAAATAAGGAAGAGCGTCGGGCCCAGGATTGAGCCCTGTGGGACACCAGCATTCGTGCTGTAGGATGACGAGGCATGTCCATTCAAAACGACATTCATTTTGCGCTTATTCAAAAAGGATTGGATTAGGTCAAGCAGGCGACCGGTAATACCGTAACCCCGTAGCTTGCATAGGAGGCCAGAGTGCCAAACCCTGTCGAAACTCTTGGAGATGTCCAGAGCAACTGCGCAAACCTCGTCAGACTCATCAAGAGCCTGGAGCATGTACTCCGTTACGGTTGTTAACAAGTCGGCCGTGGACCTAGCAAAGCGGAAGCCATATTGCCTGTCAGAGAAGAGTTTATGGGCAGTAAGATGTTGGACTATTTCAGCATTGATTATGGCCTCGAATACTTTCCCGAATATCAGTAGAAGACTGATAGGACGATAGTTGGATGGGTCCGAGGGTTCACCACAATTCTTAAATACAGGAACGACTGAGGAGAACTTCCAGCATGCAGGAAAACAGGAATGAGAAAGGCAGTAGTTAAACAGTTTAGAGAGGATAGGGGAAAGTTCAGGAGCACACTTCTTAAGGACTACAACCGGGATTTCATCGTCTCCACTCGCCTTATGGGGGTCGAGTTTTGAGATTACTCGGGATACTACTGTCGGGGTAATATATACGTCGTGCAGTTTGGCCTCAGTTCTAATAGGGAAGTCGGTTGGGTGTACTCCAGATGAGTCAAATGTGGAGTTGGATGAGAATCTGCGGGCAAAGCATTCAGATTTGTCCGCAGATAATGTGAGAACCTCAAATTCATGGATTAAAGGAGGATTTGCTATTGTTCAGCACTCGCTTGCAAATCCTCTAATAGTCCTTGGAGCCGAACTTGCGGTCAGCTATGCGCTGTCGCATTCTCTCAGCAAACAACAGTTTGGCGTCATTTAGGGTTCTCTTGCACTCTTGCAAGCAGACGTGATCAGGCGCCTATTGTGATCAGATGACTGTCTCCGGAATAGACGGAAGTAATGGTTCCTGTGGGCAATGGCGGCTGAGTAGGCAGGAGAGAACCACGGAGAGGAATGAGGTTTTAGGCAATACTTCCTGGTCGGTATGAAGGCATCAATGCCAGCTTTCACCCATGACGAGACCTCAGAAGCACAGTCATCAGCTGATAGATCGAACACTTTTCCCCAAGGGACGTCGCAGAGGAAATCGCGAAATGCATCCCAGTCAGCTTTTAGGTATAGGGAGGGAGTCCTATAGGTAGGGGGCTCCCGAGGTGAGTGAGAGTGGAAAGAAATACTGAGAGAGACTACAGCTTGGTCGGAGTTGCCGAGAGGGCAAAGCTTCGAAACTTGACAGGCGTCAAGCGCAGAGGTGAAACATATCTAGTAGTGAGGAATGACCCGAGGGTGTGCTTGGGAAGTGAGTGCGGAAGTCCACCACTTGCGTAAGGGATTGGGAAATAGCGAAGTTCATGGCGTGAATGCCCGCTGGATCAGTAACGGCGTTTTCAAGCCACTCAGAGGTCTCCGAATACAAATATGTGGCAAATGGGTGATAGGAAATAGCCTTATCTATGTCAGCAGTGCTATCTGGTAGGGAGCTAAATGAAAAAGAATGAAGAGGAGGAAGTAAGAAAAAAGAAGAAAAGAAAAACGTATACACACACACACAAACACACACACACATGTGTGTGTTTGTGTGTGTATGTGCGTGCATGCAAGTTTCATAATTTCTTTTTATTTCCGAAGTTAACGTTGTATATACACATTAAAACGATCAATAATCTGTCCAAACTTCCTGATATTGTTTTTCCTTCTTCAAATACTTTCAAATAGCTCAGCCACTTTGAAGATGAGGGTGATGTCAGTATTTAAAAGAACTGTTTTAACAAAATATGAGAATTTTGAAATCGCAGAAAATGGAAATATGATGTGTTCAAACTGACCTCATATGTACTAACACGTACACACACACACACACACACACACACACACACACACACACACACACTTGAACGCGTCTACACTCACACACACACACACACACGTGTGTGTGTGTGTGTGTGAATTGCTATCACTACAGGCAAGACCGTAAATCTACTAAGGCACAATGTTTTACAAGGTGTAGAATTAGAAATATGAACATTTTTAAAGTTCGGAAAAAGAAAAGAGTGGTCTAGAGAACAGATGATAACGATTAACATTGTATAAAATATTTTGCACTTTAAAGCTAGCTGAATAACATGGAGCTAGAACGGTGTTCCACAAGCGAGAATTGTGCGAAAAGGAAACGCTTGCATAGAAATTACAACGAAATCTAGCCAGCCTAACTGTAAATTGATGAGAACTTTATGCCAGTCTAGTCAGTCCGTTAAGTGCCACACGCGATACACGCTTGGGCGATCATGTCTCCAAAGAATCATGTCAGACTGGCAGAAGATTATAAAGCTGAATTATTGCCATTACATTCTGCGGTAGACTGGTTGCCAGCGAATGCTATAGAATTCAATCTATTCTGTTATTTTACCCAAAAGTGGAGGGACGAAACGGATCAATACCTTTTTCAAGGATATTTGCGCGTAGGTAAGTAAAAGGAATTCAACTGGAATTCGAACTCGGCTCCCCGATTTGTGGTTCCGAGTCGATATCCACTGCACCACAACGCACATCATCTGTCGAGTACTGCGCTTAAATTGATCATTTCTAGGTACCTTCTTGATACTTCTTTAGATCTTATCAAGGATCTTAAGTTAAATAACAGGGGTCCCAGACTATATATGCGAGCAATATTCTAGGCAATGTTGAATAGTAGACTGATAGACATGACCGACACAGTAAACCAAAATTATTAGCTGCTGATCAAGCACTGGATTCAATAGAATCCTTCTACTTCATGTCAGCTTTAGAACGTTAGACTTAGAAGTGGCTAACTCGCCATTTTCCTTGATGTTAGCATCAACTACGCAGAAGAAAACAGAGAGGAGTCTCTCAATTGATTACTGAAGAGCATTTCAGTTTTAGATATGTTAAAACTGACAAGCCATTTTCTGCTCTAAATGATGACGGTTCTATGATAGAATTGGACATCAGCTGCCATTTAGACGTTATTAGCCAAGAGTAAATGATCACGGTGTCAGTCAGCGTAGTTGCCAACTTGAGAGCTGATGACATCGGGAAAGTAGTTTATGAAAATCGAAAATAAAAACGGAGGGCGAAAGAATGAAATTCTCACGGCAGATACCTTACTAAGAAATGATCTAGACGGATGGCCGTTCAGGATAACCTTCATTTCACGATTTGACTAGGGAGATTCAATCAGATCTAAGATGTATCCGTAGATACAGTTACTTTTCAGATTGTGATGAATCCCTGTACACCAGACCCTCTCAAAACCTTCAAAATGTCCAACGCGGAAACCCGGTTTTTACATTTTCTTACCTAGTGTATGATAGACTTTTTCTGCAATCAGTCAGTATATCAACATTTCAACGGAGAAAGGAAGGCGTATTGCTGGTGTGAGAATAGGCTTTGTAATGAGAGACAATGAATCAATTCGGCATTGATTAGTGCCTCTAGAAGTTTCTAAAAAATATTTAGAAGCCAAAAAGGCAGATTATTGGAAAGATCAGACATATAGCCAGGTTTCTTAAAAGCAGGAACAACAATTCTACCAGGCAGAAAAGCAGAAGACAACGAGGCATTTATTATACAATTTAGAAAGAACAGTAGTCAGTTCGTGAATACACGTCTAAATTACTATTATAGAGTTCTCGTCTCACCGCATGATTTTTAGTGAGCAAGGTTAGAGGTGATAGCAAAAAACATGGAAATGTTTACGCTGTGGATTCCAGGTGAGGAATTGCACAAAATAGTGAATAAATTAACAGATATGAAGATGGAAAAGTAGGTTATATTGAACGTAATATACAATCTTAAACGCAGATTAGTAAATCTAGGAATACAATTAGTAAGTTATAAATATATACAAGTCTTGAAGCGAAGCCGTTGAAAATAGTATATCCTTGTATATTATTTTAGCTAAGTGGAGCTCAGGCCTATTCTGACATGTTGCGGTAATCTCTGGGTAACTTGGGTATCTCTCGGTAACTTACGTATCATTTCCGATACTCCCCGATAACTCGCACGGATCTCTACGATTACTCTCAACTCTCAACTCTATGGCAACAACTGCTGTTCTCTCTATGGCAGGAGTATATGTATACTCAGTCGAATTCATTATCATATACAAAATGGGGGATCCCACAAAAGTTTATATGCATATCATTTAGCAGACACTCATTTCTAAGAAGAAAGATGGACAGTGATTTAACAAATGAATCAAGAGTAGAGTTTCAGAGAGGATTCACTTGGTATTTCCGAGAAGAAATGAAAACGTCCATGCCAGAAATTAGCCCAAAAAGAATCCTCATTAGTGCAATTTTCGAATTGGGGGTGGACCATGAGAGTCGATGGAGAAATTTCCTGGCTATTGGAAGATTATCCTGGATGTATACACCTAGGCCATGCTTTTGAATGCTAGAATTCTTTCGTCAAAAGGGAAGATATCCCAGAACCATAAATTTACTTGTAGGAATGAAAGCGATTAAATTGCTCCCATGGAGAGCAAATATATCGGGTGACCGTTCCAAGAGGATAGATTATGCGCTACAAAATGTAGAACTCATACCAGGAGTGTTAAGTGGGTTGAATGCATTTTTGTTTGCTTGTTTTCTTTTTGTTGAGCTTCTCATGAGATTTTTTTGAGGAGAGGGAAGAAATACAACCGTAATTGTAACTGTCGTCAGATTTAATACAAACCAGTCAGAGCATAACTGAATACAAACCATATTGTGATCCTAGTTCTTACCACCCTAAATACATGCAAGGACACACACCCATTTGCGACACGACGCTAGAAATACCCCAATATTATATGACAGTTGATCAAAGCAGCTTCTCTAATCTCTGCTAAAGAGTTCGGGCCCCTAATGACCAGTTAGAAGCAGCATCCAGCAAACCGGCAGGTCGGTACCCTCAAATTGGAAAGTAAATGCCAGGGGTTAGTCTGGTCACTAACACAGTAAAATCATAGTGGCCCTTGTAGAAGAAAGAGGGAAACCATCAACTATATTCTGATCAGGATCCCTTTGAACGCTTACATTTTTTAGCTACGCCATTTATCCTTTCTAGGGATTCATATCTACAGGGAAGCCAGGTCGACACATAATTTTGAGTTAAAATTAAGCAATTTTCCATTTCGCACTTTTGGCCAATGGAATCGATTGTTTACATTTGCCCCGTAAAACGTCTAAAATCTAAGATGTTTGCTAGATTGGTAAACTTTAGTTTTAGGACCCGAAGACTAATATCCCTTCAAAGGTATTAGCGCGTAAGTGTATGCAGAGCATTCAACTGCAATTCGAACTCGGCTCCCCGATTTCTCTTACCTGGCCGACATTCACTGCACCACAACGAACATCCATCAAGAAACGCGTACAGCACCTAGTATTCCCAAGCGTTCACCCATGTAAATAATGACCAGGCTTAATTTTGCTTCACTTCGGTGATCGGACGAGAATCGGTGTATTCAAAGTGATATGCCCGTTCAAAGGGAACAGTGCCACACACACACACACACACACACACACACACACACACACACACACACACACACATTGCATTTATATTTATAGATATATATGTTTACGGGCCTGTGATGAATTCGCTACTTCTTATCAGCAGACATTTAAGAAATGCGGACCAGAAGTTGTTTTTTCGTTACTTAATTTTAGAAAGGTTTGTGTGTATTTGCGTGTACGAAAAGTTATTTGCGTGTATAAAAAGGCATTTGCGTGTATTTGTGGGTATAAAAAGTTATTTCTGTACATTTGTAGGCATGAATTGAGTGGATAATAATCAAGGCAATTATTTGAGAATAGAGAAGAAAGCTGTAGGGGCGTAATCTTTATGTTCTTTTACTGGTGTTCTATGAATATTTGAGAATCAAGTTTTGCTTTCAGTAGCTTGTTTTTAAGATTATTAAACTCAGTATAATACTTTCTTGCAATTCAAAAAATAACATACTTGAGGTTGGTTCGTCGTCCTTAATGTTAGTTGTGGGATTGGGACTGTATGTACAATTAGTCCCGGGTGCTTCAGCGGCCTGATATTTTCCGCTAAACCAGCATACATATCTTTCTACGCTGAACTAACACCTGGAGAATTCTGGTATGTGGGAAGTATACATATCCAAGAAGGAGATTGACCACTCCGATCCGTGTCTCTGACTTGATCAATACCTGCGAAGCAAGAATAATCCCAAAAGGTCATATTCCGTGCATTGAAAGAATAGAGGCGACGATTTACTCCACACTTTCAGGGTTTTAGTTTTCGACTAATCTATAAAACCAGCATTTCCACGCCTGCGACAGCGGGACAGTACTTTGGGGCTTAATACTCAGGAACTTCAGGTAATTAAGCATTGTGTCTTTCATGGATCGACAAATGTTGAGAACAGATTTGTGAACCACAATTGATTAAACACTAGGAAGGAACTTCAAGCAAGATATCTATTTTTGCAGATTCAGATGTATCATTCTTTTCATTCATAATTTTTTCTCGTTCGTATTTTAGTCGTTCTTTTTTTCTCTCTATACTTGCTTTTTAGTCAGTCATCTTTATATTTCATTTAAGCATCTATATCACTACAACTATTTGCTGGCTTTATTGTTTCTTCTTTAATTTTTAGTTTGGGTCAATCTTAGAGGTGGTTTGAAAGAAATTTTTCTTGCATGACTGACATTTGTCAGCAATTTTAAGATTAGTGTTTCTTTTTCACAAATTTGTTTTCTTAGGCAAAATTAGTGTGCAGGTGTGAATGAGTGCAGGTTATATATATACAATAAAAACAAAAAGAAAATAAAAAACACTCTCCCACTAATGGAGGAAGAAACAATTCAACAATACAAAAATTATACAATTAATACAACAAAAGTAACTGAAAATACACAAAACTACTTTTACTAGCTGAGCAGGAAATAAATATAAAATACTATTAGAAAAAATGGATATAAGGCAAAAATAAAGCAAACCATAGGGGAAAAAGATTACACAAAACTTGTGATGAGAAAAAATATAGAGCTTCACCGAAAAAGAGACAAGGAAAAAGAAAACAAAAGAAACCCATATAAACACCAAAATAAATGAAGTAGAAAACAAACTAGAAAAGTTGTCAAAAAACAAACAAGTAAAAATTAGATATCAAAAAATGAGACGAGAAGATAACATTTCAAAAAATAAAAGATATTAATATTTTGCCAATGAAAGCGACGTAAATATAAAGAATGAAAATGTAATCACTATAAACAAAATACAGTAAAATAAAAAATAATTCTAAAAATGTAGACGCACACAAATAAAACATAAGCAGTAAACACTGTAAAAAAACGTTGCTGAATGACGCGACGAAAGAAATTTTTTTTTTAATCGTATCACCCCGAGCAAGGCGGTAATGCCACTGATGTGTAGGGGGCTACATAAGAGTAAAAATATTAAGTAGAAGTAAGTGAAGAGGAAGACGAACCAGTTAGAAAGGAGCAAGAGAGGCATGGGAATACAGGTGTGATGACAGTTGCAAAGGTGGAGAGAACGGAAATGATATACGGGGTGGTGAAGGAACTAGAGTCAAGTGCTTAATAGATGAGTATTGACATTGCATTTAAATTCCTGGAGGTTGTAGCCATCAGGAAAGCAAGAATATGGAAGCGAGTTCTACAGGCGGGAAGTGCGAGAGAAGAAGCTGCAGGAGTAGAATTGTCGTCTGCATTTGATTAATCTAACTGTGAATGAGTGGGACCCAGTTGCCAATCTGCTTGTACGAGTAAACACCTGTTGCAGAGGCGTCAGTTCGTTAGAGCAGAAGCCAGGGAAGTATTTATAGAACAGACAAAGGGAGGACACATCTCGTCGGTGGGGAATTGGCTGTAGTCGAGCCGCCAAGTCGGTACCTATCACATTACTGATTTTCCTTTGGAGCCTGTCAAGAACACTGATATGAACAGCAGGAGCGCCCGACTATATATGGCAGCAGTATTCCATGCACGGACGAATGGTTGATTTGTATATATGAAGGATGGATTCAGGTGAGAAAAACATCCTGACCCGACACAGTGTCCCAACCTTCTTAGCAGTGGATTTAGCTATGGACTCAATGTAATGCTTCCATTTGAGATAAGAAGAGAGTGTAAGGCCAAGGAGGCGCAGTGTATTGCTCTCAGGGAGACTCGCTTGGTCCATGCTTATGGGAGGCAGGAGAGGTTGACAGACAACAGCTTGGTCTGAGTCGCATTGAAATTGACAATTACTCTAGCAACCAGACTGGCAAGAATGTCCCACCCTTTTCAAGTGAAATCAACCAAATGCGGCCTCTAATTCTACTCCCATCCTGCTTAAACTTTTACTCTTCTCTTATGTAGCCCCTTGCTCACCAGTGACTGTGCCGCCTTGCTAAGGGTGAAATGATAAAAAAATTAAAAATAACATGTTCGCCAAACAAATCCTAGAAATACAAAATATTTAACTAAAAAAGAATGAAAGAAAAGTGAAAGATTAAATCAATAGTCGTGTGTAGCTCAGTTCTACTATAGAAAATTTAAAAAAATAGTTACTAATTCAGGAATGAAAAACCGAAAACAGGAAAACAGGTATAAAAATATAAACGAAAATTGAGTACAAATAATTAAAACGAAGTCCCACTTTCAAAGATGTGAAGTCTAATGTTCTAATAAAAGGGTTAAATGAAAAAAATAAAAAATAAAAAATAAAGTACCATGTCTTAAAAATGTTGTGTGCAAGGCGAGACTTCAAATGGTCACAAAGGAATTCCGTGCGTATAAGCTGCCTACGTTTGATCGGGCTCTTTAAGCAGAACCTCGTCTGAGTTCTTCTCGGCCAGACAGCAGATACTTCGACACGGACATAACTTTTATAAACTATGTATTTATCTAAGCCTTCGCATAATGACTGGATGAGGAACAAGGCCTATTTTTACCGTAGGGTTTTCCAAAAAATTCACCGTAATGAGTCGCGTAGGTGGTGTTTTCCAGAAACGAGTGTCTGCAAATTAGCAAAGCTTTACCGGGGTTACTTTATGTATGAAGGTATAGAGTCTAACAAGGTCAGAAATTTCATTTCCTCTGAATACAATCAGAGTTCTCTTGATTGTTTATATTCAGTAAATCAATGTGGAAAACAGATAATATCAGATGTTTATGATCATCATGGCGTCATTATGGACCGTCTATTAAAAATAATGTAGTCCTCAAAACATTACATTTGTTGGTAAAAAACGCAGAGCCAAATATTTTAGCAGTCACAACGTATTGTCAGAAACATACACTAAGTATCATCAAAATAAGCTTTTCGTATAGAAAATGGCTCATAAATTATAATGTTTCCAAAACACAGATGCTTTCCATTAACCACCATAGACAAAGTTCCTTACCTTCCATCAGTATGGATCACACTAGTCTCCCAGAAAGCAATGCACAGCGCCTCCTTGACTTCACACTCGCAGCTGACCTCAAGTAGAACGACTATATCGAATCAATAGCTGCATATACTGCTAGAAATTTTGGGTCTTTATGTCAGGCAAGGAAGTTTATATCGTCTGTATCCATCTTGCACATATAAAAAATTAACCATTTTCTGTGCATTGAATGCAATTGCTATATCTGTTCGGATGCTCTTGCTACTCACCCCGGGGTTCTTGACAAAATCCAAACGTGGATTTACAATATAACCGATACTGATTTGACATCTTCATTTCAGTAACTTTCTCACCGATGGGATGTGGCATCCTTCTGTCTTTTCTACAAGTATTTCCATGACTTCTGCTCTGACGAGCTTATCTATCTGGTGCCCAGTCAAGACGATTTTACTCGAGCTAAAAGAATTTAATTGCAACGTCAACTGCCATCATTTATTTCTTTGATTCCCATCTTTCTCTTATTCTTTCTTCGACAGCTTTGTTCATCTTTTTTTCATTTTTCTCTCATGTAACACACTACGCACCAGTCGCAATACTGCCTTGCATGAGGTAAAGCGACTTTTTAAAAAATGTTGTCAGTTTAAAAAATACAAAATAAATCTTTTAATACTATTAGTTTCATTATGGCATTAAAATCCAATATTAAGCCTTAAACTGCGACACACACCGTTTGATAAGTCCTTTCAGCCAAGCAGATAACTTCAGTTATTAATTAAAGTATAATTATTTTCTAACGCCTCATTAACGTTTCGAATCCAACGCAAGTATACAGGCTGTCAGTCCTTCCAGGTATCCAAGAGTTTACGTCCTGTTTAAGATAATTCTGTGATAAATAAACCTAGAAGTTAAAAGACCAAAACAACTGCCATATATACAGGGGCCCGACAATATTTTTCGGACACTTTGAAAAAAGTACTTCAAGGTGGTTACTAGTGCCAAAAACTTTTGAGATTGTAAGTACGTAGGTGAGGAGTGAAAATCCACTACTAATGTAATCATTTTTTTTAGTTTGGCTTTGATAATTTTAGTTTTTTGTGATTTTTGCGAAACTTGCGCGACACTACTTTTCGGACATGACAAAAAATCCTATTTTATTAAGAGCTAAGTTCATGTATATGTTGCTGTATGCAAATTTTCTGCTTGTACACTTAGCTGTCATCATTAGAATCAATTATCTGTTCTATTTTACT
Source organism: Ascarosepion bandense (assembly GCA_037127315.1). Lineage (NCBI taxonomy): Eukaryota > Metazoa > Mollusca > Cephalopoda > Sepiida > Sepiidae > Ascarosepion > Ascarosepion bandense. Next base: position 4,829,723 of record JBBBDQ010000256.1, on the reverse strand, counting down.
GGCAAAACAATTAAGTTTAATCAGGTAAAATGCATTCAAAAGAAGTCGTTTGTTTGGCACGGAAGAAGCGGGATGATGGCCTCAGCATCAGAAGGATCGCCTTGGATTTGAAGCTATCGAAATCAACGGTCGAATACATGCTGAAGACAAACTCCGAGCGGAAAAAGAAGAGAGGACAGAAAAGATCAATTGGCAAGAGGACTGAAAGGAGAATGAAGAGGACTGTGACACGGCTTTTGACATCTGTAGAAAAAGTTACAGCAAGAAAGTGAAGGAGAAATGTGAATTGAATGTAAACGTCCGAACAGTACAAAGAACGCTGCATAGGATTGGTTTGAAGTATGCAAAAGCTAAGAAAAAAATTACACTAACAAAGAAACACAAAGGAGCAAGACTGGAGTGTGCTAAAAGGTGGTTAACAAAGCATGTTGACTTTAAGAAGGTTATATTTACTGATGAGAAGCGTTTCAAGTTTGATGGGCCCGATGGATGGTGTACTTGGTCGAGAAGGGGTGAGCCTGCTGTACTGAACAAACGACAGATGGGAGGAGGAGAAGTTATGGTTTGGGGTATGATCTTTGCTAATGGAAATATATGGTTGGAGTGGCTGAAAGGACGACAGAACAGCGAAAGCTACAAACAGTTGCTGGACGGGAAAGCCCTACCAAGGATAAGAAGAGAGATAGGGAATGATTTCGTTCTACAGCAAGACAATTGCAGCATCCATGTGTCAAAACTCATGAAAGAATGGATGGCTAACGTAAATATGACTACTTTGGAATGGCCTGCAAAAAGCCCAGATCTCAATTTAATAGAAAATGTTTGGGAAATGCTTGCGCAACTTGTCTATGATGGACCTGAAATAACGAAAGAGGCTTAACTATGGGAACGGATACTAGATGCCAAAAAACAACTAATAGAAACACGTAGAGATGTTATTGTGCATATGTTTGATCATGATGAAAAGAGATTGATAAAAGTTATTGAGAAGAAAGATGATATTACTGACTATTAACAGTTTTTCAACGATGTCCAAAAAATAATGCCGCGTGTGTTTTGTAAAAAATGATGAAAATAAATATTTTTCCTTACCTAATCGATTTTCTTCCATTTTTATTACAGTTACTCTCTTTATATATTTATGCTATTCTATTGAAGGAATTTTGCCACTCTATGGTACTCGAAAAGTCGAATACTAAAGTGTCCGAAAAATATTGTCGGGCCCCTGTAAACACATGCATCTTGGAGATAAAAAAATGTAAAAATGTCAAAATTGTGCAAAGACTGTAAAATTTCATTTGATCCAAATCAAGATTCCAAGAGAATGATGCAGTAATCATAATAAATTTATGTAGATAAAATTTAATTTAATTTTTTCTTGAACTGTAAAATATAAATTCTAAAAGATTCCAAATACGATTGTAATACGTTTTGAAGATTATTTAAAAATTCTAAAAATTAATTTCCTCGCTACTTTCACCCGTTTGGCGTCAGAATTGGTACATCATTTTCCCGCCTTTTAATCGAACTTACTAAGATTGATCTCTTTAAACAGCGACAAAATTGGAATCTTTATGTCTGTTCGCTGGAAGGTATTCACCTGAATCGTAAATTGAAATCAATTAGAAAAACTACTACATGGCTTCAGTAGAAATCAAAAGTAATGTGATCTGCAAAGGTGAAGCTGAAATTTATATTAAGCTTTGAATATTTGATGGTCATTTTGATTTGGCCCTTAAGAAAATTAACGGAAGATAAATCGGAAAACTACTAAAAGCAAGTGAAGAAATGAATGTCCAAGTAGCCCCGATTGATATTTTATAATTCTGTATCTGAAGAAAATATAGTAATGTTTTGCGGTCACAAAATTGGAAGATGAAAAAATAACTTAACCCTTTGTTGCATATAAATGTAACATTTCTCTAAACTTTGTCACATATTGGTTACAATTGGAATCAATATGCAACAAAGTGTTAAAAATTAAACGACTATTAAATAAAGAGAGAACGAAAGGCAGGCAGTAAAAATATTGACATGAAATTTCTTTTTTGGTTCAATAACACTTTTAAGGTTATTCAAATTCAGAAAAATGTCCTAAAAAGTTTTTGATGATAATTACGATTTTCTGTAAAGTTGTACTAATTAAACAATTGCTAAAGTGAAAATAGGAGAAAGTATATCTCTCTTCAGGGCTGTTACTTTGTATTTGAATATAACGAAACTGACTGGAAGAGGAACGAGGATCTCTCGTATCTAATTCCGTGTCCTTATTCATTACATAAACCCACATCTAAGCTTAAAGCACCTTGTATTCTCAAGTGGTCACCCATCTAGAAGTCGCTTAACTTTGCTGATCTTTCGAGAACTTGTATCTCAACGTGATATAGCCGTAAGCCTTAAATACTTAATAAAGACGAGCATAAAAATGAAAAGGGATATGTTGTAAGAAAAGAAGGAAAATACAAAACGAATAAAACAAAAGAGGAAGACGAAGAGAAAAGATGTAGTGAAAAAGGAAAAGAGAAGGAAAGTAAAAAAGAATGAGTAAGAAAATAAAATCAAGGGTACAAAATACAAGGAAACGTAAAGGTAGAATTAAAATAAAGCATATGACAAAAGAAAAAAACCGGAAACAATTAAGAGAAAAACAGGGACATAGCTAGAGTATTTGTAGTAGATGCTTTGTTTCTCTTGCCTACAATATTTCCGATGAGTATCACATTTTCCAAGCAGACTTTTCTCGTTATAATCATTTAAATTTTTACTATTTTATCTCATGAAACGTTTGTCATTTCATTTCCATTTCAACTAAAAACTTTTTTGTTGCTAACATTGCCAGTCCCTGTTATTCTCAGTACCCCTCTGTAGAAACACATTTCCATTGAATCGAGTTTTCTGTGATGTAATTTACCAGCATTCTCTGCTATATAGGAGAACTGATATTTAATAACAGTTTGTTGCAGTTTTCTATGAAAATACTTCGGATTGGGAGATGTGTTGAACGATTACACTTTCAAGAAAATTGGAACAAAAAAGTAAAAAAAAAGAATTAGTGGAAATTTCTTTGACACGTAATCACAAAAAATTGACAGTCAAAAGACGTTTTGAGAACATGAGGAGAAGAGGTAATGCGACACCTATCGGGCCGTGTAAACGAACGTGAGAACAAGTCGCGGGAAATAGTGTAATGGGGCTAATGCTTCTTAAAAATATAATGGAAAGAAAGTTGTGGTGAGACAATATCGAAAGCCTCTTAATAGTGCATAGCGCGAAGAAGAAGAAGAAGAAGAAGAAGAAGAAGAAGAAGAAGAAGAAGAAGAAGTAAGTGAAAGATGAAGAGGAAAAGTATGAAAAAAGTTGATTTTGAACTCATTCTGTTTATTGAAATTCCATTAAAATGAAACGGGCTTGCGAACAAATCACGTCGAAAAACCGGTTCCCGTAAAACCGACGAAGTTAGCAACAACGACTCTGTCATCTGTTACATGAACGTCCTTTTGGAAATACCAGACTGTATAAAATTTTATGTACAGGTGGTGTAATGAATAATGTAAAGAACTGTTAATTAGAGAGCCAAGTTCCAATTCCAGTTGTGTTCGTTATATTAAGTTACGCGCAATTACGCAAATATACCCTTACGAAAAGAATAACTCAAATAGTAAAACTTGTATCACTAAATCCTCATTATCTAAAAGAGGTAGAATGTAAAAAAATAAGGATTATGGCTTTAAATAACCTACAAATTGTTGATAAACCGGACAACTGATTCAGAATTCCTAATACAATTAATGCTACCTGTATATTCGTAAAAATCGATTACTGAAAAAATATAAAGAATATAATGGCGTTTTTACTGGCTTTCTTTCAGTTACGTGTCGTTTCTTATTCGTAGTTTCTTGTAGACCAGGAAAATCTGAAATCAGGTGTTTGCAACTGCTATAGTGATTTGTATTACCTGATGACATTTCTAAACACTTTCGATCCTATGAACGTGTTAGTTGTTTAGTTTTTTTTTTTTTAATTTTGTCAACTCAAATCTCGCGGAAATCTATCCAGGAAGCCTAAGATTTGCTAATCACTTCGATCATTTAAATTTACTCCATCTTGTGAGCTGCTGGGTTACAGCTGGAGACAGGCAGGGACGATCAGTTGACGACAGCATCAATATGATTATAAAGCTGTAAATATCTTGAGTATATTTGTAGATACCGAAAATGGGTAAATTGCTTATATTTTATATATTTTTAATTTCACGCATTCGTGTTGTTTACTTATGATTTTGTCAACCACAGAGCATGCAGAATAAATTAGGCACCATCTGTGAGAAAATGTGCACCAAGACGCAATTCACTTCGCAAGCAACATGGTAGCTGCATGCTGTGATGCATGGCATTTGCAATAGAAGCTCCGATATGAACAATCGGACTGTCTGGGTGTCAACTCAGAGGATTCGAAAAGAGCAGGATGCTATATCCAGTCAACATCATGGTGTTTGGAATGATCATTAGTGATGGAAATCTTGTGCCATCATTCATTTTCCAACAATGTTTCAGTTTTAACACGGAGGCCTACATAAAATGCATTGAGGAGGTAGTGCTACTGTTGGTCAAGAGTGTTGCTACTAGTAGTCCCTATGACTGGCAACAGGACTTTGCACTGACATATAATCAGGATAACGAAGTCATGGCTGTGAGAAATTTCCTTATGACCATTATATCTGGCCACCTAACTATTCAGACTAGAACCGCCATGATTTGATGTGTGCACAGTTGACCGAGAGACCCCCCAAAATAATATAAAATCTACTTGTAACACCAAAGAAGGCAAGAATTATGAGAATATTTAAAAACATAAAAAAGAAACGTCTCAGAATCGGTGCATGAGATTTCGAAGTCGGCAGCAGGCTATGTTTAAACCAATAACGATTTTATTGAATAATGTTATTTCTTTAGATTTCAAAATGATTGTGTAATTTTTGTAATATCTGTTAACATGAGAGGCCAGTGTAATTTTCATTTGGCGTAATTTAGACAGTAGTTCATCCATCGCAACATGTATATATTTGGACCTTGAATAAGTTCTCGCTAACTTTGTAAGAATATTATGTTTCATTTACCAAAAATTAGAAAGAAATTTGTCACTGTACGTATTGTTCACCAATAGTGACTACTTTTTCACATCTTTATGGCAGCATTTGTACTTGACATTGGATAAACGCTACGACTTTTGAGGCTAACCACAAGTCGACACATTTTTTGGCTTCATTGCAAGAATGAAATTGCAGCTCAACCAAGCCATGTGCCATCGATCGGAACAAGTGATAATTATTCATGTGCTGATGAGGAACTTTTTGTAAGAACGTAAAAATATTTTGTCAGAAGTGTTAATTTCCTTAACAATATATTGAGCTTGTTCCTGGAAACTGGATTTGATTTTATTGAATTTGATGCTGTTAATATTTTGAAAGGAAACTATTCTAACTGCACTATTCTCTCAGCAGCTTTCAAGTATTTGAATTCACAAAAACTGGTGTGTGTGTGTGTGTGTGTGTGTGTGTGTGTGTGTGTGTGTGTGTGTGTGTGTGTGTTACTTTTTGGTTATTATGTATGTAAAATTGTCTGAACGATTGTGATATCTGAGTTCATTTAGGTATTCTTCCAACCACTATAAAAGAGTTAGCATTTCAGTTTGTGTTTTGTTTAACGACATATCTACCTTTGTAGGTTATTTATTGTAAAAAAAGAATGGGTTTTTAAGGTATTCTTTTTAATGTTCGGTTATAGTGAGAAGGTTGTTTTTATCAGACTTTAATGAATTTTTTTTTGTTTTTATTCTTTTTTATTGTAGAAAACTGAAAATAACTTCTAGCTTTGTAATAAAAAATGTTTGGTTGAGAGTAATGTTTTTTCCATCAAAAAGTTGATAAAGTAACAATTATTTCTTCAAACATTTATTGTTGGCAGTATTTTTCCTTCAAAAATGTATATTCTTTTAATAAAAGTCTATTTTCATCTATAAATTTCTATATACGTGTATTTTTATACTTTCATAGTGTTTTGACCCCAGTTTGCAGGTTAAATATTTGCAAATAGTTGGAACACTAACAAGTGTTATCATCCCGGGTCAGGGTGGACCTGAGAACAACAGCAATAAAGGGATGGTTCCATGTTCATCTTAACCTATTAATATCAGAGGCCTTGCTTCCGAATGCAGTTTACTGTCATACCTAGAAACCATTTTATAAGAAGCAATAATATTACACAAATGTTCATACCATTCAAAAACATTACAAGAGTCAACTGTTATTTTTTACATAAATTAATAACAATTTTATTTTTTGAATAACTTTTTTGTTTTATTCAATACTCTTAAACCTCACCTCAGAAATTTCTTTTATATGAACTTTTCAACTTACGCACATAATGAATCCTCCAATTAATGTTTTAGTTTCTTATTGACAGCGCATCATAAAAAATAACTTAATATTATTTGCAATAATGTGGGAGCAATGCGGGAAGAATTTCGAGCAAACTGAGCATCAAGGTGCAACTGCATATAGCACACTGTTGGTTGCATTCAATTAATTCAAATATTAACGAACATTTTTGATAGAATATATTTAGAATGACTAGATATACAAGTAAGAGAGATTTGTGTTATTATAATGGAGGACAACTGTCAAGGCTAGTTATTTGATAAATAAACCTATTAAGATATAAGCAGAGTACACAATGCCCAAATTATGTTGTGAAATGTGATTTGCGTGAAAAATAATGATTTTGTAAATTATCGTTTACACGGCATGTATTTGTTTATACATTGTCGAAACGGCATCTATTGAGAAAATAATTTGCGAGTTTACTAATGATGGGGAGATAAGCAGTAATTGTGTAAAGGTGTGAAGGATGAAAGAAAGAGAAATATGAAAAAAGAAGGGATAGAATAAAGAATATATAAAGAATAACCGTAGGTGAAATAAAAACAAAACACTCGAAAAGAAGAAAAATATTAACACACATTTCCTGCGAAATCCAAAACAGAAGTTAAAGTAAACTAAAGAAGTAAACTGAATTAAACTTGAATGAAAAGTAAACGAAAAGAAGAAAAATATAAAAATATTACTAAATAAAAAATGAAAGAAAAATAACCATGAAAAATATTCAGTTAAACAAAGAGATTACCATTAAAATCAACAAAGACGTTCAGTACGATCAATCGCAAAGATGCTGGAAAATTGTTTAGTCCACGTACATTTCTCGTGCTATTTTCTACAATTACATGAGACAGATTAGGCCAAAAAATGGACTATAACTGCGACACTTTTGCATGAGATGGCCAGTTCTCTCTTTCTAGTTAAAAAGTTTCTCTACATCCTTGTGCGTGATTTGTTTTCCGCCATACAACCACCTTTTCAAGCTTCTCACTAGTCTATCGCTATTTCAATGAAAACGTTCTTAGACGAACTACATCCTTGGTTTAATAACAACATTCACTGCAAGGATCCGCCATGCTACAGAAATTGTAGTTAACCACACTAATTCCATTTGTATACCATGCTCAGAAGTTCAACATTTTTCACGAACCAATGCTCCGTAGAACCAACCACCAATAGGATGCTTACTGATGGCTACAATATTAACCTCTTCAAGTCTAGAGTTAACCCTGAAGTTATCTATATATCCGCAGAAATTGTGCCTCTTATTCAGTAAACTTCTACCTTTAGTGGCACCCAGTCTTTATACAGTGCGAACCTCACATAAAACGCTAAAGAATTGTGATATAGAAAGTAAATCCATTTCTTATTCATACTCTCTATTGACATTCAAATATAAAATATGTTTGTGTTAAACATAGGATTTTAACTAAAGTGTTAAAACACCATATTGTACCAAAAACAACTGAATATAGAAGTCAGTTGTTTTTCTGTTTGAGTTTTGTTTTTCAGGAATATGACTAAATTTTTGCAAATACCTGCTGTCATGTCGAAGGATTTATGCATAAAATGATTATTACTAATATATTTGGACCCATGAAAATTGCTTTGGGTATTTTAAAAACTGATCATCATCTTGAAGTTATACGTGGAAGGAGATTTGCGTTTAGGTGCAGTGTATATCAGATCGGAAAGTGAAATATGAGAGCCGAGTTCGAATTCCATTTGAATTCGTTGCATTTATTTCTACGCAAGTATCTTTGGAATAATATTAATCCTTCTCTTCATTCAAGCTATAAGTCAAATAACACAACAGATTGAGGTGTATAACCTTGGTTGACAACCAGTCTACTGCCGAAACAACTCACTGCAGTAATCTTCTGCCTCCTCAGTCAAGTCACTTTCGAAACCTGATCGCCTAAGTGTCTATCACTGTGGCACTTACCTGGCCTGACCGATAGTTGGGAGGCATTCCTGCCACGTATTGTACAATTTCTACAATCTACTCTTGTGTCAGGTTGTATTCTAGATAGTTTAAAGAGTATATGTCCTTTCTGGGTGTAAAGCGAAATTCAAAATATAACGCGTACGAAATTATCTGAAAAAAAGCTTGCAAGACTATTTCAAGAAGATTTTATTAAAATAAAATATTTTTATTATCCTATTTCAGCACAGACATAAATTATTTACACAATACGTGAACATTCTTAGAAAATCACCGTTAAATCTATATTATTCTCCCCATTCAATTACATTATCTGAGGATGTTCCTAAGAAGACGTTTCGAAACACTGCTAACTTCAAATAAAGATTATTAACAAGCAAGAAGCTCTAAATGGGATTAGTTAAATCCAAAGTTGATGGCACTAACAGCCATTCACGGGGTCTGCGTTAACGACCGACATTTTACGAACGACCATCATTGCAAAGCTAACGTCCCCATCATGGAAACCTTGTTAATGGTGATATGATATTTGATAGGAGGGAAAAAGGACTTTGGTTCGGGTGGCCCTGGTAAATGGTTGGGATCGCATGGCTGAGCAGATGGAAATAAATTACCGGATGATACATTAGACCGTGAGAAGATTCGATCAACATGCAAGATTATGACAAAGGTTAAGATAGTTTGGTAACGAAGCTGTGTTCTGCATGATGAAACGCATCAAATGATATTAATTATTAACTGATCCACCTTTTCCTTCTTTCCTTATCTAAAACTCTCTGGCCAGTGTTTCTTCGTTTATAATCTGTGAGGTGTTCCTTAAGATTATTTGCGATCATGACACTGCACAATTTACTGTACTGCGTAAATATTAATATATTTTGGCTTTATCATATGTCTATTAGGTATTTTTACGCCATTCACTTAAATAGATCACTAGGTAGGTTGAGTTTGAGTTTGCTTTCTTACGTCCCTCTTACATTAAATCCATCTTGCGATTATTATATTATCTAAGATATTTTTCATCATTAAGGCTTTAGAAATCTCAAATGTCTTTTCCCGATGAGTTTTAATTTTTTCATTTTCTTTAAAATTTCGCCTTTTCTCACACTTCTGGTCGATATTTTTCTCAACAGTTTCTATAGATGCATATGTTTTGTTTCATGTCTCTTCTTCATCTTTTTCCTTCATTACTACATAAGAGGATTGATATTTCATAACATTTCGGAGCTTTTATTTGTAATGAAGATATTATGTTTCTCATTACTTTACTTAGATTTTGGAAGGCAGCTTTAACTACCTCATTGTGCTTTTAGATTTCTGTGATTTTTTTCAGTGTCCTGTTTATTCAGTTTCCAGATAATTAAAATGTTCACCTTGTTTTGTTTTGTTTTGTTTTTTTTTTGTTTTTTTTTTTTGGTATTTCTAATTTGAATGTTAGGTCGATTCTTTTGTTAGCAACCAAGCATTCTGTCTTCTTTTAACTGATATTTTGTGATTTTCATTGTTTTTCTTCATTACTTTCTGCATAAATTCTTGTAGTCTTTACTTTGCCTGCTATCAACGTTGTCATTTGCATATTGCACGTTGCTAAGTTTGGGGCAACAAATAATGAACCTAGCAGAACATGTAATGCATTACGTATCGCCTCACTGAATGGGTTGAATAAGTCCGGTGAGAAGGCATATCCTTGTCTTAGATTGTTTTCTTATTTTAATATTCTATTCTATATTCCAATTTTATACATATTTATAATAATATTAGTAACAATAATAATATCGGGATCAACGACTACAAGAACTGAATATTCATTCTTATTGACGGCTCTGAGTGTAATTTATCTTTTAAGACTTGAAAAAGTATCATGATATAATGGTCTTAAAATAGAAATCATAAAATGTGCCACAGGAGGACATCAGTAGTTCCAGTTGTAACCAGAGCCCTCAGCTTAATTGGAAAATGCTCTCTTAGAGACGTTGAAGAGATTTCTAGTACACAATCCTAAGTTTTAATCACAAGTATCGTTCATTTATTGCAAAGACTTTCATGAATGTAAAATGTCTGTGTTCTAAATAATTTATTTTATATGGAATATGTGATGAAGGCATTTCTGACTTATATCTTTGGTTAAGAAATGTGAATGTAAAAGAAGACCAGGGAAATTATAATAAATGGAACAATACAACAAATGAAAGAATCCCTGGAAACCCCAGGTTAAGAGATATACAAATGATTGTCTTGTTAAGTACAGCCCACACACTAAGGAAAACCTTGTCTATGTAACGCTAGGGATGTTAGGGGGATTTAAAAAACAAGAAATTTTGTCATAACAACACATTACTACCTGCCTTAGGTTTTCTCGATGACTTGGTAGGTAGTGCGACCATAGCAGAAATCGAAATATGATGAAAACTGACATAATAATAATAATAATAATAAGATCCTACTAAAATTTCTGCATGGATGACCAAAGGAATTATTATTCTTCTACCCAAAAATAGTGACTCAAATATCCTGAAAAACTACAAACCAATTACATTTCTTCAATCACAGTATATACTATTGACATTTATTTAAAAAAGACATATTTCTTCTTGGAAAGAAATGACATATTGCCGCTTGAACAGAAAGAGTACAAACGTAGTTGTTACTGATGCAAAGAACAATTACTTATTAATAGTTAGTTCTTGAAAGACGGTTTCAGTGCCAAGAAAATCTTAGTACAACATTGATAGATTATCGTAAAGCATTTTATAGTGTACCACATTCCTTGATCTTAAAGTCTTTAAATACGTAGAATATATCACCCGCTATCATCAATTTAATACAACAACCCAAACGTCAATTTCATTAAACAATATTAGTCGATATGTAAAACCACACTTTACCTCAATCATATAAATGAAACCTAAAAGTCTGGTGAAATAAACATCAACAGAGGAATATTTCAAGGTGACACTTTGTATCCCTTACTATTTTGCATGGCACTAATAGAATTAGCCAGCCAACTTAATAAGACAGATTGGGTTATAAAATAACTCAAAATAAAATAAGCCATCTATTTTACATGGATGACTTAATGTTATATGCTAAATATGACAATGAGCCGGGAAGTGTTCACCAATACTTCAGTGAAGACATTGGAATGAATTTCAATTTAAATAAATGTGCTAATGCTACACTTTTACGAATATTGCTACAATAAGCATCCTGTATTAGCTTAGACTCTGTTATAACAATAAAGATTTTAGAGCAAGAAAAAGCTCATAAGTTCCTAGGGTCAAATGGGAGTGAAAGAATTCACCACATGTAAATGAAAGTGCATTAAGATAACTATATAAAGTTACGAATGATAATAAAACTGAATTAAATTCTCAGAACAGAATTATGCACATTAATAACCTTGCTCTCTCTCATGTTTCATATAGTTTCAACATCTTTAACGGGACTCTGAATGAGATCAAACAAATACATTCTTAAACAAGTAAAACTTTTCTAAGCATAAGATGCATGATTCAAAGGCTGATGCATACTGTCTATACATACCCCGTCAAGAAGATAGAAGTGATCTTATTTAGCTAGAATTGTCATAAAGGACAACAACTATTGTCTTACTAGCATACATGGAAACAACAAAAGAACTTCTGGTACAATTAGTCAAACAACATGAAACCAGAAAGAAAACATTCGATAAAGAAAGAAGGAAGTAAATACAAAATAGATTTACATTTAGTAAATTCTGAACAAAAGCAGAACAGAAGCTACGAACCAGTTATTGCGACAAAAACTATGAAAAAGAAAGCCAATGATAAGGCGCTTGAACAGAAAAAACAACGCTGGCAAGTCAAATCACTGTATGACCAATATCCAGAACGTGCAAATAAACCCAGTGTTGATAAAGTTACGAGCATCTGGTTTTAAGACTGTAACTAAAGGCTTTATCATTGCAGTAGATAACCATAGAACATTCATGCACATATCATACATAATAATGTGGAATCGAAATGCATGTTATGTGACAAATACCAAGAAATAATAAATCATCAAATCTCAGTACGTTCCAAATGAATATAAAAAACGTTCCAAATGAATATAAAAACGTCACGATAGAGTGGGGCAATATTTACGCTGGACAATAATCAGACATTTTGGTCACCTATTTAAACACACACTGATATGCATCGGTTATAAAAAAAAGATGTCGCCATTCTATGGGATTACAATATTTACACAGAGAGGCACAATAAATCAAATGGGCTTGACATTATTATTAAAAGCTAAAAGGGAAAAACTTACCTACTAATTCATATAACTTCTCCAGTGGCAATCAAGTAATTTGAAAAAAAACTTTCAAAACATAAGGTCCTGGAAATTGAAATTTGTATATTGAAAGGAAGAAAATAACAGTGATAGTATTGAACAAAACAACACATAGAAGATTCACTGGAAACCTCAGCTTAAAATTTATACAAAAATGTATTGTTATATACAGCCGGCACTTTAAGTAGCATTTTGTCTATGTAACGCTAGAGATATTACGAGAGACAGAAAAATATGAAATATAGACATAATTATATATGACATGACTTAGTTCTTTCCCCAGACATGGCATGACGTGTGACTAAAGGAAAAATTGAATAATAATAATAATAATAATAATAATAATAATAATAATAATAATAATAAAAATAATAACCCGAAACTCAAGGTGTTAATCGTGCCGAGGAGTGAATGGCTACTGCGTTATGAGGTCACAAACGATCCCCTACAGGCTTCGGGACCCTGTTTGTAAAAGACCGATACCCAACGTGCCGGGCAACTTTAGGTGGACTTTTGGACCCGTGCGTCACTCGTGGGAAAAACATGAAAAATACAAATAGAAATAAAAAGTCCAGTATGGCTCTTCCAGTGGATAAACAGGGAGCCCGTCCTTCAGGAGGGAACCTACCTGAGGTCGAAAAATCTGCCATAGGAACAAACTCCTACACAAAGAATGTATCTTCAGGTCCCCACAACCAGGATAATCCTAACGTTGGTCCTGAAAATTCACCAGCTAGATCTACAACCGTATATTTAAAGAAAGAAAAAATAAAATGGTCTCGTGAGGAGTACAAAGTCCTTATGACTGCATTTCATGAAGCGTTACTCAAACCTCAAAAAAACGTGACTCGCCAAACATATGACATTTGGCGTGAAAAAGTTGGTCTAGGAAATAGAAAGTATATTGACGAAAATAAATTAGCCAATGTACGTAGGTACATTATTCGTAATAACCGACTGACAGAGGCTGAAATCAATGAAATTAAAAGATTTGTAACAAGAAGAGACGAATCAACAAATTATGAAAAGAAACCGGAATCAGAAATAAAAAGTAATAACATCAAACAAGCCACAGGTCATAATGTAGAAACCGTGAAACACGCAAATCACTGCGAAGATAATGCTGTGAATTTAAAAGTGCTGGAAAGGTGTGATCTGAGTCAGTTAAAAGACAAAAATAAAACGAGTTCAGAACACATCGAAGATAATTATTTGACGGAAAATAAGAACAATATACAGGAAGCCAAGATAGAAATAAAAAACCATCTAAGTCAAATACAAAATATTACAATGGAGGAACGTGAACAGCTCCCAAAATTACTACCAACAAAACATAACCTCCGTACTATTAAACTCTACAATGCAGCACTGAAATCAATACTGGATGAAGACCCTCATACAAATCTTAACGAAATAATATAGGCATCAGCAACAGCAGCAACAAAAAAATTAAATATCAAAATAAAAACAAGGCAGTCTCGTAGACGTGAAGTTCCACCTTGGAAAAGAAAAATAGAAAAAGAAATAGAACAACTTAGAATTGAATTATCAATATTGGATGAACTGAGTAGAGGAATAAATGTAAGAACTAGGAAAAGCAGAAGAGCCGTAAAAAAATATAACATCAAGAATGAAAATGACGTCTTATCAAATAAAGAAAAAATAAAGCAAAAAATCCAACTGAAGGCTCAAAGAATAAGACGCTATGAAAAAAGAGCAAGATTTTACAGAGAAAACAAGATTTTTCAGACTGATACAAAGAGATTTTACAGGGAAATATGTAAAAAAAGAACTGAAGTGACAGTACCCCGCAGAATGGAAGAAGTCACACAGTTCTGGGAAAAGATATGGGCTTGCCCTAAAGAACTTAGCAAGGAAGTACATTGGATTACGCAAGAGATAGAACGAATGAAAAATAAACCCGAACAGACATGGTCTGGAATTACAGAAGATGATGTTAAATATGCACTAAAAAAAAACACACAATTGGAAATTCCCAGGCATAGATAAAATTCCTAACTTTTGCTATATTATTTAAATGCAGCACATAAAAAACTAGCCAAAGAACTTCAAGAAATGGTTGACGATCCCACTAAAATTCCTGCATGGATGACCAAAGGAATTACATTTCTTCTACCCAAGAATGGTGACACAAAAAAACCCGAAAAACTACAGACCAATTACATGTCTTCCGACAACATATAAACTATTAACATCTATTTTAACAAAACAGACATATTTATTCTTAGAAAGAAATGACATGATACCGCTTGAACAAAAAGGGTGCAAACGTAGCTGTTATGGTTGTAAAGACCAATTGCTGATTAACAAAATGATCCTGGAAAACTGCTACAGTACAAAGAAAAATCTTAGTACAGCCTGGATAGACTATCGAAAGGCATTCGATAGTGTGCCACATGACTGGATTTTAAAGACTTTAAATATATACAAGATATCGCCCGTCATCATCAATTTCATCAAACAGTGCATGTCTATATGGAAAACAACCCTTTACCTCAATCATATAAATGGAACCTATAAGTCTGATGAAATAAACATCAAAAGAGGTATATTTCAAGGTGATTCTTTATCTCCCTTACTATTCTGCATATCATTAATAGCACTAACCACTCAACTTAATAAGACAGAATGTGGTTATAAAATAGGACAAAAGAAAATAAGCCATCTATTTTACATGGATGACTTAAAGTTATATTCTAAGAATGATAATGAACTGGAAGGTCTTCTGCAAACTGTAAAATGCTTCAGCGAAGACATTGGAATGAAATTTAATTTGAATAAATGTGCTAAAGCTACAGTTTTACGTGGATCAATACAAGAAACATCCTCAATTAGCCTAGACCCTGCTGTAACAATAAAAGAATTGAAACCAGAAGAAGCTTATAAATACCTAGGTGTAAATGAGAGCGAAAACATTCACCATAAAAAAATGAAAGAAATAGTGCCTAAAGAGTACTATAGAAGGCTACGAATGATATTAAAAACTGAATTAAATTCACAGAAGAGAGTTATGTCCATTAATAGCCTTGCAATCCCAGTTGTCCAATATAGTTTCAACATCATAAACTGGACTCTAAACGACATCAGACGAATGGATGCTAAAACAAGAAAGCTTCTTTCTAAGCATAAGATGCATCATCCAAAGGCTGATATAGACCGTCTATACATACCCCGTAAAGAAGGTGGAAGAGGTCTTATTCAGCTGGAATTGTCATACAAGACAACAACTATTGGCTTACTAACATACATAGAAACAACAAAGGATTGGATGATACAATTAGTAAGGCAACATGAAGAAAGAAAGAAAAAATATTCAATAATAAAAGAAGGCAGTAAATTCAAACAAGATTTACAGTTAGTAGATTCTGTAGAAAAGCAGAACGGAAGCCATGAGCCGACTATTGCGGCAAAGAATATGAAAATGAAAGCCAAAGATAAAGCTCTTGAACAGATGAAACAGCGCTGGCAAGACAAACCTCTGCATGGCCAATATCCAGTACGTGCCAATAAATCCAATGTTGACAAAGTTAATACTCATCGATGGTTACGTGCATCTGGATTAAAGTCCGAAACTGAAGGCTTTATTCTTGCAGCACAAGACCAAAGTCTTTTCACGAGAAACTTTCAGGCAAATATTATACATAATAATATGGATCCAAAAGGCAGGTTTTGTGATAAACACCAAGAAACAATAGACCACCTAATCTCAGGCTGTTCTGTGCTTGCCCCAAATGAATATAAAAATCGCCTCGATAGAGTTGGGCAATATTTACATTGGGCAATATGCAAACATTATGGAAAAGCTGTAGGCAAACACTGGTATGAACATCACCCAGCACCGGTTACAGAAACAGAAGATGTAACCATTCTATGGGATTACACCATCTACACAGACAGAAAAATTGAAGCAAACAGGCCAGACATTATTGCTAAAAACCAGAAGGAGAAAACTTGTCTATTAATTGATATGGCTTGTCCAGCGGATTGTAACATAGCAATCAAGGAATTTGAAAAACTGTCAAAATATAAAGACCTGGAAATTGAAATAGAAAAAATGTGGAAATTGAAAACAAGAGTTGTGCCAGTGATAGTAGGTGCACTTGGAATGATAAAAAATAGAACAAAACAACACATTGAAAGAATCCCTGGAAACCCCAGCTTAAGAGATATACAAAAAATTGTCTTATTAAGTACAGCCCACACACTAAGGAAAACTTTATCTATGTAATGCTAGGAATGATAGGGAAGATGGAAAAACATGAAATGGAGTCATAACAACACGCCACGACCTGCCTTAGGTCTCCCCGCAGACTTGGTTGGTAGTGAGACCAAAGCAGAAATCGAAATATGATGAAAAAATGACATAATAATAATAAACGAAGTGACAAAATTAATTCTTCGGAAATTTATCAACAGTATGTAAAGAACGCAAATATATTACTGGCATTTCGAATGTATGTTACGAGAACTATTAACGTATATTTTTATAAGGATAGCTGCTCTTTAAAGAACTCTTGGAAAATCTGCGAATTGTTTTTTCAAACAAAACAAAAACATGAGTTAAAATCTCAGCGAATACAAAAGATCAGACTCAAAAGACCATTGTGTCTTTCTATTCTTGTTATACAGAAAGCGTTGTCGAACGTGTTTCTCATCATGCAATTACATAAGTCACGTTAATTCCATCAAGATTTCTAGGAGAAATATTATGATTCATTTAGAAGGTGATAAATAATTATGGTGATTCCCTTTTGATATATGCCCTCCAATGTGACAAAATATGATTTTACTTCCGTAGGCATTTCAACTGAAACACACACACACACACACACACACACACACACACACACACACACACACACACACACACATATATATATATACCAATAAATAATTATCCAAATGTTGGAGAATTTTTGTCTTTATTTTCAACTGAAATTAAAGCAAAAATACGACGTTTAGAACGGCTCATGATTAAACATAATAGACATTCATTGTCTCTTATATTTAATAGCATATGTCTAGAAAATTACTTGCTGCCTCGATATACTAAATTTAAGTTACATGATGCCGCAGCATTAAATGATCCCACCGCTAAGAAATTGCAATGGAACCTCATAAAACGTCAAATGCACACAGCCAAACAGGAATTACAAGAAATCAACACTGAAATTGTATACATCAAAGAAATTTTACAGTCTTCTACCACAAGTGAAAAATTCAAGGAAATATTGGATTTATTATACAATACAACACAAAAGGAACATGAATCCCATAAACAAGTCATCCAAAAAAAGCTAAACAAATTATATAAAGGAAAAATACTCTTACCAAACATCAATGACAACTTCATTAACCTATCGGATTACCAACTTACTTCAGATGAAATAGAATTCCTTAATCTCGGACCAAATTTTCATGTCGCACAGAAACCTAATTCAATGTTTAAACAAATGGAAATTGAAGCTTTATACCAACAAATACTTCAACTCGAACAGGACAACCATATTACTACACAGGTAGGCTTAAAAGAATTACTCAAAGCTGAATCAATCAAACACCGTTACCATAAAAATCCTAATGATATTATAAATATGCCTCTCATAAAAGCAGCCACACATCTCAAAAATAACAAAAATATTGTTATCCGACGTGCCGATAAAACCAATACTTTTGTTATTTTAAACAGACAGGAATATCACTCAAAATTACAGGCCATTCTCGACGATCACAACAAATTTAAAAAATTAACTTGTAATACCACAACCCAACTTAAAAAACATATTAATAAACTTATTACTGCAAACAATGCTGAAATAGGATCCTATAAACTTCAAAAGATTATAGGTGATTATCAGCCCGGCTACCTTTATGGAAATGTAAAAATCCATAAAAAAGATCATCCCCTCCGATCTATCATTTCTCAAATACCCACACCAATATATAACCTTTCCAAAACACTTAACAAACTAATTACTCCCTATCTTCCTGGTAAATATAGCATTAACTCCACGGACGAATTTTTACAGATTCTCCATTCCGTAAAACCTAATAATCAAATGATTGCATCTTTGGATGTTCAAAACTTATTCACAAATGTCCCCGTCCAGGAAACAATTGACATCATTATCCGTGATGTATACAACCATGCTACTCTCCCATCAATCAATATTAAACCCACTATATTAAAAAACCTATTATTAGCATGCACCACACAAGTACCCTTTCACGATCCCTTAGGCAATATTTATACACAAATAGATGGTATTGCGATGGGATCTCCTTTAGGTCCCCTCTTTTCTAATTATTATATGGCAAATCTAGAAAATAAAATAATTAATGACAACAATAAACCCTCTATATATGTAAGATATATAGATGACATCTTTGTTTTAGCTAAGAATATCGATCAAATTAAATATCTTAAAAACAAATTTGAAAGTCACTCCGTCCTCAAATTTACATTAGAACTTAATATTAATAACAAACTCCCATTCCTTGATGTATTCATTGATTCTAGCACACATAAATTTACTACTTCTCTATATAGGAAATCAACTAGCATAAATTCGTGTCTTCTTAATTATAATAGTGAATGTCCCCAACGATATAAGTTAGCTGTTATAAAAAACTTACTTCAACGCACACAAATGATATCTTCTTCCAAATCTATATTTTATAAAGAATTACACAACATTAAGCAAACACTAGTCAATAATGGATTTCCTAACTCCGTTATTGATCAACAAATTAAAATGTATCTCAACAAACTTAACAATAGCTCTAACAATAATGATAATATTAATAATAATGGTTTACATCAAAATAAACATAACACTATTAACTTATACTATTGCAACCAAATACATAATAATTATAAACAAGATGAAAAAACTTTCAAAAACATAATACGTAGAAATGTTAAACCAGTCGAAAGTAATAATCAAATTAAACTCATTATATATTATAAAAAGTTTAAAACAATTGACCTCATAGTTTATAATAACCCAACAGGCACTAAACTAAATTCTTTACAAAAAACCAATGTAGTGTACCAATTTACATGCCCATTCAGAGATTGCATCTCTGATACTACTCAAAAACCTAGTACATATATTGGTTTTACCACAACCACGCTCTCCCGTAGACTTACATGTCATCTTTCTGATCAGAGTACTATTAAACAACATTTCTCTGAAAAACATAAACATGTAGGTAATATCAGACAGATTTTGGTCAACAATACGGTGATCCTTACACATACACACAGTAAGAGGAACCTGCAGATATTGGAGGCCATGTACATCAAATCAAAACAACCAACACTCAATAAAATCAACTTTAAAACAGGAAATAACATATTACATTGCAATTACTGACTAGATGGTTTTGTTGTCATTTCGCGCTATCCCGCGGTGTGACGTCATAAAACCGCATCGCAAACTTAAGACCTGCGTTTATTATTTTTGGTAACTATTGCCGTTGACAAGCGGAGTTTTATGTCAACACAAAATAAAATCGTCGGTGATGGTGGATTTTATAATATTTCAGTTTAAACTACCTCTCTGAAGATGGCTCATGTGAGCCGAAAGCTTAGAAGAAAACCAATAAATAATTATCCAAATGTTGGAGAATTTTTGTCTTTATTTTCAACTGAAATTAAAGCAAAAATACGACGTTTAGAACGGCTCATGATTAAACATAATAGACATTCATTGTCTCTTATATTTAATAGCATATGTCTAGAAAAAATATATATATATATATATATTAGTCATCCACATACAAGCCTGTTTCGCTGTATCACAGCTCATCAGTGTGGCTAGACTCATCCACTTGCTCTTGGCCGTGGTGTCAGTCGGAGTCGCTACCCCTGAGACATGGGCGCATGGAATCAGATAAGAGAAAATTAAAACGTGTTGTATATAAGCAGTGTATACACACTCGCCAGTCACCGAAAGAACTCCATTAATTTCTGAAAAGTAATGCATATATCGTATAAGTGGAGACTCTTTTAAAAAATTAGAGGTGGAAACTGTTTTAAAAAAATATCTTCTCTAGATAGCTCAATTATAATATATATATATATATATATATATATATATATATATATATATATATATATATATATGACGCAACAGCAGAAAGAAATTATCACAAGCAAGTGCAATTTTGACAATCATTTGTGGTGCACATTCTGAAAAATAGCCAACATCTATCAAATACATCTGAATATAAGTACTTGTAAAATATACTACCGTGTTGTTTGTAAATATTTATGCAAGTGAAGAAGTCAACTATGCTGTCAAAATATTTTTAAACATACATCATTTAATACAATTGCATGTCACGAAAGCGCCATGGTTTTGAAATGCTCCAAATTATATGATACTAAACTATTTGATTTATGGCGCTTTATAGTTAGCAACCAACTAACAGAAAATTGATTAGCTTAATGAAAATGTCAAGAAGAAAACGGTCCCTATTATATAGCATTCGCCACAGTTGCTTCCGATACACGCTGGCTGCGCTGTATTCAATTTCTCGCGTGGATTGCCAGTAAAAGCGCTGTTTAAAAAAAATCGACGTTTATATGTGTACAATTTAATACATTTTACATTTATGCCATGTTTAAACGAAATTTGACAGACATAATGACAAAACACCATACCTTTTCAATTACTTTTTAAGTGTTGTAATAATAATAATAATAATAATAATAATAATACCGTACATACAAACAACAAAGGACTGGATGATACAATGAATCAGACAACATGAAAACAGAAAAATAATTCAATAATAAAAATGGCATTAATACAAAAAGATTTACATTTAGTAGATTCTGTATAAAAGCAAAACAGAAGCCAAGAACCAACTATTGCGCAAAAAATATGAAAATGAAAGCTCTTGAACAGATGGAACTACGCTTGCAAGACAAACCTCTGCATGAACAATATCCAGAACGTGCCAATAAATCCAATGTTGATAAAGTTAATACTCATCGATGGTTACTTGCATCTGGATTAAAGTCTGAGACTGAAGGCTTTATTCTTGCAGCGCAAGACCAAAATCTTTTCACTGGGAACTTTCAGGCAAATATTATACATAATAATGTGGATTCAAAATGCAGGTTCGGTGATAGATACCAAGAAACAATAGGCCATCTAATCTCAGGATGTTCTGTATTTGCCCGAAATGAATATAAAAATCGTCATGATAGAGTGGGGTATTATTTACATTGGATAATGTGCAAACACTATGGAAAATCTGTAAACAAACACTGGTATGAACATCACCCAGCACAGGTTACAGAAATAGAAGATGTCACCATTCTATGAGATTACACCATCTACACAGACAGAAAAATTGAAGCAAATAGGACGGACATTATTGTTAAAAATTATTGTGTCCTGTCCAGCGGATTGTAACGTAGCAACCAAGGAATTCGAAAAACTGTCAAAATATAAAGACCTGGAAATTGAAATAGAAAATGTGTGGAAATTGAAAATAGGAATCGTGCCATTGATAGTAGGTGCACTTGTTAAGATAAAAAATTGAACAAAACAACACATTGAAAGAAATCCTAGAAACCCCAGGTTAAGTGATATACAAAAAATTGTTTTGTTAAGTACAACTCACACACTAAGGAGAACTTTGTCTATGTAACGCTAGGGATAAAAGGGGAGATTAAAAAAAAAACATGAAATGGAGCCATAACAACACACCGCGACCTGCCTTAGGTCTTTCCGCAGACTTGGTAGGTAGTGCGACCATAGCAGAAATAGAAATATGATGACAAATGAGAAAATAATAATAATAATAAAAGCCAGAAACCGCAGCTGAAGAGATATACAAAAATTTTTTTGTTAACTACAGCCCAGCTACTAAGGTGAACTTCGTCTATGTAATGCTAGTGATATTATGGAGATATGAAAAACCATGAAATGAGTTATAACAACACGCCGCCACCTGCCGTAGATCTTCCTGCACACTTAGTAGTTAGTGCAACCATAGAATAGATCGATTTATAATAAAAAAAATGACATAATAATAATAATGTGGATCTAAATTAAAGGGTATGTTACAAATAGAAGTAATATACCATCTAATCTCAGGATGTTCTGTATATGCCCCAAATAAATATAAATTACGTAACAATATAGTGGGGGCGATATTTACACTGGACATTATGCAAACATTTTGGAAAATATGTAAAAAACACTTGTATGAACAACACACTAAAAAATCCCTGGATACTCTAAATTCAGAGATATAAAAAAATGGAATTATGCGGTAGAAAAAACATGAAATATAGCCATCAAAAGATAAGACGACCTGCCGCAGATTTGGAAGATTTCTGACCATCGCAGAAATTGAGTTAGAATGAAATTGACATAATAATTTTAATAATATTACTAACCGTTAACACTTAAGAAAATACGCCGTTAAGTAAATTGACAGAGAGTGCTTCTTTCAAAGAGGATCTGATGTTTGCTAGCGAGGTGTTCTATGTGAAAAAAAAAATTAAAATATATATAAAATGAATTAGCAACAATAGTGAATAGATAAAGAAAAGAGAAGAACAAACATATATTTGTATATTGTCTCCATTAGTCATGAGTAATAACTCCCTGAAGATGAATTTGGACAAGATAGAGAACTATAAAAATAAACATATACCTAAAATGAAAATGATGAAAATGCATACATCGGTTGTCTTGGTTTTTCTCATCTACATAAGCAAAGACTTATCCGCAATGTCGAGAGATTGACATATAATAGACACAATATGTCGAAATTATTTAATCAATCATGCTTAAATAAAAATATGCTTCCTAATTACATAAACACACAAGCACACACACGCACAAAAAACATATACCATTATAAGCAATTAAGAAAAGAAAAAATTAAAAAAATTCTAATCAGCAAAATCTTACTGAAACACGTAGTCGAAGAAATAGTTTTAGCAGTATCGAAATTAGAAAAATATGCGTGATTCTCCTTCTATATGCTAAAAGATATGCACATCATTTATGCGTTCAATAGTACACAAATGTACTCTAATTATTAATAAAATGATCAAGCAATTGAAAATGTAACTCTCCGATTCATACCACTCAACGTTTTTTACAAAACCTGATGCTTTATTATCTATTAAAAATTTTTTGTAGTTTAATTATCACTTACACAAAAGACATTAACCCACATATCTTGTGAAAATAATGTTATCCACGAATGAACGTGCCTTTTTGGAAGTTTTGATCTCTAACATTAATAATAAAAAGCATTAAAGTTTTATATCGGATAAAGAAACCCTACATCGCCCAACAGGTTGTTTAGTCACTTGTAAGTCGTACACATATCGACCAACATGTCATATACAATCAAATAACAACTATCAATGTATGTATGTATGTATGTATGTATGTATGTATGAATGTATGTATGTGTATGGTTTGTTATTGTTTAAGCTATCAATTAATGACGTTAGCGTCGATGATTTCTGACTTCCAGTTATAAAAAGAATAAAATGATATAAACAAAATAATTCTCCGAACAAAGAATATGTACATTTTTCATGAAAATGAAAGATACGAACCAATATAGATGAAAAAAAAATAATTACATACACTCTATCCACAAATTCTGGCGTAGTACTCAACTTATTATCTTATTATATATGATTAATATAATACACAATATATATAAAAATTCTGGGAAGAGGGAATGCTGAAATATATTGCAACAAAATGAATCATATTTAATTGAACAAATATTTAATTTTATAATTTTGTTTTGTGTTTTCTCTTAAAAATTAGCATGAACTCTCCGGAAAATCTAATACATTTTTGAAGGTAAAACTTACCTGGAAACCGAAAAAACAAACAGGAAGAGATCACTACAAGCACGAAATGTTAGAAAAGAAAATATTTGCACAGATATTTTAGCCATGAAAACTGTATAACGTGAGATCTGGCTGTCAATCTCGTATGCGTTTAATGTCATAGATTCTAGATAAGATAGAATGCAGTTCATTAGAACAAATACAATGTAAGAATTTATAGAAATGGCACATGGAAAATAGAATATGGCGGTGTCAAAGTTACTAAATGCGGGATGGTAAATCAGGTACGTAACTCTGTAGGATACCAAGGCCATATGCAGAAGCAATATTCGCAGTACAGACGAATAGTTGACTGATAAATATATAAGATGAATTCTGGAGAGCTACTGATCCGATATAATCGTATCACATCATGCCGGTGGAGAATGTTCACAAAAGAAGGAGCTGTGATTCATCCTCCAGGAGGTTAGTATTAGCCATGCTGGTAGAAAGTAGAAAGTAGACGTTCATATGATTGATAGCTAGCAATTTTGTTTTGGTTGCGTTATAATTAAGAAGGCAATGTTTTTTCTAGTTCACGGCCGATTTTAGATCACTACTTTCTATGGTGGAAGTATAATTCAGAATTGTAACCTCTACAACCAGCATCTTCTGTATAGACCTTTTTCCCTCATGACGTAGGCGAACATGGCTCTACAAATTTTTTGGCCTTTTTTTGCTCTTGATATCTATCGTCTTTCTCTTCTGTTCCGCCCTCGATTCTGTCAGCCTGTCATGCGTTCTTTTGAAGCGTATGGAGCGGGTGTTTCTCTGATTCGGCCTTGTGTCAGACTACCCGAAGTCCCTACAGCTTACAAGTTTTATGCAGAGTTATAATCACCAGAATGTTTTTCATTCCCAGAAGGTTGGTTGAAGGCATGTTGGAATGTGTGGATTAGTGTAGAAGAGTGGAATAATATAAGATATATTTTGAATGTTAAAATAGAAATCTATTAAAGATTAGCATATGTTATAGGAGTTAATGTACAATTAAAAACATTAAGAATTTAAGTGTAGAGTTCATACAAAATGTTCTAGTAGTAATTGATGAAATAGATCAGGAGAAAGAGAGAGCGAGGACAATGCCCGACTCGACCTGAAGCTTCTCTCGTTGCTCCCATCTCTGACTTTTGACTGACGCCCAGGTCATTTACGTAGTCTTTTGGAATTTACCACTGCATCGCTAAGTCCTAAAGTAGTGCAAGTCGCTCCCATTTGTCAAAAATTATTTTAACACCTACTTGCGAAATCTGGGTTCGACTTTTTCTCTCAGCACATGGTCAATCCTTTCTCTATTTCTGAAAATCCAGGATTTCACACGTCATTGTGAATTTTTGTAAAATTGAAGAAGCAAGATTGATTTTAATTAATTTCTGATCAGCTACACTTTCACTCTGTCTCTTTCCATCAATCTGTTCTGTAAGTAACATATTTTCTGAGCCTTTTATCCTCAATATGTGTCCTAGAAATTTAACATACCTTTTCCTGATGTTAAGTGTAATTCTCCGTTTTGTTTACATTTCCTCTAAAAACATAATCACTCCATTTCCCCTCAGCCTCCTTTCAATAGAACCACATTACTATTGCTTCAAGTCTCTTCTCCATATGTGAAGAAATTATTCTGTCAAGAGGAAGGAGGACATACTAGGTGATAAAGATGAAATGACGTCTACATTACGCAAAAATTAAAATAATAATGACATCTCATTTTAACAGATATATTTACCAAAATTACAAAAGAATAATTTGAAATCCAAAATAGTAATTTATTTAATAATTTAAATAAAGAATAATTCATTTAATAACATCGCCATTTTCTTCAGCCCGGATCACCAGACAACTTCGGAATTTCCTGCAACCCTTCTGAACTGCTCTAATCTCTGCCTTCAGTTTGTCTTTGATGTTAAAAATTGATTAGTTGTTCTGCGCCACAGGTCAAAGGTGTGGCAATTTACATGATCAGATGTAATTGTTGATATGGTCACAAAAATTGTCTGACAGCGATGACTATTTTATCCAGCTTGTGTGTCATGGTGCAATGTTATGTTGCAAGATATAGGGTCTTCATGAAACCAGTCTCTTGACTAAAGGAACCACTACCTATTCAATGTACTTGAGAGAGGCCTCCGTGTTGAGTTTATGGTAATGTAGGAAGATGAACGGAAACATAACTTCACCATCTTTAGTGATTACTCTAAACACCGTGATTTTGATTGGATATATCATCCAACTCTATCCGAATACACTCAGTGTCCTTATATTCATACACGAGCACACTAAAATTTTCATACTGCAGCTTTCGACACGAATGCCCAGAAGGTCAACGTTTACAAACTTCTGGACCATTAAATTGCATCATTGTGCTCTTTTTTTCATAGACAGTGACCAAATGACCCTTTTATTATGTGCAGTGGGTGAAATCAAAAACAAAAAACGCACCAGCACTAAAGTTTCCGGCTTTCTCTTTTCCAATCTTTTGACTTTTCTTTTTTGTTTATTTTTTTTTTCAACTGGAGTAGATAGACTGAACTATCACCCGGTTCACACTTCACCCACGTCTATTGAACAAGTGAAGAGGCTCATCCTTTGTTCCCTGATTAGGATGTGGTTTCTGGTTTTCTATTTTCTAATCTATTCACTCTTATGTAACCCCCTGCACACCTGTGGCCTTACCGGCTTGCTCGGGATGATATGATTAAAAAAAAGTATTTATATCAAATAGCGACAATTTATCCAACGTTCCCTGGATATCATGTAACAAATTCTCTGGTTTCTAGCGCAATTTATTATAATTCTTATCACTCTGTTTATCTTCTGCAACACATATTAAGATATGCGAATATGCTTTCGGATTCAAATATGGCACTTTTTATCCTCTGTTTTATACTTCCCTAGATATTTTAATTTTTGGATTTATTTTATTTTGATAACTCAGAAGAGCAATTGGCACTTCGGACTCATCCTTTTACTAAGATCAACGTATTCTGACCCAGCAGTTGAGGTTCAATCTTTTTCTTCTCGCATTTAAATCACTACTATCTGTAAAGGTTTTAGTAGCTTTCTTTCTGCGACTGATATCAACACAGTGTCACCTGCATAAATATTGCTATTAAAATTGTGTCCGCCAAAAATGAATACCAGTAAGACTTCTAATTCTCACAGAATTGCCTAGCCGTATATGTTGAATAAATACATTGAGAAGATACAAATGTATCATATACCCTTTACTACAACGATTCGGCATTATGGTCGGAAGGACAGAAAATATACTTTAGTCTTTGCCGTCTACGGTAGAGTATCACCTATAAGACTATCGCTCTTGAATATATTCTCGAATACGGAGTTTTCCTTCTTCTAAAACTCGCTTATTTGCCAAGCCTAAAGATCGTGACGGTCTTATCAATTAAGCAAGCTTCAATTCAGAATATTTCTTCACCTATAGATATTACCAGTTAAGGAAAATGAGCACATGCTACCATGAAAATAGAAAAGTAAGCTGCACCAGAGTGCGTCATTGGTTTTTTGCTGTTTTTCCATGGATTTTGGTCACTGAATTTGAATAAGGATGTTTGCTACAACACAGTTACATACTTTCAATGCAAAGCTGATCTTACATTATTAATTTTCTAAAAAATATTCATTTTAATGTAAATCTACATTTGGTTTTGTATTTCCTGAAGTGGAGAACAGGTGTTTTAACGCAATTTCGTTTGTCACTTAGCGTCTGCTTTCTGATTTTTCTAAACAATACTTATTTAATGTAAACACACTTTTTATTTGCCAGCATGTATTCCGCCGTTAAATAATATTTGTTAGTGTAAATACACTTCTGCGCGAAATTGTATTCTGTGGTCGCAGAATATATAACAACTTTAGTTTTTTATGTATGCACACTGCGTCATCTGCGTATATTATTTCCTTAATAATGAATAATAAATCCTAGTAGAATTTTTCTTCCCTTAATTGCCTCTCTGTAAACGTTGTATGAAAAATGTAAGTTCGATCTTCTCCGTAACCTAAATAGTTATTTAATTTTTTCCTTCCCATCATCTTCGTACGCTAATTAAATTCTAGTCATTAAAATAATGTCCGATATTTGTAGGAGTATCCGGAACTGCGTTCATAAATTAGTACATCTCTTGGTAGATACACATTTCTGTATATACATACATAAATACATGCTTATCAACATTGCATTTTTTCAACGCACACACAGTCTTATTATTAAACATTGCACTCGAGATATCTTTCTGTAGAAGATTGTCATTAATTTCCTGTACATTACCAATTACTGTGATACATATGTACATAATATTAATTTTCTTTTTCAATGAATCTAATCAAAGATAAATGTTTCTAATCTTTTAGTAGCCAATCTTTCATAAAAGATCAAATCATTGCAATTACAAAATTGCTAGCAAAAGTATAATATGAAATTTAATTTTCCTGTAGTAACAGGGGAAAATAATTACTTATTTGGGAAAGAATTTTCAATTATTCACTTGCATGAACAGCTGAAAAAACATATTGTGTATGTGTCCACTTAGTTGAAAATATGTACTTTTTTTTTCCGGTGCACAATTACTGTCTCACAATGTTCTTTTGAAAATATTCCGAAAGTCGATACCGTTTTTAACAAAAACAGCGTATATTTGAAATGCAATATGCGATGGGTAAATTTTCGCCATAATATATTTTTAAATCTCGCGCAAAGGCGTTTTCTTTATTATGGTGACTGTAAACTATCGCAGGATCACCCTGTGACAAAAAGACCCCAATGACGCAATTCAGTACGTCAGAAATTTAGAAACGGCATACTTTATTACTTGTCATTTACGTCGGAAACTTCAATACGAACATTACAGAATGTTAGGATGTCAATCTGTGGAAAGACCAGAGGTAAGAGTTGGATTCGGTAATATTTGGGTAATGTATCTAATCAATATTATATTATCTGAAGTGACAACTAGTGATGGTGAAGTTGTGTCTCCGTTAATCTTCTCATATGGCCTTTTATTCAACACAGAGACCTACATAAAGTGTATTTAGTGTGTAAATGCTACCCTGGCTCAAGTGGGTGTCTCCTGGAAAACCTATGTCTGATAACAGGATACTGCACAATGCCACACCAACAGAAGAACCCAGTCATGGCATTCAAACAATTTCTGCTGCCACATCATCTCTTACTTCTGACCACTTAACGCACCATGCTGCAACCACTGGATTATTATATCTAGGACGCAGTTGAGAGAGAGAGAGAGAGAGAGAGAGCGAGAGAGAGACAGACAGAGCGAGAGAGAGAGCAACAAAAATCTTAGTAACATCAAAGATAAACTGAATACAAGAATTATGGCAACATTCACCAATTCAAACACGGAGACTGTCCAGAAGAGATCCAGGATGGTCCCGAAAACGTTTAGAGGTTGTGTGTAAAGCAAACGACAATATTCTTGAATAAACATAGCCCTTAGATTTTCAAGAGATTTTGATCAATTTTGGTAAATATATCTATTAAAATTAGATGTCAGTGTTATTTTCAATTTTACTAAATTTGTAATCTAGAAGACAATTCATCCATCGCACTGTGTTATTCTAACAAGCAACATGCAGGGCTTCTGGAACTATTTTTAGCAAATTTTGTTTTTTCTTAATTTTTTAAAAATTTTGATTTCACAGCAAGAGCCTTTAAAAGTTATTGAGTTGATTTTACGCTGTATTAATTATCATTGTCAACATTTCAGTAAAGTATTGCGTCTTGAATATATTGTTTGAGAGGTAAGTAGATAAACCATTTACATTTAAGGAACTGAAAAACACAGATATACTTAAATCATTTTCATCCTTGACTAGCTGTGAATGATTTTACTTTAGATGAAATAAAAAACAAATAATATCTATTTTTAAAGTTATATTTATTTTGTGTAAATCTGAGGTTTTAATTTTAACAATTAGTCGATATATATAATTTATATTTTCACAATTTAACGAGATATCCGTTCTTACTTTTCGTGCTGAGATTAAGTATCCATTTTTTTTTTCAGAAAAAAAAAACACCTATGCTATTAAAAGCAAACGAAGAAAAATATATAAATTTTTAGAAGTACACGGTAAAGCCAAGCCGAAGAAGTGGACTGTTGTAGTGCAGCTAACACCCCTTTAGCTCCCTTAAATTTTAATAATATTCTGTGGACCGTAGTAGCTATAAAGATAAAGACTAATGGCAGTCGGGTTTATTCGGAGTGTCATTGAAAATTTGAGTTCACTTTGTCGGTCTCTCTGTTTTCGGACGGAGATGAACCGGACGATTCTCTACCGAAGGATAGAGTCTCGGCCAGGGAAAATCAGACAGTGGCTATTGTCCATGTATACAAGCTCGGTATTCCCATTAAATGACCTTCTGCCCCATCTGTCTCGGGCATCTGTCCATGTGGTGAGGTGGGTGATATCTTTGGAGGTCAGTGACAATTACTATCGGACTGTGCTCTCTGCGATTCTAATAAATTATGCTCTCCGCACTTCTACTATTTGTTGTTCTGTTTATAGTGTTTGTTTTATTTATATTAATATCCCTTAGCACGGATATTTTACTGTAGATAGTCATCACACATCTTCTGCGTATTGTCCTGCAACCTCGGCGCTAAAACAAGGAGTGAATTTGATAATTAGAAAAAATATAATGGAAGATAGGTCTGTTTAATCCCAAATGCCATTAAAAAGACACACTCACAGACGTAAAAAAACGCTCTTTAGAAACACATGCAGAGAATTCGATGGATAAATGGATAAATTTTAATAACTGCAACCAATAATATAAACATATACATACACTTGGAAGAGCAGAGAATATATAAATAAATAAATAAGGAAATAGACTAAAGGCTGATACGTTAAATCGGAACCAGAAATCGGAGAGCAGAGTTCGAATTCCGGTTGAATTCGTTGCATTCACTTACGGGCAAGTACGTTTGGGAAACGTATTAATGTGTCCTTTCTCCCTATACCTACGGATTGAATAGCAAGACAGATTGCATTCTATAGCTTTGGTTGACAAAC
This sequence comes from Ascarosepion bandense, assembly GCA_037127315.1. Classification (NCBI taxonomy): domain Eukaryota; kingdom Metazoa; phylum Mollusca; class Cephalopoda; order Sepiida; family Sepiidae; genus Ascarosepion; species Ascarosepion bandense. Next base: position 4,798,064 of record JBBBDQ010000256.1, on the reverse strand, counting down.
AGTTTACTGTTGAAAGTAATGGCAACTATTGCGGGAAAACCTTCTGCTCAGTCAGTCATATATCTCCCAAAACATGATCGCCAATTTGTGCAAAATATGTGGTACTTAAATGAATGACTACAATCAAGCATATTTACTTTCCTTGAGAAATCATTATTACCAAAAAAAAAGAAGTTTGAATCCACAGTCATTATAGCAGTAATATCCCAAGGTGTGAATTTTATATTCGCCGTTCTAAAATATCAATTAAATATCAGAACACTTGTCAAAGTTCATACTGAATATCTGCTAAGAAAGATGCAAGATTAAGAAAACGACTGAAATAATGATATCTATCAGTCAGATAGTTAAGTGCCATACGTGAAACACGCTTGGGCGATCATGTCTCGAATGAGACATGACTGACTGGGCAGATGATTATCCCGCAGTAGGTTGCCATTGCTTTCTGTGGTTGACTGTTTGCCAGCCAAGGCTATAAAAATCAATCTGTTCTCTTATTTAACCCAGAACTGAAAGAAGAGAAGGAGCAATACCTTTCCCAAGGGTGTTTGCGCGTGAGTGAATGTAAGGAATTCAACAGGAATTCGAAATCCGCTCCCCAATTTCTCGTTCGGAGCCGATATCCCCTGCACCACAGCGCACATCCTATCTATACGTCGACTTAAATATTCAGAAATAATTTAGAAGGACTAAATATTGAATAACTTACCCAGTTAAAAATTGACATTGAGAAATCGAAACAGAAACAAGAGTAATATATTGTTATATACAAACTTCACTGATGTATAACTATGTTTCACTTTGTAATACAAGCTCTCTGAATAGAACGGAGCTGCTACAGTGAAAAATTAAAAAAAAACTTGATACTATTTTTAGTTAATCTTAAAAGTAATGCCCACGAGCGTGAATTGTATTTTCAGAGATGTAAAACAGGTAACTATTGATTATAATGGTAGTATTAGCCGTTTCCTTTTAATGAAATATTCGCTTACAACTGACTCAGCATCCAGTGAGATTTTTATTTGGAATTTATAAAATATTTCTATTTCTCGGGAAAACTTTTCTCCCATGCTCAGTTTATGTCCTTTTCTGCTTGAAGTAGTGTGGAAGCTCAATTATATCATCATTTTCTTATATATCTTACTTGGAAGTAACATTTACTATGCATTTTCAGTTAACGTTGTTGATTAACCTCAAGCAATGAGCTTTTATTTATTTACCAAAAACATTGTTTTATATATATATATATATATATATATATATATATATACAACATTGTGCAAAAGTATTAGGGAAAGAACTATTTTATTTTTTATGAGACATCAAAATAAAGTTTAAAATCACCCCTGTCCTAACATTTTTGCACACTACAGGTAGAGATTTTCCGAAAAACATTACTGAAATTTAAATACAGGGTAAAAAGCTAAAAATTTTGATTATTTAAAATTAGGTGTAAAATGAAATGTATTAAAAAGAAGTTATAGTTAATTTTTCCTATTTTCTATTAAACAAGTTATTTTGAAACGACTCTATTGAACATCTATGAAATATTTTGTATAAAAAATTGATAAATCATGTTATTTTGCAAGATACACATTAGGAACAAATACAAGCTGCTTGGCAGGAGATACCATTAGACACATCGAAGAAGCTTGTGATATCAATGCCTGACAGAATGAAGGCTGTGATCAAAGCAAAAGGCTATTATCCTAAATATTAAATTGATTTTGTAACAAGTAATTTTCTTGTTAATGCATTTGCTGAGTAAATCAAATAAAATTACTTTAATTAAATTGTTAATCTTCTGTCAATATGCCTAATAAGATAACGTTTTTATCTTTAGCTTGTGTATTTGCGTGAGTATGTATCTAATTACGATTATGTGTTCAGGAACTGAAATATGATTGTGCCTGCCATGGCCTCATTCATTCAAAGCTAGTCATCTTACGAGTTTGCTCTTACTGTATGCAATATTGTGACGGTTCAGTCTGTTGCAAAATAGTTTTAAAATTTAACAGTAAAATTGACAAGTCGATAAAAACAAAATCTTGAAATTTCTACATGAATATATGCGTGCGTATATTAATCTGTATATGTATCTGTGTGCCAGTGTATGTTTGTGCATGTGTGGACGTTTGTAGGTTTATTTATGTGTACGTTCTTATCCTTCTTTGTTTAATATATGGATAACTTTCTAAATGTAATAAATTGCTAAACTTTGAATTTTTTTTCAATAACAATAAAGTGAATCTAATAATCAATTAGTAATTCAGATTTCAATTTAAGCAAATATTAATACTAAGGCTCCCAAAAATTATTTTTGAGTTTGCTCACATATTCTCTAAATCAAACGTTACTTTATTCTGATTGGTACACACTTTCTATACAACAATGCATTCCTGATTAAAGGGTTTCTGCTTGTCTGCTTGTTTTAACTTTTTAAAACACTTCAACTTAAAATAAACCTTATCACTTGATAAGACACAAGAAGTGTCGAAGCAAAATAACTACCTTCGTAGTGATATTATAAAATATTTATGTTATAACTTCTGAATTTATATATATATATATATATATATATATATATATATATATATATACGCTCTCACACCCTGATTAAGCACTCTGGAAGAATGGTAGACTTTGAAAAACGTAGCTACTCTGGCATGCACTCACCGCTCATTCAGCAATGAATTAGAGCACTCTGGCTATTGGGCGTGTATAATGGTAATATACACGCTAAAAAGTATGCCTTCTTCTACCGAGCGCGCATAGCCCAGAGGAAGAATCGTCGGCTGACGCCAATTCGGTCGGGTTTCAATACTGGGTTAAAAGGAATCGGAGTCTAACTGTATTAATAAACTGTGATACAGCGAAACAGATCTGTATGCGGATGACTATATATATATATATATATATATATATATATATGCAGAAAATATGATAATATTAAGTCGAACCATGTATTAAGTATAATGACTGAACACGACTTACAATATTGAACTATGAACTATATATCAATAACATTATCTTTCATAAATCCTTATTGTAATGTAACAACGATAATCAAAGATATTCAAATCGTTTCAAATTTTGTTACCTTAATTATGAGACAGTACCTGAACGAATATTTCTACTCCTATATTCCCGTGAATGATGATCAGTATCTTTATAGGTACGTTAAAGGTAGAAGAGATCTGAAGCAGCAAAATTTGTCGAAATCCACTGCATCACAACGCACATCCATACAACATGTAATTTCTAATTATTTAGATATCATTTCATATTAAGACTAACATATCATTATACCTTTACAAGAAAAATAGGGAGTAAGTAAATTTGTAACATCCAAGTATATAATATGCTTGTAAATTGCTATACAGTATTATTGGTATAGATTTCAACAGTTAAGTGATATTTTTAAAAAAAAATAAAAAGATGCTGCTAGATTTCTAGCAATCTGAAATATGTCTTTTTATTTTATTTTCTTCTCGCTAATCTCTTTTTATACTCTTTCACTCTCAGTAACCACGTGCGTCTTAGTAGCATTATCATCTTGCTTGCATAATTTTAAAAAATAATTAAGTTATGGTGAAACGTTTTCCATCCACACCGCAATTTCCTACCCCTTCGATACCTTTCCTGCCGACGAAGACACTTTGCAACATGTCTGCTCTTTTAAAGAAATCCAGCAGAAATGTTTCCGGCTGTGAAATCCAATTCTCAAATGGGATTAGTGCTGATGATTATACACCTAAGCGATACCCTGTAATTCTGACAATCATTTCTCTTTTCTAGCGTTGCCTGTTATAGATAATTACGGGGTTTCGTGAGATCTTCACCAGTTCAGACAAATAGCGGCCGCGTGAGTTATTGCTAATCGATTCAATTAGGTGTTAAAGGCGAGACACGGCTGATCAGCGCTCCGAGATATACAAAGGGCATTCTGAAAATAGGAGGTGCATTCTTCAGTAATTGAAGATTAGTAATCTGTTTTATTAGATGCCGCCTTATTATTGTTAATACCAACTGATTTGTTACATTTTGCCTCAAATATAAATAAGGGAGATTTTTATAGTAAAATTTCTTCTTTTATAGAGAAAAGGTGATATATGAGACCAGGTCTATTATTTTGGTCGTGTTAGTTTTACTTCATCGATTGTTCTGGATGGAAGTAAACAGAGTTAGTTTTTTTTTTTTTTTTTTTTTTTTGAGCTGATTTTGCTTATATTTTTACGCAGTTCTCAATACTACTATTTTCTTGCTAGTCCTGTGTTTTGTAGTGAAAATATATTTTATGCAAACATCAAGAAATATTTTTTCTGCTTAGCGATTTATAGTTGCGGCCCAGAATTCTTTAACATCAATTGGATAAGATATTTGTGCATTTGAGTAGTAGTTACTCTTTGATATATGCTTCATTAAAATGACCGAAAATGTATTGCAGTGATATAATAGTGCGCTTTATATATCAGTTATAATTTTATATGTATGTTTTAATATTTATATACATTCTTCTTCTATGTGCCCTGTCCCTTCAGGACGTAGGCGATCATGGCTTTCCACGTCTCCCTATCCCAGGTGGCTCTTAGCATGCCTTCTCCAGTTACACCATACAACCCTCGTTCCCCCATCCACCTGATTAGGTCCTTTAAATAGGTTATCCGCTGTTTTCCTCTGTCTCTTTTTCTGTCTATCTGGCCTGTTAATATCAGGTTCTCCAAGCCCTACTACCTCATTGCATGTCCCAGGAATTTCAGCTGTCTCTTCTTAAGTATCAATTTCCTCTTTGTTTTCCTCATTTCTAGGACATTGTAATTGCTCACATGCTCGATCCATGATATTCGCAGCATTCTTTTGTAGAACCACATTTCAGTTGCTTCAAATTTGTCCTTCATCTTCAAAGATTTGGTACTACCATATATTAATTTAGACTGATATTGTAATAATTTTAATATATTAATATTTAGTACTTTTATACATAAAAACATTCTGCCTGTTAACAACTTACTTTCAAATTTTTTTTAATTTATTTTTAAAAAGTTCACTTAATTCTGCATACAATCTTTTGCAAGAAAATGTATTTCGCAAATGTATTTCGTTTTATCTTTTACACGCATACTTACTTTACCGACTAATAAAAACACAGATTCATATATGGTTCTTTCATGAGCGAACAATAGATTTCTTTTTTGGAATTTTGCGACCGTAGAAATTGTTGAAATGGTTGTTGATTAGATGCGGTTTTTTTAATCTGTTAGTCATTTTAAAAACTTGAGTTGATTTATGGAAAATACTGTATAAAACACTAAAACGTTAAAATAATTTTAGTTCCGTGATATTGGCAGTATCTTTGAATTTGTTTTTAGTTAATGCTGTTACGTGTTGTTTTTTTAATTATTTTAAATTTTTCATTTATTTTTATGATAATTTCACCGTCGTAACTGCAAGGTATAAATGTATTTTCTCACTTCTCTAACACTTCCGAATTCTTTCCAGCCAACTTTAGTCTTCAAATATTTAAGTGTAACTAAAAGTAAATTTATGCTTTGCTTTGTTAATGTTATAATTTTGATGATTAGTTAATAATGTATTTTTTCTTATTGTTTCAAGTTAAAAAATCTCTTGCATTTTCTTTACGTTGAAATGATTTCAGAAAATATTTTTTAATAATTTTTTTCAATCAGAGTGCGTATCAAATTTGTTTTCGAGATGAGTATGTCGTATTTCGAAGTTACCAAGTGTAATCATCCTTTTGAATACTACTCTTGGCCCGGATTATGGAGTTTCAGCCTACTTAATAAGCAAGTTATAGTATATCAGTCATAATTATGTATTAATTTATTTTCCACAGGATTGTATTTTTACGGATATTCAAACCATTGTGTGATATTTAAAGCTGAAACCTATTTCAGATTGTAAGGAGGTTGCTTACAGTACTCGGTGTTTCCAAAGTTATTCAAATTTAATTACTGTTCTGGCTCATGTCGCTTAATTTCGTTGATCGAACGAGAACCGGTGTTTTCATGACGATTTGCGGCTATTTTATTCGGGAATCCCGTTCTTTGTGGAGTATTTTTATTCAAAAGTGATGTTTTTTGTTCTACTTTAGTTTTGATGGGGAGATTTTCTTGTGTTTAAAGTTTATAATAAATTGATAAATAATTCATTTTTAATTTCTATTTTATTTACCTGGAATAATGAATGTTTTATGACGCCCACAAAAAATAGATTCGATATACTAGATAGGATGGATGATATGCGACCAAAATGATCCAAACAAAAAAAGCAAAATATTAACTTCAAATAAAAAATACAAACACGAGATATTACAATGGAGTGTTGAGGACTGAAACCAAATTATAATGAATTACCCATGCAGGACTCTGTGATCTAGGTAAGATTCATAAAAATTGAAAATGTTAACATTACACCCTATCATCGATACAGTCATATTCGCAGTTCTGTACTGGGGGTCTCTGTAGGAGTAACAGTTTTAATAAACACTTACGTACCAAGATTAAAACTGAACTAAAAAATTATTATTAAAGCATTATTTACACTATTCGAACTGTTATTCTTACCTTTATTGCCATATGTACGACGTTTCGGCTAATGTACACTCTGTCCTCCTTAAGGTGCTATGAATTTTGTACCAAACGCTAAAAAATTATTACAAGTTTGATGAATACTTTGCACAGATCAGTCAGGATATTCTCTCCGTGTATCCCAACGTATGGCCAGGTAGAACAAGTTTAACTAGAAGATCTGATAAAGGAATTGTCCAGACCCTTCATATTCTTAAGGGATTTCTATAGTTACAATAACATATGGGAAGATTATGGAAAAATTCATTATGTATAATGAGCTATGTATACTCAAGAGAGCAAAGACACACGTCGATCCAGTTACTGGAAGCCTATCAGCAACTGTCCTAACCATAGATGGTCCAACCATTTACGTGGACCTTATCCGCAGTGTTTTGCATGATACATGCGGTAACGATCATTTCCCCTATCATCTTGAAGGTGATTGATGAGTATCCACCAAGGTGGAGGCTAAGCCAACCGACAGGGAGAAACTGGGGATTTTATGTCAAAGTAAATTAACTCGAAATCATAGAAACGGAGGAAATTCTCACGGAAGCCCTATTAGACATTGCAATAAATGCATTCCCAAAGATGCAACACGCTTGCAGAAGAAACAGACCAGGCTCGATGATTGATGTAAAGAGGTAATAAGACAGCGTAAAGTAGCGCTTCGAAAATTTACCAAGTAGAAAACACCGCCAACTTCATCAATTATAAGCTAAAGATCCGTCAATCAATGAAAGAAAAAAAAAATGCTGTTGGCAAAAATATGTCAGTAAATTGAATTCGGACCCAAAACAAAACAAAAAAAAACACAATTTAAAAAGGATTGAAAAAGATGCCTAGAAAAACGTTAATGTATACCTGTAAAATATCTCCCACATACAAATAATAAATAAAATATCTGACATTTTTAAAAACTGAAAAGAAAATGTAATCGCAAGCCAGAGACAAAGGCAGAAAACTATGAATTAAACTTAAAAACAAAGTGCCTGGATGATTAAAACAAACTATTTCCTCTGACAGAACTAGAAGATTAATACAAGTTCAAATAATCTATTTATAGAATAGGACATGGTCCTCTATGGATACTTAAAATGAAATATTGCCATTATAATTGTTTCTAAAATAGATAAGAACATTTGTTCGAAAGCCTGTTGTATTTCTTGCATTCACTTTCGCACAAATACTTTTGACAAACTTATTAAACCTACTTTTCCTTTCAGTTATGTGTTAATTAACAGGACGGATTGGGTTCTATGGCCTTGGCTGGCAACCAGTCTACCGCAGAATGTAATGGCAACCTACTGCGAGATAATCTTCTGCCCAGTCAGTCATATCTCTTTAGAGACATGATCACCAAAAGCGTATATCACTATGGAACTTAACTGACTAACGGAATGACATCTGTAAACTCTTGGGAGGAATTTGAATAATTCGTTACATTGTTACTTAGAGTTCAGCAATTGAATGACTTACAATTTGCGTTTCACAAAAACAGGAATACATTGTATCACGTTGTACACTTAGAAAACTTTTTAAAAGAAGGATTTTAAAAAAATCACATGACTGATTTATTATTTTACATGAAAAAATCTCATAAAAAATTACCTGGAAATATGAGTTCATGGGAGATTTATTTCAACCCGGACTGTAATGAAAGCAAAATAAATTTGGAAATTTTTTTCGAATAGAAATGTTCAAGTCTGCTCTCGATCTAAAAGAAAGAGTGCTACAACGAAGTATATTCTCAGTCAATATTCAGTATAAAAACAAAACTGTTTTTTTTAAATAATTCACTCAATGTGTAAATGTATCTTTGTACGTGGGTGATTTTACTCTGAGTTCTATCAGTCGTTGCCAGGTTAACCATAATCAGGGTTTGTAGGACCTGTTTGGGTATCAGCCATCAGCCACGAGTTATCCCACAAACAAACAAAAAGAAACAAAAGAAAAAGAAATAGCGTAAAACCCACCTTTCTTGTATTAAATAACCTACAAAGGTTTATATGACATTAAACAAATTCAAACCTTAAAGTTCAGTCAGTTAAGTTCGTACTGTAAGCACGCTTGGACTATCATGTCTCTTTAGATACATTAGTGATTAGGTAAAATATATTCCCACAGTAGGGTGCTATTTGTTTTTGCAGTAGACTAGTTGCCAACCAAGGCTATAGAATCCAATGTGTTTTGCTATTCAACATATTCATGGAGGGATAAGAGATGAATTCATACCTTTCCCAATGGTATTCGCGCGTAAGACAATGCAACAAATACAATTTCGACCCTGACCCTCCGATTTCTTATTCCGAGTCGATGTCTATTGCATCAACACGCACATCGATCTAAAAATGTATATACTATAGAAAGAAATCAGCAGCATTGCAAAAACCAAATAAGAGCACACATTCCTAATAAACGACGGGTATAGACTTTCCAAATCTAAATCAAAATGCGTACATTACTGCAATAAAATAAAATGCTATAAAGATCCAGTCAACGAAAATCGTAAAGGTAGACGTGTACAGGTTCTTGATAATCATTTGTGACAAGAAACTAACGTTACTACTACAACTAAAATATATGAGAACAATATGTCATGAGACATTTAAATTGTTGAAATTGGTGGCTCGCAGAGATTAGATAGCAGACCAGCAAATGCTACTTAAATTATACAGAACATAAATTCTATCTAAACTAGACTATGAAAACTTTATATACTAATTATCAATGAAGTTACATCTCAAAATTCTTAAAATTATATGAATATAGTAGAGCATAAACGGTAAAACGATCCTATTTTGAAAAATTTTCCAACTAAACATGACGAGCCTAATTAAGCTTTAAATAATATAGAAAACCTTCAATCCTGAATTAATTATCAAATTTGATATAAAATATAAAAACCTCTTCGAACAAGAGAAAATTATTAAAATATGCATTCGACTACATCATGCAAGAAGCAGAAGTACTTCTCTCAGACGTGTTCGTAATACAGTCGTCGCAAATATAACACTTTGAACCATAAGAATACGACGAATACGTCATAAGACATGAAGAGGATTATTTATATTTCAACAGGAATTTTGAAAATATTAAACAATTATCAAACACAATCATAAATGTTCACAATTGCACTAAATACAAAAATGTAACAGCATGCGCAACAGCATATAACAAACAAATTAAAAAATATATATATATAGTAATATTCAATTTTGAATGCAGAGATTTCTTAGCATTCGACAATTAACAAAAACATATTTAATATTTTCTCATTCCCTATCAATGAAAAAAGACCAAAAAAAAATTCGATAACCTAATACTGGCGAAATTGCTATGCAGTCTGCATTCACTTGTACATTAAATGTTATTCTATGCTGAATCTCAAGTCTTCTTCTTTTTTGAGTCATGTCTTTTCAGAACTTAGGTGATCATGCCTGTTCACATCTCCATGTCCCTGGTGGCTCTTCCCACGCTTTCTCCTGTTGCACCATGCAACCCTCGTTCCGTCATCCACCTGATAAGGTCCTTCAAATAAGTTATTCGCGGCTTTCCCCTGTCTCTTGTTCCGTCTATCTGGCCTGTTAATATCAGGTTCTCCAAGTGGGCTCCCTGTGCAGGACCCGGAAATTTTTCCCACCTGAATCTATTCTGCACATATACAAAGCTACCATCCGCCCGTGTATTGAATATTGCTGCCATATCTGGTCGGGTGCCCCTGCTGCTCTCCTTGGGCTTCTTGACAAAATACAAAGGAGGATCTGTAACGTGGTTGATACTGACTTGGCAGACCGGTTGCAGCCGCTCTCATACCGGCGTGATGTGGCTTCCCTGTGCCTCTTCTAAAAGTACTTTCATGGCTTCTGCTCCGATGAGCTTAGATCACTGGTGCCGCCTAAGCACGAATTTACACGAGATATTAGATTAGCAACTAGGTCCCACCCTTTTACAGTTAAACAAATAAGATGTAACCGTAAATTCTACTCCAACAGCTTCTTTTCTCGCGCTTCCCGCCTGTGGAACTCCCTTCCACAAGTCTGCTTTCCCGACAGTTACAATCTCCAGGTGTTTAAATGTAGGGTCAATAGACACCTCCTATCACACTAACTCCCAAATATTCTCACAACACTCTCATCTACCCAACCCTCATTCTCGGTATCCTTACCCGCCTATCACCCACCCTCTGTCATTTCCTATATTTAATCAGCCTTTCTTCACTCTACGTAGCCCCCTGCACAGTAGTGGCAGTGACATGCCTTGCTCGGGGTGAAACGCTTATAAAAAAAAAAAAAAAAAGCCCTACTTCCTCATTGCATGTCCCAGGAACTTCACCTGTCTCTTCCTAATGCTCAATCTTAATTTCTTTTTTTTTCATCATTTCTAGGACCTCATCATTGCTCACATACTCGATCCATGATATTCGCAGCATCGCATTTGCTTCAAGTTTCTCCTTAATCTTCAAAGAATTTGTACAACATTCACTACCATATTGAAGAAATGACATGACATAACAATCCAGTACTCTCTTCTTTCTTTCTACCGAAATTGTTCTGTTTCTTAATACTTTACTCAACTTATGGAATGCATCCTTCGCCATGCCAATTCGTCTTTGGATCTCTATGTCGCAATTTCCGTCTTCTGTTATAACACTTCCGAGATACTTAATTTTTTTTACCTGATTGATTCAAATATCCCCGAACTGTATTTGGCATATTTCATGTATAGACACCCGTAACAAGAAAATACGGGTAATCAGCAGTCACACGATTAAAATGTTTTAATTATTTTTAAATCCCATTGGCTAAATTATTTGTATTCATCTTTTCAGTTTTCGATTAGTAAATGTAAACTCATGTATTAATTAAACAACCTAGCGTGAACGATGATGGCGGAATTTTTAAAAAAATTGAAACATTATAAATTATGATAAAAAAACAATAAAAATGAAAACCATTCTTGTAAAAATTAATTACAGTTTGAACGCTTTCTTTTCAGAATATTATATTCTTAATTTATATTGTTTATAAAAGCAATTAAAATTTTATCTAAATAAAAAAAATGGCATATGTTATTGCATTTTTGTCCTCGGAATTCGGAACAGATTTCTAAAAATGACTTAATATTGAAAAAAGTAGGCATTTGATTAGCATTCCCCAATGACCCCTGAATTTAATTAATACTGATGAAACGATGGCAAACTTCTCCACATTTCTAGAAATCAAATGGTAGAGGATGACATATGTAAAAAAATATTTTTACCAAGATTTTTCAAAAATAATTATTTCAAGAAGGATTTCAGTCAATTATGAATACGTCCTCAAGGTTTCATCAAAATCCGACCATTAGTTGATTTTTGCAAGTACTGTCCAATTAATGTGTCTTCACCGGCAAAAAAGTGTCTTGTCTAATATTTCGTTTGCCGTTATAAATTCTTGTAAAAATTACGACACTCAATGATGGAAAAAAACAAAATATTCTACCAAAATTTCGAACGTGTTAGAAAAAATTAAAAAAGAAATTGAAAAATAATTAAACTAATTCGATATATCCTCTTAATTATAACATAAACATTTTGCTGATAAAACTTTGTTTTTTTTAGTTTCGAGCTTTTTTTCTTCACACTATGTTGTTTTTTCAGCGTTTTTTTTTTGTACCTATGGACTGTTCGAAGTGGTGCCGAAGCGGATTAAGAGAGATAAATAAATTCACTGGATTATATAAAGAAAATATTATAGTTAGGCTGCGTTAACATGTGATATAATTCTCAAGATACGCAACGAAGGAATTCATTACGCAATTTTAGTGGGAATCGTTCGAGCTGATGACCTCAAGCAAAGACATGGCATCGAATAATTTAAGAAACTGAGAGTAAATAGAATACAAATCTTTGAAATGTCTGTAGAATTATTCATAACTATTGAAAGTAACGATGACATCAAAATCACCGTCTCCCTGTTTCTTTTTTATATAAATAACAATGACACCGTAAGATTCTCTACTCTCCATCAGGTGATATTTGTTTCATATGCTGTTACATAATTTCCGGTACGGCACTTCATACTTTCTGTCGTGTGGGACGCTGTTTTTCTTTTTTTGTATCTCCGCATGAATTTTTCCGAATCATCGTCGCCACTTATCGTGGACCCGGTTAAAAGTCCAGCACGAAATAATACAACAACCACCAAAATAGGAAATAATGATATATATATATTAAACACAGCAAAATACATATAATTGGAACTCTTCGTAGAACGATAAAAACGGGTTAGGTAGTAATACTAGAATTTAATCCTCGAACTAGGACTCGCAATGATTGTACGGTAGCAGTGTTGGTTATCTCACTCTGTCTCTTCTCTATCTCTGCTTATTGCTGCTTTCTTCTTTCACCTCTTGTGAGGAGGAGTATATTTAGTGGTTGGAAGAGTTCAATCCAATGAATGGGTGATGACACCATGACACAATCATTGTCTGTTTTTACGGTATATCTTGACACCGATTTTAATTAGATTGTTTCATGAGTTCGGCTCCATTTTTCCGTACTGCAAAAACCGTGGAAAGAACGAGATATTCACCATTTAAAATCAAAGCGAAAGTGAAAAGGGAGATGCTTCTCTAATTGTAAAAACATATTGATTAACAGAGACCTTATTTAAAAAGTTTAGAAATTCAATGAATTAAAAAATAAGGCATTATCAAAGGGTGAGTGTACTATGTATGAACCGGTGCCCCTGCTTGAAATAATTTAAAGAATTAGTGTCAAAGAAATGGAGTCACAAAGCACAACATTCTTAAAAAGAAATCTACAGATGTAAAGTGAAAGAACATATATATATATATATATATATATATATATATATATTTTAATTCAGATACTTTAATCCAAGTGAAAAAAGCAGGAAGGTAAATTCCAAAAACCCGAGCCTAATTAATATTAAAATTTTATTTTAATATTAAAAAATGATACAGGAGGAGAACTCCATGTAAAAAATATTACAGAGCAAATATGAATTAAAAAAGGATTAATTCAATGATGTTGAATGACCATTTCGATATGAAAATCCCCACGGGGGATAACACATCACCTCAGCAACAGAAAAATCCTTTCAGAAACTGAATTTATATATATATATATATATATATATATATATATATATATATATATATATCACAAAATTGTGAGAAAACGTGAACGTTTTCATTAAAGTGTAGATTTATTGTTTTTTTATGATATATTAAATGTCCATAATGGTATTTGTGTCACTGAACTTGACTAAAATTGAATCTCTTCAGGCGAATAAACTTGTAGCCTTACATATCGATGTTTAAAAATAATATTCATAGTAACTATAAACCGGATGAATATTCACTCCGAAACATCATTCGAAAATACGCAACTCCCGACGATGTAAACAAAAAATTAAATTAATTATCATTTACACTAAATTTAAAATGGCTAATCCCATCATAAAAAATAGCGATTCACCTGCGAGATCTAAACTACAACGAACCAACATTATTTACAAATTTAGATGGTCTTTTGAAGAACTGGGATCCTAATTCTAATTTCGTAAATATCTATATCGGCCATACCACTACGAAACTATCTCAAAAACTGGCACTACATCTCTCTCAAGGCAGCTCAAGTCCATCTCATAGCATTATTCACATGCAAAAAAAAACTGAAAATAATGTAACTAGAGAAAGGTTGTTAACATCTACAAGAGATGGAATGTGATGGAGATGTTGTGGAATAGCCTACGTTCTGAAGGGACATGGCACATAGAAAAAAATGAAATTTTCTAAAATAAGATTTAATTACATTATGAATTATTTAAACATATTTGAAATAAAAATGAATTAACTTGTGTTGACAAAGTTTTCAATATGGTCAACTTTAGTTGATTTTTTTTGTTAACGACAAAAACGAATTCCTAAATATTCTGGATATTGGAAATATTAAATTGTATCTATTACAAATATGACTAATATACAAGATTCAAGAATTCTGATTTATATTCCAAAATGTTTTTAAAACATTGGTATCGTTTTTCTTAAGAGGTAATATATATATACCCGTCTCTCACTTTCTTACTCTGTCTTTATCATTCTCATTCTCTCTCTCTCTCTCTCTCTCTCTCTCTCTCTCTCTCTCTCTATCTATCTATCTATATATATATATATTAATAAATTCCGAAATTTACATTGTGCTAAATTGCTATTACAGCGAGAAAACTCTCGTTTCGTCGTCACCGATCAAAAAGAAACATCTATTAATTCGCTGAAGTAACTATACAAAGGATTGTCAATTTCGGAATTTATGGATATAATATACATATTTGGTTAGATAAATAGATAATACAATTTACAATGACGCCGCCACCTGGATCATGTCTAATATTGATAAACTTAATATTAATAGGTTCTGGTTTTGAGGATTTTACTTATATTCACTTTCTATTTTGGATTTTATATATATATATATATATATATATATATAGTAGCGGCAATAATATAAGGAGCGGAAACAACAAAGACATAAAATATGTGGGGAATGATCTCATCTGCAAGATGTGGCCCTATCATCCGCGTATATGTCATTATCAATACTGAGTTTTCAGAAGTCTTCTTCAGCTACATGTGGTACCAACATTACACCATAATCTTTATGAATCTTTTATTTTCATGCCGGACATTCCACTTTCTCACAAAGCTCAGAATGTTATGGCTTTACTTAAAGAAGAAGGAATCGCCCTAATGATGTGGCCAGGCCAGAGCCCCGAACTGAATCCAATAGAAAATATTTGAGAGATAATTAGAGAAAGGGCTCAGAAAAGAAACACGAAAACTAGGATCGCCTATAGAAGTTATTGAAAAATGAATTGGAATGAATTACTGCTGATTTTTGCAAGAAATCTATTAGACGATGTGGTCGACGATGGAGAAAAGTCATTGAAAATAAGTGGACATTTACCAAATATGAATTTTTTTGATATTTTGTTCACAATCAAGTATTAACAAGATTGTTCCTTAACTTTTGTCCAGTAGGTTATTTTCCTTTTTTCCATTTAATCTTTATTCATAAAAAACTAATATGTAAGTATTTGTAATTTTCTATAATATATATGCAAGACAACCTAATCTTTATTCGTTAAAAATTTCATTACTAATCATGAATTACCTTTTAATTAATACACATACTTCTGTCTTTGCTGTTTCCGTTCCTCATATTCTGGACGCTACTATATATATATATATATATATATATATATATATATATATATATACTGGGTTGGCCAAAAGTAGGTATACGCGTAATATGTTATTGCATTTACTTATATTTATTTATTTATATCAATCTGATCTCATTTTCTTTAAACGTCGTAGTTCATCCGAATTTCGTCCCATTAAAAACTCAATATTTTTCCAGAAAAATCTCTTCTATACGATAAATTAAATAAGTTGACAGTCGTGTAGAAGAAACAACACCAATTACGTCTACACCTGAGCGGCTTTTCAGTTTGAAAATACATTGTTTTTTGTTGTGCAATGGATATCGGCTCGGAATGCGAAATTGGTGAGCCGAGTTTGAATACTAGATAAATTTCTTTTGTTCACTTACGCGCAAATAACATTAGGAAATGTATTAATTTGAGACTTCTCACTCTAGCTACGGGTTAAATTGTGGTGCAATGGTTATCGACTCGGAACGACAAATCGGAGAGCCGAACTCGAATTTAACTTTTATTCACTTAAGCACAAATTCCTTTAAGAAAATGTATTAATCCGTCTCTTTCAAAGACAAACCACTGCGGGATAATCTTCTGCCTAGACAGTCATGTCTCTTTCGAGACATGATCGCCTGAGGCGTGTATAACGTATGGCACTTAAGTGAGTGCTGGAAAATCTTATGTTGGGTATGTCATATCTTTGGAGACATGATCACCTTAGCGTGTATCACATATGGCAATAAACTGAATGAATAAAGCTTTGAAATCCACTTACTTAGTTTTTAACTCAAATTATTTGCCAGTATAAACAATATTCGTTACAAATTAAACATTACATCAGTAAAAATAATTAAGCAACTGTATACCTACTATTTCCCTATCCGATCTCACTCTCTCTCTCTCTCTCTCTCTCTCTCTCTCTCTCTATATATATATATATATATATATATATATATATATATATATATATATAATGGTTTAAATGTGTTGGTCAAAGCGACTTGTAAAATCAACAAAGCATGCGTTTCCAATATATAAATTGAATGAAGAAATATTTGTTAATAGGCGTTGATGGAAAAATACATGGCAATTTTATTTGAGAAAAAAAATCTCTAGGGATAAGTGTTGATTGATGTGTCCGATTATATCGTGAATTGCTTGACCAATCAAACAGTCGTAATGTGTCATGTGACTAATATGGTTTATAACAATTCGAACTTTATTTGGAAGAAAATTATATATGCTCTGTTAGTCTACGTGAGTAAAATTATATTCTAGTTAATTTTTCAGGTTTTGCTATCGTCACTGTAGTTCGAGGTTTCAGTCTGTAAGAGGAAAGATTATCAAAAAGGATCTGATGTTTAAATTAAGGGACTGTTTGTACTTGATTGACCCAGTAAATTTGAAACTCAAACAAAAAGCCAAACAGTTGAAAAAATTCTATTCAATATACTGTAAAATGACTACTATCATTGACGGAACAGTCGTTATATTGTTTGTATTTTTCTATTTCTTTCTTTAGATTTGATCAGAGGCCACGAGATTATATTGGAATTAATGAAACTGATGCAAAATAAAACATATTTGACGTCAACAGAAATAATTTCACAGTAAAATCTAAGTTTCTGTATTGAAAAAAAATATTGAAATTATGAAATATTGAAAAAATTAAAAGATTATATTAATTTCTTATATGTAATTTGATTTAAACAATTTCTTTGACATGGTAGATAGATCAGATAAAGATAATGTAGAGGTTTTGCAAGAACGCATCAACATAAAAGCTATCGTAAGTCTTATTAGTCATGTTGGTGACGTTAGGACAGGTGTTGTATTACAGAAGAACGCCATTTCGCCTATTCGGTCTTTTTTGTCCAATTGCTTTGTTGGGTCGGTGCATTTGCAGAATGTAGTCCTCTGCATTGTGTTTTTGGTTGTGCTCAAGTAGATTGTAATGAATTATGACGTTCCATACAAGCAACAAGGTCTTTCGAGTATAGGGTTTTTGATTTCGTCACAGAGTCGATAATTTTGCCGACCAAAGCCATGCTTTCCGATGCTTCATATACATGAGAGGCCACCATTTTTCATCGCCAGTTAAAACGTGACAAATACGTTGATTTTTGTTGTTTTCGATCAAAATATACGGCATCCAAAGGTCAAGTTTCTTATTCTTTCCCACTGAGCAAAGCTGGTTCATCACAGTTTCTTTTATAAAAATCTATCTACTCCGCCCGTT
Organism: Ascarosepion bandense; assembly: GCA_037127315.1. Lineage (NCBI taxonomy): Eukaryota > Metazoa > Mollusca > Cephalopoda > Sepiida > Sepiidae > Ascarosepion > Ascarosepion bandense. Next base: position 4,780,005 of record JBBBDQ010000256.1, on the reverse strand, counting down.
ATCTAGAAGTTTGACTTTGATTTCCGTCTAGAAAAGGATTGAATTCGACTTCATCCAACTCAGTTGGTCGGCCGGTGTGATCGGCCCTTCAGTTAAAAATTCTCATTTTTGATACGCATAAACCAACGGCTGGTAGTACCTTGAGTCATTGCTCATTCTCCATACATAGATAACGTCACACGAGCTGATTCGGAAAACTTAACACCTAGAATTAATGCAAAAATCAAACGGTGTCCATAACGCTCAGTTTTGTTTACTTGACATTCCATTTTAGTGATCTGAAAATAGACAAAAATCAATAAATTAAAAAAGATCAAACTTTCTATTTTAAATCACAAAACAATTTGTTAAGGCATATAATTTCTGTCTACATTTTAAAATTTGAATAAAAAGCTTTTATGAATTAATCATCAACCAGATATAATGAATTAAGCAACCAAAATATCTTTGGATGGAATACTTAATAAAAGAAGTATAACTGATGGAGCAAGAGGTTGGTTGTTTGGTACTCAAAATACAGAACACTCCTAACGAAAAAGTATTTCCCAATCAATTGCTATTTCTTTCATCCGTGAAATTAATTAATATTTCTCATCCTTTCTATACATATATATATATATGTGTGTGTGTGTGTGTGTGATTATGCATGTATGCATTTGTGTGCATGTGTATGCGTATATAGATTTATGCTTGTGTAGATGTTCTTTCGAAACGGTTTTTAAACTAATAGCTAAGATGCATAAAGCTATGAATCAATTTTGGCTTCATTTCTTTCGTCAATTTTGACTGGAAAATTAATTCAGAGAATCAACTTTTTCAGCACCTCCTCGAAGACACACATACTCCCATTAAAAAACAAACGCATGTATTTTCAGATAAGTAAGTTCATAAATAAATATCTACAACGAATATTGATGGTTATGAATACACTGGTTTCACTGTATAAGGATGTGCAATAATCATCCGATGAGGAAATTGTTCATTTCCGTCGATAACTGAAGAAACGTCATGTGTGTGTGTGTGTGTGTGTGTGTGTGTGTGTGTATGTGTGTGTGTGTGTGTGTGTGTGTGTGTGTGTAAACGAGATAATGCGTGTGCGTTTAGCTTCCCGTAAAATATTCAGTAATAATCGACGTAATTTTTTATATTTTCTGGAAAAATATGCAAAATTCAATTTTTTACGTAATTACCGCATACGCATTCGCTGTTTCTTGTGACAATTGACAAAACAAAATAAAATGTCTCTGTCTTTCGCTCTTCTTCTTCTTCTTCTTCTTCTTCTTCTGATACATTTGTTCTTTTTTTTTACTTTAGTCATCTTCTTTTATTTCTTTGTTTTCACTGGCGCTTCTTCGTCTTCATTCGTTTTTCTTCTTCTTTCTCTTCATTAGCTGCTATTATTCTTTTCTTTATTTATCCTTTTTTCACTTCACTCTTCTTCGTTGTCTTCCTTTGCCCTACTTCTTCTAGTTCTTTGTATTTAATCGCTATTTTTTCTTCTTCGTCTTCATTAGCTTTTCGTTTTCCTCTTTAATTATTCTTTTTCTTTTTCTTTTGACGTCTTCATTGACAGCCTTCTACTTTGCTTTCATTCACTCTTCTTATTCACCTTTATTTGTTATTTTTCTTCTTTATCGTCATTCTATCTTCTTGTTCATCTCCATTCCCAGTTCCTTTTCTCCTTCGATTTCATTTGCTCTTCTTCATTCACTCTTCCTTTAGTTTTCTATGTTTTCTTCTTCTACAATAGCACTTTTTTCTCTTAGTTCTTCTCTTGCGTTCTCCTCCATCATCAATATTTTTTTTATTGATTGATATTTGAATCTAGTCAATGATGTTAAAACGTGCAGGTTTGTAAAGCAAATCTAATTTTCCCAAAAATACATGAAATTCTTTTTTTCTTTTGTCAGTGCCATTTTTATGTGACGTTAGTTTTAAGAAAAGTAGCAAAACATTAAGTCATGCAACAATATAATATAATAGAGACAAAAATAATTAATTTGCTCATTTAATTAGGTAAGTTTTACTCAAAATGTAAGGTTGAAAAGTAAGCAATAAAAACGATAAAAAGTCAACAGTTATAAACTAAAATTAACATAGCAAAATATGTTTTTTACTGCCTAGAACGTTAAATCGTTGTCAGTTTATCATCAAGATCAAATTATTAATGCTGATTCTCAAAGCAGGTAGATCCTGCATGGTTACAGTTAAGACAAAAGATTTCTTTGATTTTTATGCACTTAGCATTATCTCACATGAATGTAAACCTGTAAATGTGAGTGTGTAAAAAAATATATGTGTTTCTTTAAGCATAAAATGCTTGTTTTCTTAACATAAACCGGTAGGTAATATGCAAAGCTACCATGATTCTCATTCGGTTATTTTTAGAAAATTGATGTTGGAGATTGGTGGCTTTATTGAAAGGTTACACTTGGACGACAATTCTTAAAAGAGACATGACTGACTGCAGTAAACTAGTTGCCAACAAAGGCTATGGAACCCAATCTGTTTTGCTATTTATTCAATACTTCGAAGAAAAAGCCACTGATTAGTACCTTTCCGAAAAGTACTTGCGCGTAAATGAATGCAACGTACTCAACTGAAATTCAAAATTGTCTTATTCCGAGCCGATATCCACAGCAAGACAAAGCACCTGTTCTTATATTATTCCAAAATTCACTTGTATTTAACATTCCACCTGAATATATAAGATTTTCTTACAAAATAGTGTAAAAGCTGAATAGTCAAATATGAATTAGACTACCATTTATAATACAATCTTAACTTTTAAAATTATCGCTACATCGATAGCAGCCCTATACTCTTGATAATGGCTTTCATCAAACTTAACTCACACATTCTGTAACTATCTAAGGTATAAGTTTTTATTCAATGTAATTTATTATTTATTTCACCACGGGAAAGGCGATAAAACTGCTAAGATTCAAGGTTATTGAGAATGAAAAATATGAGAGAAAAACCAGTTTACATAAAGACGAGAGATCAATAAAAGAATAGGATTTAAGAAGACAGATGACGATTGTCATTGCCTTTAAATATTTTAAGATAAAAATTGATATAAAAGTCATAAATATTCATGATCGAGTGAATAAAAATCTTTGGCAAATGACGGAGGATACTAATATGACGTAATTCAATGTTTAATGAATTATATTAATAAAGAGTTAAAATCTAACAACATTATTACATTTATCTATAAATAAATGTTGCAAAATGAAATCCTCATATTTTTCTGAATAATGTTCATATTAACAATAATGCAAATATTGAGAGAAATTATTTACACTATTTACACTGTTCGGACTGTTGCCCTCATCTTCTTTACCATACACACGATGTTTCGGCTGTCGTACCTTCATATATTTATTAAAATTTCATTCTGTACCCTTTATTTTGTCTACCGAAGAAGGCAGGAAACTTTTTGAGTATGGCAACAAAGATGAGATCAACAATTGTAACAATGTTAATTGCACAAAACATTACATTACGGCATCTCAGACTTGTAGACAAATACAGTAAGAAAAATATAATATAAATACTTGCATTATTTTATGTGCACTATGATTTGAGAACGTGATTGTTACTGGATCTTCGCAAGTTACTATGTATTGTATCGGAAAGTAATATTTATCTATTCTTAAAAAAAATTTCTGCTCTCCTAATTCATTCACACTTATAGAATACAAATTCTATATTATTCATCAACTACATAAAGCATACAAAGTAATATTGCACACCGGCAAAATCAAATTCAAACGACTAAAAACATTTTGGAAAAACACAGAACAAGGCAAATTTCACTATTCTGTATGAAAAGTAAAATTCAGGATCCTGATTGTGTAGGAAATCAAAAATTGATATATGACGTCAGTCAAATTCTTTTTCACACCAAATGAAGAAAATATCTACTGAAGGCGGTCTCATGAGAAATGTCATACTTAAACCACGTTCTGTGAACGGTCAAATCAGTCAGAAAGGCGCAGAGATCAAAGAGACCAAAGAACTGAAAGACAGGTCCGTCGATGACTCAAGTAATACAATACAAAAGAGAATGAAATGAAGACAACCACAACAACTACAACAAGATATTCTCGATTGCCCGTAAAACTTTTACATCTCTCGCCGGCTAGAAAAAGGGAAAGAAACACAGACATTTTTAGTTAACTAGATTAATCTTTTACACAAACGCATTCTGCTACCTACTTGTATTTCTAATTTATCCTTTTACCTCTCTTCGGTTATTTTTCATTGTTGTATCGTGGAATTAAGTGATACACAATGAAATGTAGATAAACTACTTTGTTACCAGAGTGGTACAACCAATAGGTATATACAATATACAGTGGGAGGTGTTACTTCATGAAGTCTGTGATAATGAAAACTCTTCGTGCTAAACGCACATTTTCTTTTTTTCGGCATTCGGTCGACCGGATGTCACATGGTACGAGCCCTGACACATCATCATCTTAAATTGATCGATCGTTTTTTTTTCACCTACTTAACGGTGGACACATAAAAAAAGCAAACAGACATTACTCTATGTTGTGGATTTTTGTTTAGAAAACCACACAATATAGCAATGACAAAAACAGATATGAGAGGAAAAACGTAAGTATATTGAATAAAAGATATACAACCTGTACCCCGTTAGTAGATTCAGGAATACTTGTTAGCCGGGGTCAAATACAAACAAGAAGTAAATCCGGATAATAAATCGATATTCTTGCTGACCAACCAGCAGCGCTTCAACTGCTCTGAATAACACCAATCTAACAACAACAACGCGTTCTGTGTAAGAAGGATTATTTTCATACCATGGAAGAATCCATAGAATGTGTAAAAAGGGGTGACTCTCAAACACTATACTACTGTGCTGAATTACAAACAGCGAAATAGAGGCACTTCTTTGTTCAACCCACATTCACTTAAATATAAAAGTCATTTTTTCTATGAAACAAAATATTAAAAATTATACAAATTTTTTATTATGTTGTTAAATATACTGTTTTCAGATTTTTAGCAAATATTTCGTATTGCTTTGAATTTCATGAAATTTGTGTTGTATTTGTGAACAGGATATCCCGCAGTGAATTCTCTCTTTTAATCCGGTTGTTCTGTACCCAACACTCTCACGAAATCATCGTAATGGTAATTTAACCGTTTCACTACAAGGAAATATTTGGCATTTATTGGCCGAATAGCCAGTACTGCTTTCGGTTGAATTTAAGTTCAAACTTGTACAATCCTTCATTGGAAACCTTTGTTTGTGAAAGCAGATAACTCATTTCGTTTAGGTTTTATAGCTCTTTTCAGTATTATTGGCGATTTCCGTCTACTCCTTCTATTTGAAGTGGCGTGGAATGTTAACATCTTCATTATGTTTTTACTTTCTTTTAGATTTACAGGTCCATTTTTTTACTGTCCGCTTTACTATCCACTTTATTTGTTGTTTCTGCTAGTTTTTCTCACGTGTTGTGAATTATGTTATTTGGTGCAGTTCTTTGTGCCCACAATGAATCTTCGCCAAGCTCTTTTGGTTTTACACAATGACGAGGCTATGTGATTACATTACTCGAGTTTTCCGGTTGATGTTGATTTTTCATAGCAATTTGCATCGTTGGGTGAAATCACTGGCAGAGCTTAAACTGAGTTTAATTTCTTTTTATCGTATAGATAATTTGTTATTAGTTAGTGTTTAGGATTTACTAATTTCAAATCATATATTTTTATGACGAATTCAACATAGATGCCGTCCCAGCTTTCACTTTAATTCCAGATTTATTGTCTGTTTGAAATGTCCTATTGCGTTGAAAACTTGATAGTAGATGCTAATTTTCTGTTCAAGATTATTCTTATCCCAAATATGAATGTCATCTTCAGTATATTGCTCTCCGGGAAGAAAGTAAAATCGTTGGCTACAATGTATAGACTCGTTTAGGATACAATACGTAATATTTAAATTGCCAGTCCTCGTTTAATCTAATTAGCATTTAAACATACGCAGATCATTATCTAGGAAATTATTAAATAGATTGGAGCTTTAATATCCTCCTTTTCATATTCTTGATCAGTCCTGATATTTCCCCTATAGGTGTTCTCGCCAGACATATAAAATTCTTTAGATCGGTACTGTTCTGGGATTAAATTCAGCGGATTAGGATCTTGGAAGACGGTTTCTAATGGGTGAGAACAGGAAGTCTCTATTGATGCTGTTCTATGCAGCAGTGGGATCGACAAAATAAGAATACTGTTTCCCAGTGGAAAGTTAAACAATTTCACGGACTGTCTATATGTGATTTATTGTATCACTTACCAGAACGAAAACTAAACAATTTTGCTCATTGCTTGCTGTTATCTGACCTTTTTTCCATATCGTTTTAAGTGTTTGTAGATGGATGGAGATGGTTAATGTTTATTGAATTGACCTTGTGTCAAACCTAACATAACTTCCTACAACTTACAAGATTTATCCAGAATTATTAGAAGGTTATCAGCAAAAGAATTTGTGGAAGAATAAAAGTATGCCTTTTGTATGTTTAAATGGAATTGTTTAACGGAAAAGAATAATATGAATTGGTAAAAGTTAATGTTCAGTTTGAAGAAGTTAAGGGTATCAAGAGGTTGCAGTAGTCATTGCAAGAGTGAGTTTATGTATATGTAGGCAGGAACGTATGTAGGCATGTATATATGATCGTTTATTTTTCGGTACGATAGTCTTTGAAGATATCGCTCAGGGTGAATGGTGAAAAAGAAGGAAGTGAGAGATGGGAGGTGAGAGAAAAAAGATAGAGTTAATAATAGCGATCGCTTGTCGTTTAACAAGGAATGGGTTAATTACTCTCATCTTCTTTTCTCACAGGCGACGGTCGACATTGTTACGTCTTTTATTTCGTTCGTTGGGGAACAATCGGGTATTTTACTAAATTACATCAGCTCTTTACTGGCTCTGGCACTGTAAACATAGTGAAAAGATCTGTGACGTCATTGGAACTTAGGAAATTGATAGAAAAGTTACATAATGAAGATAAACTTTCGATTGTGGATATTTTGTAGTGAACGAAGACGTCCACTTACTAATTTATGTTTGCGAGTCGACTCGACGTAACATGAGGTCAATGATTTAAAGCAGGATTTAAGAAAGAACAAAAAGGCGAAAGTAACCAGAAAAACAATGTATTGACAAAGGTTACATGGGGTTGAGAGAGCATGCATAAGAAAGTGAAAAGGAAAGAGTCATTCCCCTTCGTCTGTTCGTAGAAACAAAATAAGATGTATGAAGTTTTTACTCTAGCTGAAAGAAAGGTTTGTAACAATTGTTAAGATTATCGTAAAGAGTTCAAAGTTCAAATCCTTGATGAAGAAAGTCAGACAGAAGACAAAGTTCTGTGTCTGTGTGTGCGCTGAGTAGAGAGAGAGAGACTTACATGGGAATGTAGCAGTCGGTGGATTTCTACTGACGAAGGTTGGAAAAATTGTGGATTTATGTGTAGGAAGTTATTTTATGTAAAGTCCTGTTTGAATGAAAGTTAATGTGTATAGTGTTAATGTAGGAGAAGAAAAATAAAATAAAATTTGCGCCACTAATTGCTACCCGCAATTAGTGCGCGTGTGTTTGTGTGAGTTAGGAAGACATGTTTGCTCTTGTCCCGGGACGAAATCCTAACTAGTGTACCACGTGATGTTTTCCGTTTTTATTAGCATCGTTTTTGGCGAGAACCAGTCATCACGTGGACACCGAGTGACCATGCGTGTGTGTGTGTGTGTGTGTGTGTGTGTGTGTGTGTGTGGGTGTCAATGTATGAAACCCCACAATTTCAAAGAGTGTGGAGAAATTAAAAGTGTTATACATAATATTTTAAGAAAACCTGAGGAAAATGGGTCATGTGAAGTCTAGAAACCTTCTGGCAGGCTTAGGAAAACTACCGCAAACGAAGACAAATGGATTGGTAAAGAATAAAAAAAGGGTCGATATGCGACAGCAACGCCCTCTCTAAAAGAGCTAATGATAACACTGACATTAAAATATCAAAGTACAAACTATTACCCGAGGAATTAATGAAATAAATCTAAAGAGACGCGTACTCTTACAAATCTGCTGCTATGAAAGTCGGCTCCCTGTGCAGGGCCGGGAAATTTTTCCCACATGAAACTATTCTGCACATATACAAATCTACCATCCGCCCGTGTATTGAATATTGCTGCCATATCTGGTCGGGTGCCCCTGCTGCTCTCCTTGGGCTTCTTGACAAAATACAAAGGAGGATCTGTAACGTGGTTGATCCTGACTTGGCAGACCGGCTGCAGCCGCTCTCACACCGGCGTGATGTAGCTTCCCTGTGCCTCTTCTACAAGTACTTTCATGGCTTCTGCTCCGATGAGCTTAGATCACTGGTGCCGCCTAAGCACGAATTTACACGAGATACTAGATTAGCAACTAGGTCCCACCCTTTTACAGTTAAACAAATAAGATGTAACCGTAAATTCTACTCCAACAGCTTCTTTTCTCGCGCTTCCCGCCTGTGGAACTCCCTTCCACAAGTCTGCTTTCCCGACAGTTACAATATCCAGATGTTTAAATGTAGGGTCAATAGAGACCTCCTATCACACTAACTCCCAACTATTCTCACAACACACTCATCTACCCAACCCTCATTCTCGGTATCCTCACCCGCCTATCACCCACCCTCTGTTATTTCCTATATTTAATCAGCCTTTCTCCACTCTACGTAGCCCCCTGCACAGTAGTGGCAGTGACATGCCTTGCTCGGGGTGAAACGCTTATAAAAAAAAAAAAAATTCTAAAAATAATCAAATGATCAAAAATTAAATTTGCCACTAAACACGTCATATGGACAGAAGAATTATGTTCATTTCAGCGAGAAGTCAAAGTTTAACATGTTCGGTTGTGACGGGATAATAGTTCGACTAAGGAACGATATTTGCCTCTGTGGATTAACTTATCAAAAATAACTTTATTGAGCTTCAGGTTTTGGAAGTATATAATGTACCTTTATATCCTTAATTTATTTGATAAAATATTCTACGAAGCTTTAAAATAAAATGTTATTTCACATTTAGACTTTTTCTTAAATTCGTTCCGTTCTTTATGCTTGCTACTATATATATATATATATATATATATATATATATATTCTTCACTACTTGACATGATTATTGAAAAGTATAAATCAAGGTACTGGTAAATAGTAAACATGCGGCATCAGTTTTCATAAATGTTAGTACATTTTAATAACTTGTAATAAAGAGAATGAGGTTAGTCGACGCTGCCTTGCTATCGTCTCTCTAATGAACTCAGCCAATACTGTCCCGCTATTTTCGAGCATGAATGTAGGTAAATATGTACATAAGCACGCGATTAATTTATTTTAATAGGGATGATAGCTGAATTTAGCAGCAAAGAAACCTGTCGTTTTATTTTCAAAATAATTCCTTTTGGCTTTCTCATTGAAAAGAGAAAGAAGTTATTGAATAGCTCTCGTAAAAACCATAATAAAACATTTATAAATATTACTATCGTATCACGCAGATTATTTCATGAATTATGTCAAGCATTATTAAATATTTCCAGTTTGATTCACTGGCGCTGTTCTTTATTCACGTGTAAAATTGCTAAGGCTAAATTAAATGTTTTCAATGAATCTTTCTAAAATCTATTCTTTCAATTTATTTCGTGTATTCCTTGCATCCAGTTTACTTTTATCTTATCTGTTGTACGATTCATTCATTTTCAAGCAGATTCAAATATTTGAAGAAGATTTGTGTTAAATTTAATCAACAGAAAATAGAAGGTGTTTATATCAGTCAATTAATTACCATACGTGATACACGCCTGGGAGGACATGTCCCTTTCGAGATATGACGGATCGGGAAGCCAGCAGTAAGTTGATATTACTTCCTGTGGTAGACTAGTTGACAACCAACTTTGCAGAACCCAATCAGTCCTGTTATTTAAACTATACCTGAAGGGAGAGAAAACGAATTGATACCTTTCCCAAATATATTTACTCGTAAATGAATTGAAGGAACTCAACTAGAATTCGAACTCGGTTCAGCGATTTCTCCTTCTGAGTTGATATATAAACACATCATTAGATTCTGAAATTACGCCAGTTTGTTAAATTAAACAACGCATATTTTTTTATTTAACAAACAGCCGATAAGTTCGTCATACACAACCCATAAAAAGAACGTCAATTAATAGTTGTTGTTGTATTCTAGAACAGATTCATCATTTTAGATTATTTAATATTAACAGAAAACTTATTTTCCTCCAAGCTGACACAACAGACACTTAAACAATTTTGGAATTTTTAACTATTGTCCAATCATATTTAGATCTGGAAGCAATTATTTCAATCTTGAATAAATAAATAATTATTGTACGTTTATATTTGCGTCTATAATCACTCACTTTTTAAGGCTAGATAATCTTTTGCCAGTAAAAAGAGTTCAAGGTTACTTTCCAATTGGTTAGTTATATTATTATAAACAATTGACTTGTTACACGATAGTAATTCGTGGTCGTTTACATTCGATCGTAATCGCATTTAATTGATTGAATTAAATGATAAATATAGGTAATTTATTTCTGAATAAAATAGAATTTTCCTGGTCAAGAAATAGGTCAATAGTGTGTCTTTAAATATATGTGTGTGTAAGCATTTACTTCGATCCAGAATATGTAAATATTAAATGTTTAACTTTGGATATTCCTTCATTTAATTTATTCTGACATAAAGAAATTATTTTATTTTAACTTTCAGTGTGTAAACATCATTTGGTTCGGGGAAAGGTAAATGTCGAATGTATTTATGTATGTAAGCTTTATTTTGTTCTGGAATAGGTAAATATATTCGTTAAATTTGCGCTTGTAAGCGCAAATTTCGGACGGCAAATTTCGGACGGTAATTTCGGACGGCAATAGATAAATATTAAAAATTTAAATTTAGATATGGAATCATTTAGAATGTTTTAGCAATGGGAAATTTTGGTCTTTTAAATATGAGACTGTAATAATTTACTTGGTTCGTGAGAAGTAAATATTGTTCGTTTAATTTTTTCTATATGAGAATTTATTTGGTTCAATGATATGCAAATATCAAATGTTGCATTTACGTATGGAGGCATTAGCTTACTATGTGGATAGGTAAATATAGGTTTCTTTAAATTTACGTATGTTGCTTTTACTTGGTTTTGTGATAGCTTAATATTCTTGGTTAAATTTTGAGTAGATAAACATTACATGGTTTGAGGATAATTAAATATTGGAAGTTTAAATTTGCGTATATCATCATTTACATTCTTTTGGCATGGGGGTACATTGTTCATTTAAATATTTTCATGCGGTTATTTATTTGATTTAGAGATAGAAAAATATTGGTTGTTTAATTTGCCTATGTAATTGTTTACCTGTTACAAATATTGTTTATTTAAATTTGTTTATCAATGCATTTACTTGCTTTTGGTAAAAATAATTATTGATCGATTCAATTTGTGTATGTAAATATTTACCTTTTAGGTTTATAGGTAAATATAGATTACTTAAATTGACGTATGTAAGTCTTTACTCTTTAAGACGCTGAGTAAATATTGATCTATTAAATTTATGTATGTAATGATTTATTTGTTTCCGGCATGGGATAAATATTTTTTGTTTAACTTTTCATATGCATGATTTAATTGGTTTGTGATTAAGTAATTTTTCGTTGTTCAAATATGACTGTGTAAGTATTTAATATGTTTTGGATTACGTAAATATTACTCGTGTACATTTGAATATGCAAGTATTTATTTGGATTGTGGTTAGACAAATATTGGTCCATTATATCTGGGTTTTTAACAACATGGTCGGTGAGAGGCTAGTATACAATATTTGTTCACATTGATTTCTTACAGCGTTTAGTTTGTTCTGTGAAAGGTAAAAATCAGTCGCTTAAATTTAGGTTTATATATATTTACTTGGTTTGAGAATAGGTAAATAATGATTTTGTATATTCCAGCATTTACGTAGTTCAAGATATGCAAATGTAAGTAATTCACATTTGTGTCTATCGGCTTAATTTTACTCGGATAATTGTAAACATTGATTGTTTATTTAAGAGAGTAAGAACTTGCTGTTTTCCGAATAGGCATATATTGATCGTATATATTCGAGTGGGAACGCAATTGTTTACCATATAGGCATTTCTGTATAGGAGTCTTACATTTATGCAGGGGATGAAGTCATCTTTTTTTAGACCCCGCGTAAGCGATCTATATATTTTTAGATAAGGATAACTCTCATGATGATTTGTCTAATTTGTTTTGACTGGCACCCTTGTGCTAGTCAAAAAGGAAACAGACAATTGGAGTATACTGTTGCATCAGTCCTCCAATTGGAAACTGAATTGTCTGAATTAAAGCATGTATAGTAAATACTGGCATTTTATCAAATCATCTTTAAAAATATTGTATTTTTACGACCACTGGTGCCAATGGGAAATAAGCAACCATCTCAGCTATAAGGTAAGCCGCCTTCCCCATCAGCTTTTATAGCTTCGACCGTTGATATGAACTGCGATGTCTTGCATCGGTATGGATCGATCAGTTTTTGGTATGGTATGCTATGAAAAACAAAGTCGTCTGCACTTCAGTGAAATGATATAAACTGAATTTCAAGATTGCTTATAGTACATGGTCGCTTTAAGGCTTAACAAGTATTCTGTGTGCTTCAACTGTAGATTTCTTTTGAATAAAATAGTGCAGTATATTTCCCAGCAAATACATTTTAATTGGCACAAAATTTGACATATTTAATGCTGTGAAAAACAAAGTTGTTTACATTTCGGTGAAATGATATATACTGAATTGTTACCCTCACAAATTTCTTGCACGCAGTTCCGGGAAGGCCATCTGTTTGAAATTCGCAATAACTTCTTCAAAAGTTTGATATTTATAATACCTCATATCATACATTTAATCAGATTATTGTTATTCTTAACTTATTCTTAATGTAATTTTCTCTCGAAAAATCAAGTACTCTTATTTTACAAAATATGATTTGGTATTAAATAACCCACAAATAAGTTATAAGCTTTATGAAAAACAACAAATCAAATATTCCGTATTTCCATATTCACATTTATGAATATTTTTCCAGAGAATCATTTTCACAATTCTTTCGACAGAGTAGTTGTTTATTACTTGCTAGAATTGTTGCTTTAGATTTTTTTATATAATTAAATACAAACCTTGATAAAATGATGCCAAATATTCATAGAAAACTTTCTTGTATAATGAAAATGAACTCTTTTCCATCATTCACACTTTATATATTGTTCAGAATAACGTCGTTGTATTTTTTGTGGTTTCAGTTATGAATCTTCAGGTGATTGAAGTTTCACACTGAGCCATTTATTTTGTTCACCGAGGTAGATTGATTCAATTTTATGAGTCACGTTTTTTCAAGATGTCTCCGTATCAGTTATCTCGCTTTAATTTAACTCCGAGCGTTTTTTTTTTCACCTCTACTCTAGTCACTGGATTCAAGGAAATGAGCCAATGTGTCCTTGAGGACATAGTGTATGAATTATAGCGACTTACAAACCTGATGTCTCAGTAATCATTTTTTACCAAAGCTGATATTACAATCTTGCACACAAACAAGAGACTTCAGAATGGGATCAGACATATATTGGCAGGATGAAAGCTTAGCTGTGGAGATACCATTATCACCATCATTTGATAATATATACATGGAATATTCGAAGAGATATTAGAATCAACAGTACTAAGGCCAGTTGTATGACAAAGATACGTTGATGACACCTTTATACTCTGGCTATACTAGGAAAAGTTATCGATGCTCCTAGACAACATAAACTCAATAAGATTATCGATAAAGCTAAAAATGGAAAAATGAGAGTCAACAAACTAGCATTTCTAACTAATACCTTGAACAAAGAAGAGGTTCAAGATATCCGTGTACCGTAACATTCACCGGACACTACCTGAACTTCAACTTTCACCACCCATAGTGTGTAAAGTGTTGTGGATCCCTGGAATGAAACACACACGAATAATAAACAACGACCAGTAATTGAGGTAGAAAATAGTGTATTAACCTGAGGTTAAAGACTTGAATGAAGATTAGAAGTCCAGGAATGCTGGTTAGCAAAACGTATATGTCCAAGTCTTTGGAAGTGAAGACGGAGTATATTGAGTATGTCCGCGTCGGAAGCTGACGAGTACGGCGTAATAATCTTCTCGATAAGTGGAGCACAGAGCTACTATGAACTACTCTGTACTGACTGCTAATCTCTCGCTGGGCTCTCGTATTCTCCGGTTACCTCTCTGTGTAAAGGCGGTATTCGTTATTTATTTACTCTCACGCAAGAGCAAAAATATGGACAAGGCCTTTTAATGTGTGTCCTCCGGGCCATATAGCCCAGCCAAAAATATCTGTCTAATTTTTCCCAGTAGTGACTGAGCTCTTTGGCGGAGCCACGAGCTGACAGTGCCAAAGGAATTCACGCAAGAAAACGCGGTATTATCCAATCTCGCTTCAGGGAGATAGAAGAATAATCGGTCGAAATTAATTGCTAGAACGCAATAGCTGAAAATCAAACCACTCACGGAATCGAAACAGCAAATCATGGAGAACTTTCAGAAAGGAATACTGGAAATCATTAAGAGGAGTGATGAAAGACAATATAAACTACAAGAAAGGCAATTGGAAATGAAAAACGCAAATGAGGAAAGAAACATGGAAATACATAAAAGACAAATGGAAATACAAAAAGCAAATGTTGAAAACGAAATGGAAATACAAAAGGCGAATGAAAAAAGACAATCACAATTACAAGAACTATTGTTGAAATTAACATGTAGAGCACTAGAAAGGAACGGAAAAGGAGGAGACGTTTTTGCAAGCTGCTGTGGAACGCTATTGAAACTTTTAAATACTCAACTGGAAAGACAAAAACATTGGTGAGTATTACAGGCGATATGACGATATTTTTAATATAGACTGCCAGCACTGGAATGAAAAGCAAAAATTAAGATTTTTACTCAGAAAATTAGGTACGGACGAACACACTGAGTTCGTAGATTATATACTCCCTAAAAAGACGAACGATTTAACTTTCGACGAGGCAGTGACCGGTCTTACGGAGCTGTTTATGCCCAAAATCTCGTTGTCACATAAAAATGGCAGTGCCTTAATTTCGGAAAAGACAAAACCAAGGATTATTCTACATTCGCAGCTATTGTAAACAAACACTGTGACGATTTTAAATTACCGGAGCTAACTCCAGAAAATTTCCAATATCTCATATATGTTCAAGGACTATTTGCTGCTAAAGACAGCGAAATGAGAATAGGAATGCTGACCAAACTTCAAAACCAGCCAGATCTAATACTAAAAACTCTCAGAAGATTGCCAGAAATGCCTCAGTATAAAGAAAGATAGCAACGATATCGAAGTATCAAGAGTCGCGCACATTCGAAAGGTAAAAAGAAATTTACGTTTTGTACCTTCCCCAATAGCAAAACAAGATTAAAATGTCAAAGAAAAGAGATACAAAACTGTTTGCCAAGAATCCAATAAAAAATAAGCCTCTCACTTCTGCATGTTACTCATGTGGTGGATGTCATTGGTGGAAAAATTGATTTTTTAAATACAAAAATTGCCGAGCGTGTTGTAAGATAGGTCATAAAACAGCGGTATGCTTAAACAAAACAAAACCTTGTAGGGTAAGATCTGCTAGAGTGAAATATAACAATGAAAACACCAGAAAATTTGTTGAACTGAAAATATTGAATAAGAACACCAACTTTCAATTGAATGCGGTTTCAGACCTAACAATTATAAATGTACAGACATGGCGGGAGTTGAACAGGCCGACCATGTTCTACACTAAAAAGATTTCTAAATCTATAACAGGAACAAGGATCAAATTGGAAGGCAAATTTATTGTAAACGCAAAATTTCAAGGAAATACCAAAAAGCTAAATATATGTGAGGAAGAACACACATAACCTGGGATGAACGGACTGGATACAGAAATTTACTATGTCGGATGTAGCCATTTCCTAGTGTTGTAAAAAAATAAAAAGCCTGACGACGGAAACTTCAGAACTGAAAAAAGAGGTTTTCTGAAGCAGTAGAAAATCCACGACAGAAATAGCGCAAGAGAAACCTGTATTTATTAAACCGATACTTACGGGAAAAAAAACTTGCAAATCAGGCGAACGAGTGAGACACATAAAACAAAGAAGGAATGAAGTGTCAAGCTCGTCATTCACAAAAAAAAAATTGTCGCGATGAAAAAAGAAGGAATGTTTTTGAAAACGTTGAGAATATTGAATGCCAAGCGAAAAAAAATGCTAGCTTCTCTCCCCACCAAAAAAAGCTAGGCGGGTGTTGGGAACATGCCTTTTTGCACATAAAATGGACTCGCCTGATGTGTACATAAAGTGTTTGTCAAAGAGCAGGATTTTAGTAGTTATACCGCCGCTAGTTGGTCAGTAAAAATATAGACTCATTACCCAGACATACTTCTTCACTACAAGATTGTATATATCGATTCCTACTAACAGTATTCCTAGTATTCCTAAATTGACTAAACCGTGTCCAGTTTGTATATTTCTGTTTAATAAAACTTACATTTTATATATCCATATCTGTTTTTGTTATATATTATTTTGTGAGGTTTCTCAACAAGAATCCACAATATAAACTACAGGAATCAGTGCATATGCTAGGTCATAAAAATGACCTAAGACGGTCAAGAACAGATATGCATACAATATTGGAACCAGTAATACGGAGTGCTACAGAAATTATTAGCGTCAAAGAGAGGTGTAAATAGCTTAGAAGTTAAGTCAAAGAAAATATCGGAAGTTGCATCGCACATGGAATGAGAATGATATACTCTAGTGAATGAAATGGTCAGTTCAAAATTTCTAACGCCTGAAGAACGTCGGAGTGTACAACGCCCTAAACGTCGTTAACATAGCAATAAAGATGAGACAATAGTCCGGGCAATATAAACCATGTAAGTACTACCTCATCTCAGAAGTATAGACTAATACAATTTTGTTGTTTGTAACTGTTTTCCCTACCACGGCCAATCCACCACAGACAATCGTATCTACCTCGCATTAGCATGAAACACTACACCTCCTTGGACTTACACTCTCGGCGGACCTCAAATGGAATGACTATATCGAATCCATTACCAAATCCGCCGCTATGAAAGTCGGTGATCTGTGCAGGGCCTGGAAGTTTTTCCCACCTGAATCTATCCTGCACATATATAAATCTACCATCCGCCCGGGTATTGAATACTGCTGCCACATCTGGTCGGGTGACACAGCTACTCTCCTTGGGCTTGACAAAATACAACGAGAATCTGTAACGTGATCGATACTGACTTCGCAGACCGGCTGCAACCACTCTCTTACCGGCGTGATGTGGCTTCCCTGTGCCTCTTCTACAAATACTTTCACGGCTTCTGCTCCGATGAACTTAGATCATTGGTGCCGCCTAGGTATGAATTTACACGAGATATTAGATTAGCAACTAGGTCCCACCCTTTTACAGTAAAACAGATGTAACCGTAATTTCTACTCCAACAGCTTCTTTTCTCGGGCTTCCCGCCTGTGGAATTCCCTTCCACATGTCTGCTTTCCCGACAGCTACAATCTCCAGGAGTTTAAATGTAAAGTCAATAGACACCTCCTATCACACTAACTTACATCTATTCTCCCAACACTCTCACCATCTAACCAACCCTCATTCTCCGTATCCTTACCCGTCTATCACCCTACTTCTGACTTTTCCTATATCTAACCATCCTTTCTTACCACTCTATGTAACCCCCTGCGCAACAGTGGCAGTGAAATGCCTTGCTCGGGGTAAAACGATTATAAAAAAAAAGAAAATTACTGGTTCCCTCATTGTAATAAATCTATGCTTAGTCGATTGTGAAGTTTTTGTAGCCAACCATACTTGCCGATCCTTTATATTTTCCTATATTCGATGCGCTGATTCCTCTCGATTACTGTGGCTAGAGTGAAACATTGAATCTAATGTGTTTCAGTTTTCTACCGTAGATTCAGTTGTCGAAAAAATGTTAAAGCTCAATGACATTAGTATATACATTTATATTCCTTAAACTACAAGAATGATTTTAACGCAATCACCTTTAGACGAAATGATTACAAAGCCATTTTGACATGTTATTCTCTATGTTAAATATTCACTCTTTTTACGAGGATTATTTTTCAAAATAAACAGAAAATTAAAATATATTTTGACATATTTGACGCACTCTTCCCCTGTGATATAAATTAATGACTTTTCCTCTTGTGCCCCCACGCACGTCTTCACTCAACACATTTTGTTTATTCTCTCTTTCTCATCCTCAAGTTATTTTTATTTTAATGAGTTTCATTTCATCTCTCAGTAAACTAACACACATTTAGGAATATAAATATTTGAATTAAAATTCTCGATATAATTCGTAATATCTCCTACAAGTAAATCTTCTTTTGTATGAAAGCATAAATATTTTATTGAGATTATAGAAATTTAAAGCATTTGTACAATGATCCTAATATTATATTCTCTCGAGTCTTTTGATTAATATCAAACAATTTAAAGATGCGCCGTTTTGTATAATTCAAAACGTTGGAATTTGAATGTAGATTTCAAGACAAACTTTCTTGTTTTAAGGTTCTGTGTTTGAGAAAGACTTTGTTTGCTGATGAAATATCTATTTCTACCTTTTAGTATCACTATATTTTGGAACATTACTTGGGATATAGATTCTTAAAATGTTGCTAATGCCACCCTTAATTATACAGATAATAAATTTAATTTATATTAATTTTATGGTGTATGGCGTATAGTGGCCTGAATTAAAAATCGGAGAGGTGAGTTCAAATTCTAGTCGAGTGTGTAACATTCACTTATCAAATATCCACGGGTAAGATAGAATCACATCTATACTCTCTATCCTATTTATAGGTAAATAACATAAATCTTATAAGGTTGGATAGTAGCCAGTCAACTCTGAAATGAAAGCCTATTACTATCGGTTAAATAGCTTCAACAACCCGCAATTTTCCAAGTGCTGTGGCTACCACTGCTGACATAATAACATGGTGAATCAGTTAATTTCTCAACAAAAGGAGTGAAAATGCTTTTGATTTTGACTTTGAGTTGTAGTTTTGTCTCCAAAAATTTGCCATTGTCCTATTTTATCTAAATTTAGAATATATTAAACAAACTGAAAACATAGGAGAATTGTTTTTTTTTTCTAGCAAAATCTAAACTGCAGAATAAAGGAAATAGAGCCATCAATCGAAATGAACTGTAATATAAAATCTTTTGAAAGAAAAACATTAGCAAAATAAAAGAAAAATAATATAAAATCTCTGGGACGGGAAGCTTTGTGTTCAACTTTAATGAATAAAGAGCGTTGGCAAAATAAAACAATCAATAATATATGGAAATAAAGAGTAAATTTAAAAAAAGGCAATAAACGAAAATTAACAGTTATATTAAATCATGAAGCAATAAAAATCAATTAACGGTAAAATTAAAACAATAAACAAGGATAATACATTAACCATAAAAATAAAAATGAAACGAACAATTAAATTAGCGGTAAAATTAAATCATGAGATAATAAATGTAACTTAACGGTAAAATTTTAACGAAAAACAATAAAATTAGATAAGAAGAAACATTAACAAAAACAGAAGAAAAATAGCGATAAAATTAAAAATGAAACAATAAAATTAAATTAGTGGGAAAATTAAAACAAAAAAGTAAATTAACGGTAACATTAAAAGAAGATATAATAAAAGAAAATAGGTAAAATTAAAACAAGAAACAATAAAATAAAACATCGGTTCAATTAAAGCAAAACATTAACAATAAATTAATCGTAAAATTAAAACAATTAAAAAAATAGTTTAGCGGTATAACTAAAACAAGAAACAATAACAAAAAATTAATGGAAATTTAAAAGAACAAGCAATAAAATTTAATTAACGGTACAATTAAAAGAAGAACCAATAAAATAAATTAAGAGAAAAATTAAAACAAGAAACAATAGAAATAAATTATCGGTAAAATAAAAAGAAGTAACAGTAAAAATTAGTTTAGCATTAAAATTAAACCAAAAAGAAAAAAAAATTAAATTAGCAGTAGAATTAAAACAAGGCATAATAAAAGTAAATTAACGGAATAATTTAAAAAAAGCAATTAAGAGTAATTTAGTGCCATACGTATTACACGCTTGGGCGATCATGTCGAGAAAGAGACATGACTGACTGGGCAGAAGATTATACCGCAGTAGGTTGCCATTGCTTTCGGCGGTAGACGACCAAGGCTATAGAACCCAATCTGTCCTGCTATTTAACCCATACCTGGAAGGGAGAGACGGATTAATACCATTCCCGCGGGTATTTGCGCGTAAGTGAATACAATGGATTCAAGTGGAATTCGAACTTCAGCTCGACAGCTCCACGTTCCGAGCCGATATCCACTGTACCACAACGCATATCCTAAAAATAGTTAGTAAAACAGAAATAAATAAATTTAGATTAGCGATAAAATTAAACACGAAAAATTAAAAGTAAATTAACGTACAAATTATAACAAGTAACAATAAAATTAATATAGAAGTAAAAATAAAAAATAAATAATACAATTAAACTAACGATAAAATTAAAATGCTAAAATTGAATAACTAATAAAAAGAGGTGAAATATCACATATGTAAAATTTATTTTTCATTACTGAAAATATAGATATATTAGTCAGAAAGACAGAGTGGGTAACTTAAAATTTAGTGGCAAAATGACGATATTATTTTACCTTAAAAGGAGTTGGTTCTCATCTAGAATTACTAAAAAAATCGCAACTCAAATATCTTCAATAGAAAATCAACCATGAAATACACAGAATTTAGAAAGAATCGTAGGAAAGTGTGCTACACCAAACTGGATTATCAACGAGTTGTTGCGCAATTTATGAATCCGAAATCCTCTGGGCATGCGTCAAGGTATACATTGATGTAATTGTCCGTTTTTTTATTTAGAATGGTGCATACTGCTTAATCCATGAGTCGCATTTCTGCGACGTGTGTTCAGATTTACACTAGCGCGTAATTTTTTTAAAGGGATAAAGCACAATATCTGTGTTAATGGAAGAAAAAGCATTCCTCGAGTTAAACACTAGCTGCAAATTCACTGCAGAAAAGCAAAGAGAGAAAGACGTAGTGATTCGCTAAGCAAATCTAAATCTGAAATTGACGCGAAATCCTCTGAGCATAGGTTAAAGGTGGAGCTTGACGAGATTGGCCATTCCTGAACCAGAATGGGACACTCTACTTAATCGTATATTCTAGTTATGGAAAGAAAGCTTGTGATTCAGAAACTATGCTTTGTCCAGTCATCAACTGTTACTTATAGTTTTGTGAACTGAGCTACACCAGAAATCAAAAGAAAACATTCAAGGAGATGTAAATAGCGAATGCGATGGATAAATTATCGCCTTTTACATTTCAAATTTCTCGCATTCGTGTTGGGTTTATTTTGTCGACTGCACAGTATAGTAGGTTTATTTAGGTACCGTCTATAAGAAAGTTGGCATCATGAAACAATTTATCCCGTCAAAAATTTGAAAACGGAATTTAGTATTGCTTGGCATTCGCACCAGAAGCTCTACTAAGAACATTTCAGAGCCTTTGAGAGTGTCATTCTGAGGACATTTCAGGGTATTAGAAAACAGTTGAAAGTGTCTAATTGTTATTACGAAGGTACAGCAGTTCGTAAAACACAGCCTGATCTTTGTTATAAGAAAAGAACTCCTGAATTTGTTAATGAGTGCATCAGACTCTACAGGAAGCCGGTATCAATTGCTTTGAGAAGATTATTGCAGCCCTGTGTCAAAAAGATGGCTGCTGGAAGATTCTATGTCTGCATCATATCGCACTCTGCCTCATATCGCACAAGCAGGCGAACTCAGTCATGGCTTTAAGAAAATTTATACGACCACATCACCCCAATATATCTGACCAACTAAATCTTCAGACTGATACACCGTTGATTATAATGTGTATAGTGCAGATGAGCGAGAGATTAACAATACAAAACACGAATGATAATGATAGCTTTCACCATCTTAACCAAAGAGACCGTCATGATGCTGAAGATTCAGAAGTCATCTGGAGAACGTTCTTGAAAAAAATAGCCATACTATTAAACATATTTACTTTCGTATTTGAAGATATCCCTTATACAATTTTCGCAAATATATCTGTTAAAATAAGATGTTAGTTTTATTTCCTTTTTTGCGTTATGTATAATGATAATTATCCATCATAACCTGTACACAATGTGTCAGCGTTTCTGCAATGAAAATTCCGTCAATTAATAAATGAGACTTATTTACTGGACACATTTTTAATCAGTTGTACACTAAGGTGCTAAAAGCCATGTGGTATGGGCTTAGTATATTGCAGGATTACTATATGAATAATAACTCCATAACACACACACACACACACACACACACACACACACACACACACACACACACACACACACACACACACACACACACACACATATATATATATATAATAATAATAATAATATTTATTAATAAATTATAACATTGATATGTTATAATATCACTACAAAAGTAGCTATTTTGTTTCGACACTTTTTGTGTCTTATCAAGTGATGTGGTTATTTCAATATATATATATATATATATATATATATATATAAAGACAAGAAAAAACTATTCTGAACCGACACTTATCGTCTTCTGGGTGACATTTAAACAAAAGCATAGTTTAAATATTAAAATGTTTGTTAATACAAAGAAGAGCAAGCTCGAGAGAAAGAAGGATATTCGTTGACGTCCTGAAATAACCAATCGCGTGAGAGAATTCACGCATTTTGACTTCACGGACGATAATACTTGTGTTCAGAAATGTCCTGCGCACAAAGTGTCTCACGAGAAGAAAAGAGATCGAAATGAAACTCTGTAATATTTGTATATTTCAGAGATAATGTGTTTTTAATGTTTGGCTACCAGCAAGAATGTAAATAAAAGAAAGAAATAAGTGATAAAACTCGAAGCCTAACGTAGACTTTAATCCGAGTTAATTAAGATACACTACTTAGGGTGGCCACCAAAGCTATAATCTTGTTAATATTCAAACCATGTAGAAATGAAAATCCTATACAACCCATTAAGAAGAGAGAAGTATCTCATACGCATATCCACTAATATTTCGGTTGAAGACATTTGCACCTCTTGATTTCGTTTTTATGTCATGCGATTCGCTGTTATTATAACATCTTCTCTAAAGGAGAAATACTTGATGATTCAGATTGACCTGCTTGATAATCGTTTAGAACATAGTCCATTTCCTGTCGTTGATTAACTAAATATTGATCTGTGAATGTTGGCGTTAATAGCCAAAGGAGTTACCATCCCTTACAATGGTTACGGGCCTCACTTTATATTGATCAGAGCCAATATAAATAACCTGAAGTAATGAAACTTGAAAATATTACGTATAAAGAAAGTATTAAAAACAAGCTTAAAAAAACAAAAACAAGTGAAACTTGGCTTGAAGCTAACAATATATTTCGTGTCATACATTTTCAGGCCATGAGCGATGAAGGCACTCGCCAATTTTTTTTTCAAATTTATATCTGACTTGTCATTTAGTTTTAGGTAATATTTGGAATAAGAGAATGTCTGTTATTATGTTCTGGTGCAGTGGATATCAGCTCGGAACGAAAAATCGCGGAGCCAAGTTTGAATTAGAGTTGAATTCGTTGCATTCACTTACGCAAAAATACCCTTTGGAAAGGTATTAATCAGCCTCTTCCCTCTAGTTATGGGTTAAATAACAAGACACACTGAGTTCTTTAGCCTTGGTCGGCAACCAACCTACCGCAGAAAGTAATGACAACTTATTGCGGGAAAATCTTCTGCCCAGTCAGTCATGTCTCGAAAGGTACATGATCGCCCAAGCGTGTATCACGTATGGCACATAACTGACTGGCTAAATCTCTGTAGTTGCTTTCTCTACAATATGGATTTCAATGTGTTCGTTCTATAAGACAGGTGACTACATAATATAAAAAGGACTGAATATTAAGCTTTTACTTTTCCCATGATTTTTTGCAATGCCATATTTTTCAAGACTTAGGCGATCACAGCTCTACACAAATTCGTTTTTTTTTATTTGAACTGCCATGAATTTTTGGGAAAATACAATAAACGGTTTTCCCGTTGCAATCGCAAACAGTTATGAATTTAGAGATTCCTTTCCCTTGGAATATTTCCTGCCCAAATCTAAACCATGAACAAGTTAATCCATAGGTTAGGGAAAAAGAAACAGATTTTAGACGTCCTCAAGCCATTTTCTAAAAGCATACGTCGGTTATTTGATCCTTTTTCAACTTTAAATTTTCTATGCTGCTAACTTTTAACTTCCAGACACATCGCTCTAAAAGTACACGAAATGAGGGTAATTTGAAAAGTTCTCAGTCCTAACCACTTAAGAAATTCACTTTTACTTATATATTTTTTAAATACTGATTTCATATAAAAAACCTGTTAAAAAGCATGGGTTTCAGACGCGGAAATAATACCAATGCATTTTTATATAAATACTTCCCAAATCAAGAAAGACGATCCCAAGAGAATCACATATGTGGACGCTACAAAACCGATATACGAATTGATAGGGAAATTTTTTTCTGTCGTAAATATTTACAAGATTCAGTGCTATCAAAGTAATTTTTACAATATTGTCTTAATACGATAAAATGTGTAAAAATACATTAAGACGTTTTAGCGTGGGTTTTGTGTCCCAGACGCGGATATATAATCAATATATTTATATATGAATATGCGTCACAGACACGAGGCCAGACACAAATGCATCCATCGAAACGAATGACTATTTAAGGGTATAGGACGGAGTGTAGTTCTGAAATTATCTGGAATCGAAAGTGAAATGAGATTATCTCGTTATTAAGCCAAATGATCTGATAGAGATGAACACATGAATAATAAAAAATGTTGTAAAATATTGAACGGTAAAAAGAGGAAAGTACATTTCCTGAGAGCTACTTAGTTATCCTCACCCAGTAAGCAGATACATTATTTTTTTTAAATGGTATTCGTACCAGGCATTTTTTAGCCCTAAAGTTCACATAAGAAAATAATACAATAATAATATGCAGTTAAATTTTATCTTTAACGAGAGTAATAATATACACGATTTAACAAGAATGTATGTCAATTATCTTGCAGTACATACGTATATTTGAAAAAGAATTTCAGTGAGTAACTAATATATATATTATTCACAGTTGATCTGTGCATATAACAAGTTTATTACATCTGGGGCTTGCATATTGGGGTCCCTGAAGCTTAAACAATATCAAAGGCCCAATCGATTTGAGGCAAGAAAATGCGGGATATGAAAAGATTATGGTGCGCTAAACCAGTTCACACAAATTACAAGTGTTGATATTCCCTAAGAAAACTTGACCAATTACAACAGAATATGGAAGCCATATGAAGTGGGTATTAGAATATATCCCAGACAAATTTGAAGATTGGCTAAAAGGAACACAGAATATGTTCTTAATTTATCTCGAACATTAGTTAGACATGTTCATGAAAATATGTGAGGTAAATATCACCCAAACTGAAGAGTATTTTATTGTAAAATTAAAAAACTATGTGTTAAAAACATTTTGAGAATCCAATATATATATATATATATATATATATATATATATATATATATATATAAAGTAAATACACAGAGGCTTTTAATATAATAGGGAGGGTATATATATATATATATATTAATTTGACTACGAGAAAACAATTATTTCAAAAATATATAGCACTGCTAAAGAGCAAACAGACGGCAAGAACTTTCATAGCTGGTAGTAAAGTTTAATAAATGCTAGTAAAAAATGAACTCATCCGATGCTGCCTCAC
Organism: Ascarosepion bandense; assembly: GCA_037127315.1. Classification (NCBI taxonomy): domain Eukaryota; kingdom Metazoa; phylum Mollusca; class Cephalopoda; order Sepiida; family Sepiidae; genus Ascarosepion; species Ascarosepion bandense. The sequence goes on along the minus strand of JBBBDQ010000256.1, from coordinate 4,753,916 downwards.
TGTTGTCTTGCCAGTGGACTAAAATTACGCTTTTTCGCTATTTTCTCTTTCCATGAACGTGACAATATATATATATGTACATATAACTTCACAATACTCGTTTTTATGATAGAAAGAATTAGTTCTGCTGCATTTCAATATGTCGTGTGAGTGTTAAATTCGCTCAGTCAAATATTCTCATAATAGGTACGAGACATTTCAAAAAGTCTCTTTCTGATTTCATATTTACCCTTTTAATTCTACCTGTTTTATTAATATCAGATCATTTCTCACATATCCTGTTGATGGAATTCTCAGAATCCGTCGATAAAACCAAATCTCTTTAGAATCTAGTGGCTTATGCATCATTTATAATTTTAACCAGCTTTCTTTCCTGAAATTTTCAAATCCATTTTTCATTTTTCAAAATGCTATAAAATATTGTTACACCAAATTAAATATTATAAAACCTAACGACATATGTCATACCATGTAGGCTTTAATGAATATTAATTGGTTATAAAGTAACATCTACAGATTGGCAATTTAATGTTTCAAGGAAGGAAAATCGTTTGTCAAGAGAAATATTCCTTTTCTCTTCTTTTATTGACATTGTCGTTGTAGGTATACCTATATCTATATTATGTGAACGCACGCAATCATATATATATATATATATATATATATATATATATAATCAAATAATCGGATGTCCACTTCCGGTGTAAAACTATTAATAAATATGTAGCGTTTATTTATATGTTTACACTTTTTATATCTATAATACGCTCTATTCAATGCATTGGCCACTCTTCTCCTGTGAATATAACATATTTTAAATTAGACACGAGTAAAAACATAAGCACACACACACACACGCACACACACACACACACACACACACACACATATATAGATATATATATATATTTAAATTATATATATATATATATATATTTTTGTGTGTATGTGTGTGTGTGCATGCGTGCGTGTGTGTGTTTTCAGGTGTGTGTCTGTAAATGCGTGTGCAGGTGTGTATCTTTGCGAATGTGAGTGAATGTAACTAGGCCCATATATGTGTGAATGTGACCAGGCTCATATATGTCTGAATGTATGAATGCGATTAGATGTAAATCCTATCTTCAAACTAGTTATTCCAGCATTCATATTCAACTGACTGCCTATCGAACCGCCTAATAAACGATAACTTCATATGAACGATATTTCCCTATAAAATATACAAGAATGATGAAACAGAATACGTTTCCTTCGTTTTATGTAAATATATTGGCCGGTTGCCAATGCAAAAGGTTTGTAAAACAGTCATCCTCTCATGTCAACTGGACTGGAGCCAGATTGTCTGGTCGAATCTTCAGATTACGTGACGTATATATGTTCTTCTGAATGTCATCGTCCCTTGCTGAAAAGGTATGGAAGGAGTTTTCCAAACTACTTATAGCACCTCATTTTTTCTAATGTTGAGAATATATTGCCAACTGTAGAATATACTGAATAATTTCAAAGAACAATTACGGTAACATTTTTATCTTAGATTTGTTGATACTGAAATACAGTGTAGCATATAACTATTTTATTTTCGTGGTAACCCGTGTGTTAAACAAAAAAAGATGGTACTAAAAACAAAATTGTCTTCAGCTTTTTGTAAATAAATCAACTGGCCTTAAAATAAAATATATGCTGCAGCCTCTTTATATCAAATAAATAAATTAAATTTTAAAACGACTGCATATATTTTAATAATTTATTCTTAGTGATAAATCCTGTTGAGTTTCACAAATATGTTTTATGTCAAAACAATATTATAACTATATAGCATGTATTCTGGAAAGGTACATTCTTTATTTCGACCACCCCTGACATCTAAAACGGTTAGCCGCCATATCATATATGCAAGTATGAACAATCCCTATTGTATTATTTTAACAAGAATTAAGTTTCAACTTAGCCCAAAGCTGCTTTTTGCAGTAGTATTTCGGCAGGATGTTTACACTATCTAGACACTTTTAATCTTAGAAATTCGCATTACTAATATGTCTTCCCTTTCCACTGCATTCTTTTTCACTGCTTTCTATTTCTGTATCATTATTGTTAATATCACTTAAAGTTAGTTTCTCTTGTAGGATATGACAACGCAACTATGAAATTCCAACAACCTATTGCTCATAGATGAAAGTTGCCATCAGTGAAATGATAAAGTTTTTGTACATTAAATGAAATTACTCTCAGTGTTATAAATGTTGTGCTAATGTGTTATCTTTTCTGCTTAACCGCCACGAACTTCATATCACCCTTTCTTACACCTATAAACACCACACAGTAACTCTGTATATTTCGTAGTTCCTTGGACTTATATTGGTCAAACAGTAAAATAAAACTCTTCGGAATAAAGAAACGCTGTGTTTGATAAGATGCAAAATATATTCTTCTCAGAAAAGATAAAGAGAGTTAAAATAATTCCGAATATTTAATATGCGTAGGTTATCTAACTATAGGCTGACTTTTTTCCCAAAACTCTGATTCCTTTTCTGATTAAAAATATCTTAATATTGTTGTTGTTGGTGTTGAATCTCACCAGCCTACTGTAATTTAATATCTATATATGAGGCACATATCAGTTAAGTGCCATAAGTGATACACTTTTGGGCGATCATGTCTTGAAAGAGACATGACTGAGTGGGTAGAGGATCTTCTCTCAGCAATTTTGCCATTGCTTTCTGCGGTATCCTAGTTGCAGACCAAGGCGATAGAATCCAATCTATCCAGTTATTTACCCCATAAGTGGAGGAAAGAGACGGATTAATATTTTTCTCGAAGGTACTTGCACAAGTGAATGCAAGGAATTCAAATAGAATTCGATATCAACTAACCAATTTCTCGTTCCGAGCCGATATCCACTTCACCACAACGCACATCCGAAGTACATATACTCATCACGAAACCGATTGTCATCTATGAAGACGGTATATCCTTCGGAGATGAAAGTGCATCATATGGTGACAGTTTTTGCTAAGAGCAACACATAGAACTGCCGTTGCAGTCCCAGTATAAATGCCTTCAGGTTATGTAAACCAGACTTCTCTAATGTTGTTAATCTACTGTGATCTTTCTCTGATACATCTTTAAAACTAAAACAAAATCTTGTCACAACCAGACATGTTGTACTTACATTAATATCACTCGTGTCATATGGCCAAAGAGAAATTAATCAATGTTATCAATCGAGTCTACACTATCAATCATTTAGACTTATAATACATTAGAGCCGACCATTTTCTCACACCAGGGCATTTACCCCCATAATTATTAAACAGAATGCTTGATGCTAAGATTTTAAAAAATTTTACACCAAAAGAAGACTACAACTCAAGAAAAATTTTAAAAAGAAATAATCAGCGTTTAATATTGTTTAAAGACGAGCGCATTAGATATTTCAAGGGCTTTTGACAATTTGTGTTTTAAAGTTTCAGTATCATCACGTATTTATAATAACGTATTTTCCAACGTTTTCAAACGTACAATAGGAATTTTTAGGGAGGAGTTACTTAACATTCTGAAGCAGATTTGTAAGATCCTAAAGTGTATTTTTTGTGTGATTACATCTAGACATTATTTCTGTTTCTGCATTTAGTAATTTAATTTCTAGAAATAATATTAGGGCTAACTGTTCTTCTTCTAATAATCTGCAGATATTACCACTGTTTTAAGGTTTGGGTATTATATATATATATATGATCTCATTAAGATTGAGCTCTCTGGAGAAGAATATTTTAAAAACAATTTCCACTTCTGCTATATGCGTAACTCTTCAGAAATGAATTGAGTTCTCTAGGTGACTGGCGTGTGTATACACTGAGTATATACAACACGTTAAAATTTCTCTTCTCTGATTCCATGCGTCGATGGTTTAGGGAGTAACGACTCCGACTGACACCAAATCGGTCGAGTTTCGATCACGACCAGAAGCAAGTGGATGTGTCTGGCCACAATGATGAGCTGTGATACAGCGTAAACAGGCTTGGATGTGGATGACTTATATATATATATATATATATATATATATATATCTGAAGAAGAGGGAAATATTACAAAAATACACTTTAAGAAGTTTGTCAAACACTGTCATTTTCGATTTCTTTCATTATCTTCTTTTTATTAATATTATCATTATCATCATCATTATTATTTGTATTGCAAAAAGAATTACCAGCGCAGAGTAGTAACGACGTTCATCAGCACCAATAAATCTATATTATTGAAATATTCTTTAATTTGCTCTAGTTGAATTCGATGCACTCACTTACGCGCAAATACCATTGAGAAAATTATGTATTCATCACTTCTTCATCCAGCTATGAGTTGAATAGCAGGATAGATTACGTTCAATAGCATTGGTTGTTAACCAGTGTACTGCAGGAACAAATGGCAACCTATCGCGTTTATGGCACGTCGTGAACTAGGCCTGACTAGTCACTCATGTACCGAAATAGACATGATCGCCCAAATGTGTATTACGTTTGAAAATGATAGCTAGCTCACCACGACGCGCTGGATATGCTTTTTTTCTTTTTAATTTTGCTCCATAGTAATTGATTTTTGTGTTATTTTTTAAAAAGAATCTTTCATTTCAAACCATCCTGTGTTACAAAATCGTTGCACTAAAATTCTCTCTCTCTCTCTCTCTCTCTCTATATATATATATATATATATATATATACAGAAAATAGAGCCAACAACCTACCACGGTTTCGCCCAACGGCTCGTCAGTGCCAATTTCCCTGACGAGCCGTTGCGCGAAACCGTGGTAGGTTTGTTGGCTCTTACTTAGATTTTCTATCTTTGTTTGCTCTACTTTCGTATTGAGCGCTTTAGTGTTAGGGTTTTCGTCTTAGTTTTTTTTTCTTTCTTACGAGTGCTTGACTTTTGGTCATGTACTTCGTTTGTTTTTTTTTTACTTGCCTTTCTTTTCCCTCCGAGTTAGTTCTGTTACTATTGGTATTTTTGTTGCTATATATATATATATGCGTACATAAGTTGTGTAACCATCTGGAAATAACTGCTGCAGTAAGCTGGGATGTGCGTGTAGTGTAATGGATAAAAATTCAGATTTGTTAATTAGAATGTCGAGTTCCAATTCAAGTCAGATTCGTTATATACACTTACGCGCAAATATGCTTGCAAAAGTCCTGGATCTACATTTTCTTCCACATCTATGTGTTAATTTATAGGAATTTTATTAATAAATTATTAATTCTCACTTTTTCCTGTTTCTTTTTCTTTTTTTCAATTGGAGTAGATAGACTAAACTATCGCCCGGTTCACCTCCACCCACGTCTATTGATCAGGTGCAGAGGCTCATCCCTTTTCCCTGTTTAGGATGTGGTTTACGGCTTTTTCATTTCCCATCTTTTCAATCCTTTTCCTCTTTTTTTTCAATTAGAGTAGATAGACTAAACTATCGCCCATTTCACACTCCACCCACGTCTATTGAACCGGTGAAGAGGCTCATTCCTTGTTCACTACTTAGGATGAGGTTTCCGGTTTTCTCTTTTCCAATCTTTTCACTCTTACGTAGCTCCCTGCACATAGTGACTTTACCGCCTTACTCGGGGTGATATGATTAAAAAAAAGCCCTAGCAATCTAAACAAAATATTTCTCTGATTTCATAATTCTAACATAAAATTAAATGGTAAATCGTTAAACAAGCCAGAACATCTAAATCAATAAAAGAACCATGTTTCCTTTGTCTTCAAGAAAAAATGGAAATCGTTAAATACATGACTAGCAACATTCTGTTAAACCAGAGGCATGTAAACTGCAAGCACATTAAACAACTAATCTTACAATCATGCTAAAACTATAAGAGCCAAAGTTAGGATCCCTAGAAACGATAAATCTTTATAATATTAACAACATTCCTACCTCAAATTTTACCTTTATTTCATACCACAAACTGTGATCGAATTTAAATTTTATATAAAAAACTGAATTTCTAAATTTTAAATTAAGGTTAAATATAGAAAAATAAATTTAAAAACTAAGTTTAAAAAAAAAGATATTTGTAGTCGTACAATTCAGTGATAAATATACGTTCACAACATAATAAATTCTATTTTCATTTCATCGCATCTACTCTTACTCCTCCCCACCTTATATACATTTCCTTATTTTTCCCTTTTATTAAACCCGAAGAAAACCAGCCATTATGGTATAGAGGACTATACATTATTTTCTAATGTTAAATATGTCTACAAAATTATCGACACGTCCATTAATCAATACTATCTCCTACCTATTGCCGCATTTCACTCAAAATTCCAACGGACAACTTACAAGACTTATTTCTCTATTTCCCACCCAACCTACATCTCACACACAATTCGTCAAATATAAGAAAAAGACTTTCCATTCCTTTACACACAAACTGATGAGATATTGTTATTTCAGTTTTGAAACAAAATGTACACTTTGTAGTAGATAATAATTTATACCTGTTCTAAACTATAATTTATAATATATATACAGACTCGAATTTGTGATATTTTTTCTCTCCTTTAATATCTTCTAAAAAGTAACGTTCAAAATTAGTGCTAACGTATTACGTTACCGCTTTTGATTACTAATCTATCAAAATCTTCTTAAAATGCACATTTATATTACTTTTAAATGATACTTATCCTGCTAAATACGACATATATTTTTTCAATCGTTCATCTTGTTCTGCTCCGGCATTATTTCTGAATATATTATCACAAATTTTTAAATTCCTATTTTTTCAGAAATTTCACTTTATTTAACAAGAAATCTGTGTATAGATCTTACAGTTTCCAATATCTGCAATGGTAGCTTAATCCCTATATCATAGAAATATTTATATTCACAAAATATTTAAAATTTTTCAACATTCAGCTAAACCATCACTACATTTAGGCACACCAAATTTCCAGTTCGTTTCCACTGTAACTGTTATTTTTACCATGTGTGATAAGAAAAATGTAAATATCCGTTGTCAAATAACTACATTTTACTTAATCATTTCTATTTAGAACTTTGTTTGGTGATATTCTTCGGTTACTTTTACCGTTGTTCAACAGACTCAATTTACTATCCTTATCCATTTGTAAGTCCTCATGTCAATGCTGAAACCATCACTCATCTATTAAACATTACCAATGATCCTCAAGAAAATTTTCTATGAATCAATAAAATATTATTTAATTTAGCTCAGCGAATCATATCATCTCAAATTTTGGTATTGCAGGTTAACCACTTACATGGATATGTCTAAATTTTAAAATATGAGGAGCAATCCATTTTTGAAGACAAATATAGACGTTACTAGACAAAGATTATTACCAGTAATTTCTTTTAAGAAAAAATATTAACAGCAATACATTTTTAAAGAAAACATGAACACACACACACACACACACACACACACACACACACACACACACACACACATATATATATATATATATATATATATATATATTTGAAAAAGTGTGAGACATTGCAAAAATTTTGTTTAAAGTGTAGACCTACTGTTATTATCATCATTATTATTATTATTAATTATTATTATTTTTATATAATACATTAAGTGTCTGTAATTATATTAGTGTCGCTACAGCTGTTTGGAGTTGACGCTCTTCAGTTGAATAAATTTCTACTTTAATTTTATTCGCCTGAATAATTTTCAATCGTATATTTGAGTTCTAATTCCCGTTCTACCTCTTCTCACCCTTAGTCACAGATTAATTAGTATAACACGTATCAATAAATTACTATCTCCCCCAAAATAACATAGAGCCTGAAAATATTATAGGGCTACTTGCAAAGGGGTGGTAAACCGTAGAAAACAGATCAAACAATCAATATACTGAACAATATTTATATCGTTTCTAGTATTCTACATTTGTAAGAAAGTTAGCCCGGTTTCACCGTCATGAAGGAGAATATATTTAGCGTAACTGTTTATCTCTATTTTTGTTGTTTAAAATATGTATCATTTAATGCTTTCTGGAATGCCTTTTTATATTCCTTCTCATTTCATGTTTTCATTTTCTTTCGCTTGTTACTATCCTATTAAATAGGAATAATTATGTATATGCTTCATTTATTGCTTCTCATTCATAGTTCACTTAATGGGTTCTATCCCTTGGAAGCGATCATAGATTTTCTGTTTATACAGTTATCATGTTCCTTTTTTTACTTTCATTTAATATATTTTGCAGTTTTTTTTTTTATGACTCTGACATCCAAAAATTTTTATCCGCTTATCTCATGTTCTTAAGACTACATCCAATGACAATAAATCCTGATAAGTGTAATAGTTTCCTTTGCTTTGGTTTGCAGTTTATGACAAATTAATCCGGCTTACGCTCACATTAGGTTGAAAACAAAGGTTAGAGATGGAGCAATTCCGGGCGACTCAGATACATCCTAAAGCGGGTGATCGAACCTGAGCATTTTCCGAGAGTCTTCTGGTAATACGGAGCAAAGCGATGGACCGGATGTTTGCCGTCAGAGATTCAGAAAGCAAATGATCAAAACTGGTCTTTGCGCATCTGGCTCCATGCAGAAGTTCCGGAGGTAAACCAAAAATAAATAAATATGAAATTCCGTTTTACGGACCTGTAGCCGAAATCTGGATCCTGATTGGTCATGAAACCGCAAAATTCAAAATACGGGGGGATTTTCATACCTAAAGAAAAAATCGTTTCTGAGCCACACCACGTGACTACTCAATATTTAAGGATGATATCTAACCGATCACAGCAGTCATTTTAGAGGAGGCGGTTCGCTGACACACATCAAAGATGTAGCTCTCAACTTCAAGTGACATTGTCCTCTCTCTCCCTCTCTTTGTCATTCTCTGTCTCAACAATTACTTCTACGAACATTTTGTATGAACTCTTAATTCTTTAATCTCATCATTGAATACGAACTTTATCATTAACTTCTTAATATTTCTAATTGTACATTAACTCTTGCCACTTGTTATCCCTCCTTATTAAAAATTTATATTTTAAATGAAAAGTATATATTTTATTACTCTACTTTCCATCACTAATACACATATTCCTACTGACGACAAACACCTTCTGATAAAAACCATTCTGATGAATATTATTCCACATAAAACTTGTAAGCTGTAGGGAGTCCGGTTAAGTCTGACACAAGGCCGAACAATTGAAAAATTAAAGAGTTCCCTACACTTCATTCTATCGCGATGTTGTGAAAATAAAGTTTCACATTAGCAAAGTTGTGTGCTTGATTCCCAGTAAGGCAAGGAGGCATATTGAGATTACAGCATTATCATGACTGGAGAAAAATTATGATCAGTTCTGTGTCACGAATATTTTACCGGTATGGACTTAAGTAATTGGATGTTACAATACAGTTCCTCCCACATCCAGGCACACAAACTAAGCTAAATTGCATATATATATATATATATATATATTCTTCTATGTGCCCTGTCCATTCAGGACGTAGGCGATCATGGTTCTCCACGTCTCCCTATCCCTTGTGGCTCTTAGTATGTTTGCTCCTGTTACACCTGGCAACCCACGTTCCGCGATCCACCTGATAAGTCCCTACAAATATATTATCCGCTGCCTTCCTCTGTCTCTCATTCCTTCTATTTGGCCAGTCAGTATCAGGTTCTCCAGGCTCTCCTTCCCCATTGCTTATCCCAGGAACTTCAGTTGTCTCTTTTTGATGCTCAGTATTAACTTCCTTTTTGTTGCCATTCTTTCCAACACCTCATCGTTGTTTGCATGCTCAGTCCACGATATTCGCAGCATCCTTCTGTAGAACCACATTTCCGCTGTTTCAAATTTTGTCCACATTTTCGATGATATCGTCCAGAATTCACTGCCTTATTGAAGCACTGACATCACATAGCAATCCAGCACTGTTTTCTTTGTTTCTAGTGAAAATTTTCTGTGTTTTAGTACTTTACTAAGCTTCTGGAACGATTCCTTTGCCATGCCAATTCGCCTTGGGATCTCTGTGTTGCACTTTCCATCTTCTGTTAGAACATTTCCTAAGTATTTAAATTATTGTACTTGCTTGTTTCTGGTGACCCCCACCAGTATTTGGCATTCTGAGTTGCACCCTTTGCTGATGACCATGCATTCAGTTTTCTTAAAGTTTATTTGTAGACCTTTCTTTTGACTCTCCACCGATACCTTCTGTAGGAAGTCTTGTAGTTTCCTTTCTGTGTCTGCAATCCACACTGTATCATCTGCATACCTTATGTTGTTCAAGGTGTGGCCTCCAATAACAAATCCTGGCGTGTCATCTAGGGTTCTCAAAATATTCTCGCTGTACAAGTTAAACAGATCCGGTGAAAAGGCACATCCTTGTCATACGCCTCTTTATATCTTTGTAAATCTGCTGAAATCGTTACCTGTCCGTATGTAGGCAGTTTGTTGCGAGTGGAGATTCTTGATTACTGTTATGTCTTTCCGAAAAATGTCGAGGCTGCCGAACATCTCCATCGATTCTTTGTGTCGTATCTTGTCGAATGCCTTCGCATAACCAATAAAACGTAAGTACAAGTCTTTCTTCATTTGTATTGCTCTTTCGGAGATCATACTAATAATAAATATGTCGTTCCTTGTTCCAGTGTCTTTGACGAATCCGCACTGTTCCTATCCTATCTCTGGCCTGATTCTGCTTCTCGTTCTATTTATCAGGATTCTGACACTCAGTTCTATAATGTGACTCATTAAGCTGATAGTTCTCTGTAGTTCGCACTCGTTTGCGCCTGATTTATTTGGCAGTGCTATAAATATCGACTTGCATATGTCGTCTGGCATTATTCCACTATTGTAAATTTCGTTTTTTATGTCGGTAATTATTTCTATGCCATATACTTCCAGGTCTATCAGCAGCTCTATTACGACGCCTTCTCGACCAGCTGCTTTGTTTCTGTTCAGTTTGGCTATTGCAGCTTCCATTTCGGAGTTTAATATTTCCGGACCATCCTCCTCCTTGTGTATTCTCGGTTGTTCTCTCCTGTCGCCAAAAGATCCTTTATATACTCTTTCCATCGCTGGAGTATTTCCTCTTTATCCAATATGATTGATCCATCATTGGATTTTATGCATCCTGTTGAGGAGCAGGTTTTTTGTCCTGTCAATTCTCTTATATTTTTTATGCATCTCTACCTTATTGGTCCTGCTCAGTCTCTCTTTTACGCATTTGTTGTTGAGCCATCACTCTTTAGCCTGTCTCCAATTGTTCCTTATCTCTTAGTTTCTTGTACACTCCTCCATGTCTTGGCTTTATTTTTTGTCTTCTTTGAATCATGTGGAGAATCTCGTCCGTCATCTACTCGTTTTTTTGCTGGGTCTCATTTCCTTTGGGGCAATTTTGTTCTCTGAGGTCACCATCGCTTCCTTTCCACGTGTCCTTTTCCTATTTGTTCTTCATATTTTTCTCGCGCTGTTAGTATATTCTTTCTGCACGGTGAGGTTAATTACAAGCGTCTTGTATTCCAGCCTTGGTGATGTGCTAGGCTTCTTCATTCTCCGGAGTTTTATCCTTAGTTTGCAGATGACTGGGACATGGTCACTTCTGCAGTTGGCACCTGGATACGTTTTGCATTGGACCACTGAGTTCCTGACTCTCTTGTTTATAGTTATGTAGTCTATTTGGTTCTTCGTATCACCTCCTGGACGTCTTCATGTCCACAGACGTCGTGGGTATTCTTGAACCCAGATGTTAGTAATTACCTGGTTATTTGCCGTGCACCATTAGACACATTTTCTCCTCGTTCGTTGCGATCCCCTAGTCCAATGTTGACTGTCGTGTCTCCTTCACTCTCTTTACCTACCTTGGCATTCAAGTCACCCATTATGATCCTAATTTCTTGGCCTTTGCACTGTACATTATTAAACAGAATGATGTTATTTCGTCCTCAGTACTCTGAGTTTTCGGCGCGTAAACTACTATGATAGCCATGTTGAAGGGCCTTCCCCGTAGTTTAAACAAGAGGGCTCTCTCTGACGACTGATAGTATCCAAGAACGCATTTCACTTCTTTTTCTAGTATTAAGCCGACCCCTTTTTCGTTGTTTTTGCCTCTTGCATAAATTATCCTGTGGGTGTCACTACTTAGGTCTCCATTATTAGGCCATCTGGTTTCGCATATGCCTAGGATATTGATCTTCAGTCTGTCCATTTCCTGCTTGACATTCTCTAGTTGTCCACAATTGTTAAGTGTCCAGACTTCATGTACTAAAGGTAATTCTTCCTTTGTTGCGCTCAGTTGCAGGTTAACGGTCCAGAGACACCTGTTGCTCATTTCGTTCTTTCCTGGGCGAGGGACAAATTTTGGAATAAAATGTCCCCTTTACGCCGTTGGTTCTAACAGTCGCCGGATGACGGTCAGGTGACTCCTGTTGCCCATGCCGATCCTTACCTAGCGAGGTGTTGTTTCCTTGGGAAGCAACCCCTTTCACGCTGTTGGTTTTCATATATTTGTCGTGAATAAACATGATTAAGCAGGGAGTAGATAGTGGAGTGGTATCTCTTTGCCTTCCCCACGGTGATTTATTGAGACACCACCTCTAGTTAGCTGGCCGTTGACTCCTTAAGAATTCTTCCGCCCTTTGTAGGTTTACATTTTCTTTTTAACCTACAGGGTTGCTAACGTCCCGGTTAAAAAAAATATATATTAAGTATGTACGTAGTAAGTACAATTGACTGGTCCTCCTGAGGAAGATAAATTTCCCTTCGTCAGTGTGGCTAATATATGTTTTATATTATTATTTTTAAAGAATATGCTAAGAGATAACAACTCAGTAGATCTGAAAGGAAAATATTTAAACGGAGAATAAAATACAGCAAAGAAAATAATTTTTTCTTCCCACCCGATAGTCTAAGACAAAGGAACGTTTTCAAAGCAGAAACAAAAATACAAAACATGAACATAGATTGATCGAAATTTCTTTTTGTTTTAACTATTCTAAAACATAAGAACTTGTCAGCAATAGTTAAGATCAGCATTCGTTACCAGTAGTCAAAAGAATAAAGTTTCTTTGCATTTTCGACATTTTGCAAAGACAATTTTTTTTACTTGCTTTGGTTAACTACAGAAAATCTTTAATATACCGACACGGAACTAGGGATGGTAGCAAGTGTTTTTTTGTTATTTTTTGGTGACGGGAGAGGTCAGGCAAGAAAGCTATAAATGCTTTCACATTAAAGATAGAGAGAGAAAGAAAAAATACATTTTAAATTCAATGTAAACCTATTCTTTTACAAACTTGAGACAAAGAAAATAAAATGGTATATGGTTAGGTTTGGAAAGCTATCACAATGCGTTTAGTAAAATAAACAAGGTAAAGAAGTTGTTTCTCAATATCTACTTATTATAGATTAATATTTCGAGGTCAAAATCTCATCTTCAGAATGGTAGGAGTGCTTGTGTATGAGTTCGTGCCTTTTAACGAATGGGCATTCCTGGTTGATGCCGCTGTCATTAATTGTAGTGAGTATGTGTTATATATATATATATATATATATATATATATATATATATATATATATGTGTGTGTGTGTGTGTGTGTGTGTGTGATTAATAGTTGGGGCCTTTTTACGGTCTGATGATATCAGTCTGCTTTAATATGTAGTTTATCTAAGTATGCGTTGACCTGACCATCAGCTTGGCATTTGCCAAAGTGGTAAAGGGCTTTCTTTTATGACTGGTGTTGTATTTATCTGCTTTATTGGCGTGTTTATTGCTACTTTTTTGTCACCCTGTATACATTCTCGTGTTTTTTCGTGTGTGCTTCTGTGTGTGTGCGCACACGCATGAGTGTGTCCTGTGTGTGAGTTTATGTGTATATATTCTTGTAATTTATTTTATATATTTATTTATTTTTAAATTATTCTATTTTATTTATTCATTTTAATTTATTTATTTATCTGTTTTTTCCCTCTGTGAATATTTTATATGTATATACCTACATACATTGTATGGTATCATGTGTGTGGGTGCCTGTGTGTATATAGATACATGTGTGTATGTATGTGTTCCAGTGTATAGTCTGTTGTGTTATATATATAGCTGTGATACAGCGAAACAGGCTTGTATGTGGATGACTAATATATATATATATATATATATATATATATACGTGTGTGTGTGTGTGTGTGTGTGTGTGTGTGTTTTAATCATTTCACCCCAGCAAGGCGGAAACGCCACTGATGAGCAGGGGGCTACATATATTTTAAAAGATTAATTAGAAAAGAGTGAGGAGTACAAACTAGTTAGAAAGGAGCAACAGAAAGCTGAGACAGCAGGTGCGATGACACATACATAGGTGGAGAGAAAGGGAAGGTTATACGGGGGTGGGGAGAGAGCTAGAGTCCAGTAGTTAGTAGATGAGTATTGACTTTGCATTTAAATTTCTGGAGGTTGTAGCCGTCAGGAAATCAAGAATACGGGAGCGAGTTCCACAGGCGGAAAGTGCGAGAGAAGAAGCTGCAGGAGTAGAATTGTCATCTGCATTTGGCTAACCTGAATATGAATGGGTGGGACCCAGTGCCAGTCTGGTTGCACGAGTAAACACCTGTTGAGGAGGCATCAGTGACTTAAGTTCGTCTGAGCAGAAGCCATGAAAGTATTTATAGAACAGACAAAGGGAGGCCACATTTCGACGATGGAGAAGTAGCTGCAGTCGAGCCGCCAGATCAGTACCTATCACATTACAGACTCTCCTTTGGAGCCTGTCAAGATACACTGAGGAGAACGGCAGGAGCACTGGACCAAAAATGGCAGCAGTACTCCATGCACGGACGGAGGTTGACTTGTGTATCTGCAGGATGGATTCAGGTGAAAAAACATCCTGGATCGACATAGTGACCCAACATTCTTAGCAGTAGATTTTGCTATGGATTCAATATAGTGGTTCCATTTAAGGTCTGAGGACAGGGTAAGTCTGAGGAGGCGTAGTGTATTACTCTCCGGGAGAATCGCTTTGTCCATGCTTATGGGAGGCAGGAGAGGTTGCCTGTAATGGTTGACAGACAACAGTTTGGTCTTAGATGAATTGAATTTGACAGACCACTTCTTGCCCCAGTTCACCACAAAGTGTAGATCCCGTTCAAGGTCAGCAGCGAGATTATGGCTGTCCGCCACGACAGGTTTCTTACTGGTGCGGGAGTATATTGTGGTGTCATCTACGTAGATGCCTACTTGGGACTTGATCTCATCAGAGAGGTTGTTGATGAAAATAAGGAAGAGCGTCGGGCCCAGGATAGAGCCCTGTGGGACACCAGCATTCGTGCTGTAGGACGAAGAGGCTCGCCTATTCAGAACGACATTCATTTTGCGGTTATTTAAGAAAGATTGGATTAGGTAAAGCAGGCGACCTGTAATACCATAACCACGTAGTTTGCATAGGAGGCCAGAGTGCCAAACCCTGTCGAAAGCCTTGGAGATGTCCAGAGCAACCGCGCGAGCCTCGTCAGACTCATCAAGAGCCTGTAGCATGTACTTCGTTACGGTTGTTAGCAGGTCGGCCGTGGACCTGGCCAAACGGAATCCATATTGCCTGTCGGAGAACAGTTTATGGGCGGTGAGATGATGAACTATTTCAGCATTGATTATAGCCTCGAATACTTTCCCGAATATCGGTAGAAGACTGATAGGGCGATAGTTGGATGGGTCCGAGGGTTCACCACAATTCTTAAATACAGGAACGACTGAAGAGAACTTCCAGCATGCAGGAAAGCAGGAAGCAGAAAGGCAGTATTTAAATAGTTTAGAGGGGACAGGGAAAAGTTCAGGAGGACACCTCTTAAGGACTATCACCGGGATTCCATCGTCTCCACACGCCTTATGGGGGTCGAGTTTTGAAATTACTCTGGATACTACTGTCGGGGTAATATATACGTCGTGCAGTGTGGCCTAATAGGGAAGTCGGGTGGGTGTACTCCGGACGAGTCGAATGTGGAGTTGGATGAGAATCTGTGGGCAAAGCACTCAGCTTTGTCCGAAGATGACGTGAGAACCCAAATCCATGGATTAAAGGAGGTATTGAGGATTTCCTATTGTTGTGCACTCGTTTGCAAATCCTCCAATAGTCCTTGGAGCCGAACTTGCGGTCAGCTATGTGCTGTCGCATTCTCTCAGCAAACAACTGTTTGGCGTCATTTAGGGTTCTCTTGCACTCATTGCGAGCAGATATGAACAGGCGCCTATTGTGATCAGTTGACTGTCTCCGGAATAGACGGAAGTAATGATTCCTGTGGGCAATGGCGGCTGAGCAGGCCGGAGAGAACCACGGAGAGGAATGAGGTTTTAAGCAATACTTCCTGGTGGGTATGAAGGCATCAATGCCAGTTTTCACCCATGACGAGACCTCAGAGGCACAGTCATCAACTGATAGGTCGAACACTTTTCCCCAAGAGGAAATCGCGAAAGGCATCCCAGTCATCTTTTTGGTAGAGGTAGGAGGTCCTATAGAAATACTGAGAGAGACTTCAGCGTGGTCGGAGTTGCCGAGAGGGCAAAGCTGCGAGACTTGACAGGCGTCAGGCGCAGAGGTGAAACATATCAAGTATTGAGGAATGACCCGAGGGAGTGCTTGGGAAGCGAGTGGGGAAGTCCACCACTTACGTAAGGGATTAGAAAATAGCAAAGTTCATGGCGTGAATGCCCGCTGGATCAGTAATGGCGTTTTCAAGCCACTCAGAGTGATGGGTATTGAGGTCTCCAAATACAAATATGTGGGCAAATGGGTGATAGGAAATAGCCTTATGTATGTCGTCAGCAATGCTATCTAGTAGGGAGTAGTCAGGAGAGGAGGGAGAACGGTAAAGAATGAATAGGTAACTAACCGAACTGATGAGAGACAGGCGGAGACATATGTATCAGTGGTCAGTAGATTCGAGTGAAGTCACCCTAGCTATGGGGAGGTGTTCACTGATATAGACACCCAGCCCATGCATGTGGACAGTGGAATCCTTCCTTAAAAGGGGAAGATAACCAGGGATGAAGAGGTCAGAGGAGGGAATAACTGAGTTGAGGTTAGTTTCGTAGAGCGCAAGGATGTCAGGGGACTTTTCATGCAGGAACGCTTCTACACGAGGAACGTTACTACGAATGCCCCGGATATTAGTGAAGGAAAGGTTAATGGGTTTAGGTCGTTTGGATTTAACTGGTTTAGGGTCATTTCTGATTTGTTTAGTCATGATTCTGTTTGTAGAAACGGACCTAGAGTAGAGGATACAGGCGGTCGTATTCCACGATCTGTGCTGGGATGGAAACTGGCTAGGGTTGCAACAAGGTGTGGCCTCGTGGTTGCCCACCAAAATCGCTTGCAGGGACACCTATCCATGCGCGACATGCCACTACAAGAACCCTGATACTATACAACTGTTGATCAGAGCAGCCGCTCTTGACGCTATGCAAGAGTTAGGGCTCCTAACTACCAGTCGGAAGCAGCAACCAGGAAACTGCCAAGCCCGTACCCTCACAGTGATGAGCCGTTGCCACCAACCGGCCAGATCTCTGGTAACTCACGGAAGCACCAATACCAAGGTCTGAAGAGAGAGAAGAGAAAACCGGAAGCCACATCCTAAACAAGAAACAAGGGGCAAGCCTCTACTCCAGTTCAATAGACGTGGGAGGAGTATGGACCGGGCGATAGTGTGATCTATCTACCCCTATTTAAAAAAAAAAAAGAGAAAGGAAAAAAAAACACATAAAACAAACTTCCAAAAGTGGAGAGTTAACTAAGTTTTAACTTAGTTAAAGTCCAAATGAAGCATGAATGCCAAAAAGTGAGGAAAAAAAAAAGAACAAACGAAAAATACACATTTAAGAATCAATTCCTAACATACCTCACAGTTTAACACAGGAAATTGAATTAAGAAAGTTTCACTCTTCAATTCTTGCTATTCCCAAAAATCCACATCGAGTTAAGCTGCTTGGTAAATTTGAATTCAAAGAACAGATCATAGCGGGGAGGAGTAACAAGTGGCTGCTGGGGTGTGTGTGTGTGTGTGTGTGTGTGTGTGTGTGTGTGTGTGTGTGTGTGTGTGTGTGTGTGTGTGTCTTAGTGATTCAAATTCTCTAAATCCGATCTTTAATATATGGCATACAGTTATTACTATCCTTTCATTGTTTTGCAAATTTATTTAACGTGTTGTGGTTTTAGTATTTCTTAAAAAGTTATTCGAATATGAAATAGATTCTCCTCGTAGTTCAAATAAGTTTTTATTTTGAGAAATACTCATGCGGAATCAAAAACACTAGAGTCAAAATCAAAACTATCTCACCTTAGAATTAAATCATAAAAATAAAATGCAGCTTCCATAAATATTTGTCAGTCCAAGCAAAGACTCTCTTTAAAGAAAGTTTGATAATGAAGGAACGGGCTCTACTCTCAGCAATTAATCATTTCATTAATATGTATACGGATTATATCAGTTTATTGTTTCTGAGAAAGAATGTTTAAACATCTGCAGTCTCATACATGAATTGATAAATTAAATGATTTCTTTGCTGCGAGCATGCTAAAAAGATTTTAATATGAAATCATAAACTGATTCTATATCGATTAGCAGGTGCAATGAGATGACAAGAAGATATTGTTTTGTTTTCTATAGTAACATATGCAGCATTTTGTAATTTTTGCATGATAAATAATAAATAGCAACAAATCTTCTACAGTCAGTACAGGCAAATAAAAGCAGCCATAATTGACGCCAGTATTTTTTACAAATACATTCGGATTCAGAATATCTTCGCAATAAACATCATATAACAGACAAGACAAAAAGATTAAGTTTGCTCAATAAATCTGTAACTTCTACCTTCACAAATAGTAGCATTGACCCTACCTAAACTCCTGTGTCTTCCAGTTGAACCAAATCTATAGAATTCATTCTGTCTTTCTATTTTATCGATAGCTGGAGGGAAAATATATGGATAGATTGATTAATATCTATCCAAAGTGTATTTGCGCGTAAGTGAATGCAACGAATTTAACTGTAATTCAAACTAGGCTCTCCGATTTCTTATATATATATATATATATATATATATATATATATTAATGCAGGTTTCATTGAATAATATAGACAAGTTTTTTCTATTAATTCTGTGTAGGATCTGTTCATACCGTCTGATATACTTGATGGTGATGTCGTTGAAAGACAACAAAAAATCACAGTATTTGTTGAATTTTTTATCGGGTCTAAGCTTTCGGCTCACATAAGCCATTATCAAAGAGTAAATATTAACACACAGTAAACATAGAACATTTAAGCTATTAACAATAAAGATAATTGAATTGAAAATATAAGTCCATCCCTACCGTGGCAGATGGCCGAAGACAGTGACAAAATAATGGTGTTGTGGTCCCTGGGCTGATTACAGACATTTGAGTACGTTTTGGAAATATCAAAATTGATTGTATTCAAACCAGGTTTAAATTGTTTAATGTAGAGTGCTTCGAGGATTTTTAGTTTCTGCTTATTATTTTCTTGTTTGAGTATGTACGTGTTATCAACAAGCGTTTTTCTCAGAAGTGTGCGTTGATAACCGTGTTGTTCTAAATGACGGAATATATTTGAATTTTTATTTAAGTGCAACGACAGACGCAGTGAGAGCGAATTTGTGGTGTGGCCGATGTAGATATTATTGAGGTTGTTAGAGATACATTCTCTAAATGGACATATGAATTTATATACTACATTGTTTTTTTGCAAATCACTAACGGTGGGGGAAGAGTCGTTGCGGACAAATGAATTAGATGTAGTGGATTTAGTGTAATATATAATGAACTTAATTCTTTTGTTAGAGACTGTCGGAGAAATATTAGTATTTATGAGTTTTTTAGAATGTTTTCATCTAGTTGGTAGTTGGAGTGCATCTGGCTACGGTATAAGAGAGTGATATGTTTAGGATTGGTTGGGTTAGTATCATGTGTTGTTTTTTCCATGTTAAGCTTTTTAAGAAAATAATGTATTTGTTCATCAACTATGTAATTGGGAAAATTATTATTGATGAGTGTCTGTTTTATGTTTTTTAGTTCACTGTAGAAGATCTGATTTGTAGATGAATTGACTTTTGCACGATATAATAGATTTTTTATGATGGCTATTTTGTAATAGTGGGGGCATTCACTAATATAATTGAGTGTGGAGGGATTTTTAGTAGTGGGTTTTTGATACGGTGAGATAGTAAATTTATTGTTGTCAGTGTTAATTAATATATCAAGAAAAGGAATTTTGTTATCTTTGCTAAGTTCATAAGTAAATTTTAAAACTGAGTTATTTTGAAACTGTTTTTGAAGTTGTAAGATTTCATCAGTATTTTTAATTGATAGTAGGATATCATCAACATATCGTAGATATATTGATGGTTTTGTAAATTTTGCAAAGGTAGTATTTTCAAGGTTAGACATGTAGAAATTACTAAAAATCGGACCAAGCACTGAACCCATGGAGACTCCGTCACATTGTATATATATAGTGTTGTTTGGATCAACAAAAGGCACTTCAGTAGTACAAGCTAGTAGAATTTTTCTTAGGATGTTGGGATTAATTTTGAGTGGGGGTAATGAAGGATTACTGTAAACATTTCTTATAATTATATCAATAGTTTCACTGACGGGTACATTAGTAAAAAGGTTTTCCACATCAAGTGAAGCTATGATTTCATTATTAGGTTTTTCACACTTGAGGATTTGGATTGCCTCTAGGGTTGACTTTATGCTGTATTTACTCGGAAGGTAGGGTGTGATAAGCTGGTTAATATGTTTAGTTAACTGGTATACAGGAGTAGGAATTTGGGATATGATAGGGCGGAGAGGATAGTTAGGTTTATGAGTTTTTATGGTTCCGTATATGTAACCAGGTTTATAGTCACCAATAATTTTAGGGAGTTTTAAGGAATTCTGATCAGCGTTGTTGGCACTAATGAGTTTATTAAATTTAGATTTTAGTTGGTGTGTCGGGTTTTTGTTAATTTTTTTAAATTTTGTGTGGTCATGGAGTATGTGGTTGAGTTTTGTGTTGTAATCTGATTTGTTAAGTACATCAAAGATGTTAGCCTTGTCAGCTTTTTTTACAATTATGTGAAGGTGGTTGCGTAGTTCGTGCGCGGCACTTTTTAGTTGTTTCGATAGAATTTTTGAGGAGCTTCTTCTTTTATCATGGCGATCTTTGATTGCCTCAGCCTTAAGTAGATCTTTCAGTTCGGGTTTAACGGTTATAAGTTTTTCATCTTGTAATTTAGTGATGCTTTGATAGAGCGTTTCTATTTCAATTTTTTTAGTAAGCTGGTTATACTTACGGTATATATGGCAGTTAAGTCCAAGGTTGAGTAATTCATTTTGGTGCTTAGTTAGTTCGTGGTTGGAAAGATTTATGAATTTATCGAATTTTTTGGGAAGAGTGATCGTGCCATTGTATAGTGAATTAAGTTTTTTGACAATTTTAGCACGGTGTTCAACTTCAGATTTTGCAGTGATTTTGGATAGTCTGAGTATTATTTCTTCTAGTTGGTTTGAGGTAGTTATATCTTTCAGTTTGTTGTAGAGGTCATGTTTGTTCTTGTATAATGTGTCAAGATTTTCTTTCGCTATTTCAATTTGCCTTTTCACAAGGCTCCATTTATATTTCAAGGTGGTGATGGTGTGTTGGGCTGCTGGATCATGTAATTTAAATTGTGTGTATTTTGGCAGCATTTTTATTTTATATATATATATATATATATATATATATGTGTGTGTGTGTGTGTGTGTGTGTGTGTGTGTAAGTTTGAGTAAATAAACTGCAATCATTGTGTCTCCGTATTTTTAATAAAAACGTTTATACTCACAGATAATCTTCAGTGTATTATAATTGAAAGATGTAAGAAATGAGTTGTTACTTTGACAGATGACTTTATTATTCTTTGCTCGATGCTCTCAAGTACTTTCAATCTCTTTCCAAGATCACCTTTAGGGGTGTGAATTGTAGTTACAAAAAATAATTGCAATCTAAACATGTCTAAATAATTGAATTGAGGGGTGTGAATTGTAGTTACAAAAATAATTTCAATCTAAACATGCCTAAATAATTGCAATCTAACATGTCTAAAAGAAAAATCTGTACATTTTCTAAAATATAATTCATAATATATATATATATATATATATATATATATATATTAATCGTTTCACCCTAAGCAAGGTGGTACCAACATTGGTGCGCAGTGGCTACATAAGTGAAGAGTGAACGTTTAAGCAGCAGGAGAGCGAGAAGAAAAAAAAGAAACCGGCTACAGAGGCTATCGGAGAAAAGTCAAGAGAAGGATGGGAATACAGGTGTGGAGAGAGTTGCGAGGATACAGTGAGAAAAAATAAATACTAATAATAGCATGAAATACATAATTGGTTTAAAACACTGATGTAGTCTAATAACTATGTCTAGTGCTGCAATAAGTTCTAATTTTTGTTTTAAGTTATTTGTAGCGCAGATCAATCAACCATGGTTGCAAAAGGTACAATATCAGAACGATATTCCCGTCTAAGTTAAAAAAAAAAGAAATCTGAATGGTTTTATAATCAAATATACGTTTATTATATACTCCTCGCCAAATATTAATAATGGGTATGTATTTTCATTTCCATGTTTCAAGTTTGTATTTGGTTTGTGGAAATAAATTTGATCGATCGAGATCTAAAAACGAGTAGCGATAATAAGTTTTCACATTGTTAGTATTTACTGATTATTATTTATGTCCGTTTACATCGCAAAGAAAACACCAGTTCCCGTGCGATCAGTCAAGTTAAACAACAACGAACTTGATCACTACCTAGAGGGGTGACCGCTTGGGAGAAACAGGCAGCAGAAACGTGAACGTGCGAGTTGTGTAATAGAAAATAGTTCGTAATTGTTAATCAGTGAGCTGAGATTCAAGTCTCGTTCGGCTCGGTATATAGGCATACATGATGGAATGGAATCAATAAATCAATTCTCTACACCCCATCAATGGGGTGATAAAGCATCATTATATCATTCAGATCGTTAGAATCCATTATACAATAGAATGGTACTAATCAACCTATTCTCTACCAATCATCTATGTGTTATTAAAGCAACATTTTATCGTTTAGCTCGTTATATTCACTTACTCAAATCAATGGTATCAATATACCTATATTCTACACTCCATCTATGAGTAAACAATCACCATTTTCTCGTTGTATTCGTGATATTCACTTATAGGAATGAATGGTATTAATCAACCTAATCCCTACACCAAATTTAAGAGTAAATAGAGCACCATTATCTCGTTGGGCTCCTTATATTCACTTGCACGAAAAAATGGCATTAATCTGCTTATTATATACACCTTATCTATGGTTTAATAATGCATTATTATATCGTTAGGTTCGTTATATTCACCTACACCTATAAATATACAACTAACCGCTTCTACACCCAATCAATGGTTTAATAAATCATCATTATATCATTGTGATCGTTATATTCATTTACATGAGAAATGCGACGAATCAACCTCTTCTCTACATCTAAATTATCGGTTAATGTATTATCATTATCTCATTTGGCTCCTTATGTATTTTTTTTTATCGTGTCACCACAAGCAAGGCATTCCACTGCCACTATAGCGCAAGGGGTTACATAGAGGGACTGGGTATAGAAAATGTCAGCATGAGGGTGATAGACGACTTAGGATGTACATAGGGAGAGAGTTGGAGAGAGATGGTGTGAGTTAGTGTGTTAGGAGGTGTCTATTGACCTTACATTTAAACTCCTGGAAGTTGTAGCCGTCGGGGAAGCAAGCATGCGGTAGGGAATTCCACAGGCGGGAAGTGCGAGGAAAGAAGCTGTTGGAGTAGTAATTGCGGTTACATTTCATCGGTTTCACTGTAAAAGCGTGGGACCTAGTTGCCAATCTAGTATCTCGTGCAAATTCACATCTGGGGGGCACCAGTGATTTAAGTTCGTCACAGCAGAAGCCATGAAATTATTTATAGAAGAGTCATAGGGAAGCCACGTCACGCCGGTGAGAGAGATACTGCAGGCAATCAGCCAAGTCGGTATCAATCACATTACAGATTCTTCGCTGTATTTTGAAAAGAATCCCGAGGAGAATAGAAGGGGCACCCGACCAGATGTGGCAGCGGTACTCAATACACGGGCGGATGGTGGATTTATATAATTGTAGGATTGATTCAGTCGGAAAGAATTTCCGGGCCCTGCAGAGAGAGCCGACTTTCATAGCTGCGGATTTAGCAATGGACTCGACGTAGTAATTCTACTTGAGGTCCGCTGAGAGTGTCAGGCCAAGCAGGCGTAGTGATTTACTCTCTGGGAGGCAAGCCTGTTCCATACTAATGGGAGGGAGATGCGGTTGTCTGTGGTGGTTAATTGACAGCAGCTTCGTTTTGGAAGAATTGAATTTTACGAGCCATTTCTTACCCAATCCACCACGGATTGCAGGTCATTCTCAAGCTTGGCAGCGAGGGTCGCCTTGTCACCTACACCAGATTTTTGATCGAGGCGAGAGTAAACTGTGGTATCATCGGCGTACATGCCTACTTGTGTTCTTATGGTATCGGGGAGATCATTGATATAGATTAGAAAGAGCGTAGGACCTAGGATAGAGCCATGGGGTTCACCCGCGTTTGTAGGGTAGTTCTGGGAGGCATGTCCGTTTAATACCACCTTCAGTGTGCGGTTAGAGAGGAATGACCGGATTAAGTCCAACAAAAGTCCAGTTATGCCATAGCTTCGCAGTTTCCGTAGAAGGCCGGCATGCCATACTCTGTCGAATGCTTTAGAGATATCCAAGGCGACCGTTCGGGCTTCACCATTCTTATTCACTTACAGGAATGAATTGTACTAATTAACTTATTCTCTACACCCTGTCTATAGAATAATAAAGCAACATTATCTCGTTGAGCTGAGTATATTTACATGCACCAATGAATGATATGAATAAACCTATTCTCTACAATCCATCTATGGATAAATAAGGCATATCTATATCGTTGGCCTCGTTATATTCATTACACTAATGAATTTTATTAATCAGAATATTTTCTACGCCACATATATGTGATAATAAAGCATCATTATCGTGTTTAGACCATTATCTTCATTTACCCGAATGAATGGCATTACTCAACCTCTTCACTACAATTCATCTATTGACAAATACAGAAAGAGTGTCATGTTGGGCAAGTTGTATTCATTTTCACAAGTCAAATTTATTTATCTACATATATTCAACACCCCATCTATTGGTTAATAAAACACCGTTATCTAGGTGCCTACATATTTGCATACAAGTATGAATTGAATGAATCAAATTATTCCCCATACTCCATCTATTGGATAATAAAGCAACATTATTTCGTCGAGCTCGTTATATTCGCTTACACCAAAGACTGGTATGAATCACACTTTTTGATACACCATATCTATGGTATAATAAACATCGTTGAGAACGTTATATTATCTTACCTATTCTTGACATTACATATAGGGTAAAAAAATCATCATTATCTCGTTATATTCATTACACGAAAGAATAGTATTAATCAACCTATTCTCTACATCCCATCTATAGATAAATAGAGAATCCTTATTCACGTTGAGCTTGTTATATTCACTTACACGAAAAAATGCTATAAATCAACGGCTTCTCGACATCTTGTCTATGGATTAATAAAGAATCAGTATATCGCTGTGATCGTTATATTCACTTACACGAAATAATGGTTGAATTAACCGCTTCTTTATGCAAAATGAATGCTGAAAATAATATCATTATATCGTTAGGCTCGTTATATTCTCTTACACGAATGAATAGTATTAATCAACTTTGAAGGTGCGTGTCCCTCAAGGCTCTATTCTAGGTCCTACGCTTTTCCTGATCTACATTAACGATCTCCCCGATTTAATAAGATCCCAAGTAGGCATATACGTTGATGACACCACCATTTAGTCTCGCCTCGATCAAAATTCTCCTGAGATTCACAAAGCTAACCTCGCTGCCGAGCTTGAGAAGGAACTCTAATCTGTGGTGGAATGGGGTAAGAAATGGCTCGTAAATCTTAATGCTTCCAAAACGAAGATGCTATCTATTAACCATCATATACAATCGCTTCTACCCACCATTAGCATGGATCAGGCTAACATCCCTGAGAGCAAAACACTACGCCCCCTTGGCCCAACACTCTCAGCGGACAACAAGTGAAATGTCTATATGGAATCTATAGCTAAATTCGCTGCTAAGAAGATCGGTTCACTGTGCAAAGCCAGGAAGTTTTCCCGTCTGAATCCAACTTGCACATAAATCTATCATCCACCTGTGTATTGAATAATGCTGACACATCTGGTCGGGTGCCCCTGCTATTCACCTCGGGCTTCTTGACAAAATCCAACGGAGAAACTGTAATGTGATCGATACCGACTTGGCAGCTGGGCTGCAGTCGCTCTCTCACCAGTGAGACGGAGCTTCCCTGTACCTCTTCTACAAATACATTCACGGCTTCTGCTCCAATGAACTTAGCTCACTGGTGCCCTCTATTTAACACTAGCTACTAGACTAGCAACTAGGTCCCACCCTTTTACAGTGGAACCTATAAAATGTAACCGCAATTTCTATTCTAACAGCTTCGTTTCTTGCACTTCCCGCCAGTGGAATATCCTTCCATATACTTACTTCCCTGACAGCTACACTCACCAGGAATTTAAATGTAAAGTCAATAGACACCCCCTATCTTACTAACTCGCACCCATTCTCTCAAGCTCTTTTCTCCATCCACTCCGCCTCCATTACACTGGTATTTTAATCCGTCTATTACCCTCCTTCTAACGTCCGCTATAAGTAACCCCTCTTTCTCATCACTTTCCACTATATAACCCCCTACGCAACAGTGTCAGTAAAACTGCCTTGCTTGGGGAGAAATGACTAAAAAATATATATGGGTAAATATAAAAGCATTTTCACCCTATATTCACGTACAGAAATCATATGAAATGGTACGAATCAACCTATTATCTACATCCCATTTATTGGTCAATAAAACATCATTAGTACTATAATCTCTAACACGAATGAATGGTATTAATCAACCTATATTCTACACCCCATTTATAGATTAATAAAATATCATTTTGTCGTTGAGGTTGTTATATTCATTTACACGAAATATTGTATAAATCGACCTAGATTCGTCCCCTAATCTATAGCTTAATAAATCACCATTATCTTGTTGGTTTCGTTATATTCACTTTTACGAATGAATGGTATTAATAAACCTATTCTATACACCTCATCTATGGGTTAATAAAGCACCATTATCTAGTTGAGTACGTTATATTTACATACATGAATGGATTGTATAAATCAAACTGTTATCTACACGCCATCGTTGGATTAATGTAGCAACAACATACCGTTGGTGTCGTTATATTTTCTTACACAAATGAATTCTTTACGCCCCATACATGATTTAATACAACAAAATTACCCCATTGTGCTCGTTATATATATTTCCATGAATAAATGGAATTAAACTATTCCCTACATATTATCTATAGAATTATAAAGCAACCTATCCTCTCAACCCTATCTATCGGTTAATAAAACATAATTTTCCCGTAGGTCTCCCTAAATTCATGAATGAATGGTATGAATCAACCTATTCTCTACACCACATCTATGGTTAATAAAGCATCAGTATCTCGTTGGCTTTCTTATATTCAATAAAAGTATGAATGCTATGAATTAACCTATCCTTTGCACCCAATCAATGGGTTAATAAAGTCTCATTCTTTCGTTGGCTTCGTTATGTTCACTTACAAAGAATGAATGTCATGAATTAAACACCCTATTAATGAGCTAATAAAGCACCATTAACTCCTTCAGCTCGTTATATTGACTTACATTAATGAATGGTCTTAATCAACGTATATGCTACACCCCATCTCTGGGTTAATAAAGTAACATTATCTCGTTAGGCTGGTTATATTCACTTACACAAATGAATAGTTTTAGTCAACGTATATTCTACAAGTAATCTCTGGTTTAATAAACCATCATTATCTCTTGGGCTCATTATGTTCACTTACACGGATGAATGTTATTAATCAACCTATATTCTACACACTGTCTCTGGTTTAATAAAATATTATCTCGTTGGGCTCGTTATATTGATTACACGAATGAATGGTATGTGGCAACCTATTCCCTACACGCCTTCTATAGTTTGATAAATCACCATTATTTACTTGGCCTCCTTATATTTTCTTAAAATAATTAATGGTATGAATTGAACGCTTCTGTAAACACAATCTATAGGTTAATAAACATACTGATATTGTTGACCAGAAAGTTTCCACGAAGGAATAGTATTAGTCAAAATATTTTCTGCACCCTATCTATGGATTAATAAAGCATCATTATCTTGTTAGGTTTGTTTTATTTACTTACACGAATGAATGGAATGAATTAGCATATTCAGTATACCCCTATCTATGGGTTAAAAACATCATTTTCCCGTTGGGATCATTTTATTAACTTACACGAATAGATAGCATGAATCAGTCTTTCCTCTACCTTCCTTCTATGTGTTAATAAACCATCATTATTTGAAAAATAGTTTTACAGTATAAAACACTTCAATATATTAACAATCTGCAATGATTTGATGATCCGTAAAAAACGAATCGACCAATCACAAACTCATGAATTGTCTTGTTTCTTGTATATGGAAGTGACACCAGCATTGATACGTGTGTGAAAACTACAAATTTAACTTTTAAATATCAAGCGTCAATACTTTTCCATCCACCTTATCTTCATGATCTTAACTTCTTGCCAACTCATCTTTCATTCATATTACACGCGGTTATTACATAAGTAGCTATCACACCTTCTATTAGGTGAAATTATTTAAAAAATTATTTCGTAGTAAATCTAACACAGTTGATAGCATATAAGAATTACAGAATTTTTCGTTTAGATAAACTTCACATTCAATAACATGATCACAAAATGTAAAATATCAAAAAACAGTAAATGCCAATTCTTTGAGTCAACACAACCTGTAATCTTGTGTCTGTTCTCAAGAAAAACATAAGAGCAAACTAGGCAAGATACAAAACTTGCAATGACCGCCACACATTGACTAATATAAAGAGATTCTATAGAATAAATCTTCCACTTTATACAATTGGACCGCTTTGAGGAACCGGTTTCTACTTCGACGGACACCAAGCGACTGCATCTGTTTGACACGTCGATTTGTTTGTAGCGAAACTGTTAATCAACTTAAATCACTTTATTTTACTCTTATCCCTAATAAAAATAAATGCGACGGGAGTGACACTCCATTTGCAGAAACTGAAGAAATTGTATGATATGTGGAATATCCGACTTGGCTCACCATTAACTGATCACAATGTTTAGAAGAGAACACAGAGTGTCTGATATATTTTGGGATGATCGTTCGGAGAACATTCCTAAATTGAGATTTAGATTCTTCAAGACCAGGATATTGAAATTCTGTGAAAGATTGGAATAATTAACTTTTTGCAATGCTTTAGTCAAAAAATAATTCTTATATGTTTTTAACCCTCTCTTGGGACCAAGTGGAATTAGTTATTCTTAATTTTTCACATGATAATAGTAAACATTGCGCAAAATGTTAAGTTTTATAATTTATACTAGTTGATTTTACGAACGGTGTTGAATTATATATACAATCAAATCCTTGTTTTTGTTTTATAGTCGGAAATTATTTACGAATCTGTAAGATCAGTGCACCAGGGTCTTTTTTATATAAATCTCTACACATTTACTTTATTTGGAAAGAAGCAATATATATATATATATATATATATATATATGCGTGTGTGTTTGTGTGTGTGTGTGGATCGGAATCCGACAAGATGAATAGAATAAGTAAAGAATAAGTAAGAAAAAGTGTCTTTAATCTGACATGTTTCACTTTAACATGCTTCTTCAGAGATTCTTTAAAGAATAATTTAAAAATACAAGTAACATATGATCATTCAGGTATGGTTTCGTTGATCAGATACGTTTCACGTATGATAAAGTAATGAATGAATATTGGATGTAATGTGAGTTTAAGTGTGTGTACCAACGAGTAGTAAATACATTCTATGTTTATTATGAATGTAAGTATATGTAAACGAAAATAATGCGTGTCAAGCGTATTTAAACTTTAGACGGATCATGTGAGTGTATGTGTCGGTAACGTTCGTATGTGTGAAATTATTGTATACAGGTGTCAAATGATTGAACGATTTTCTTTTTTAAATGAAATGAAAGTATCAATTATGAATAAATGTGTTAAGGGAAACCAAGTATGAATGTGTGCATTTATGAGTT
Organism: Ascarosepion bandense; assembly: GCA_037127315.1. Lineage (NCBI taxonomy): Eukaryota > Metazoa > Mollusca > Cephalopoda > Sepiida > Sepiidae > Ascarosepion > Ascarosepion bandense. The sequence continues at coordinate 4,723,501 of JBBBDQ010000256.1, read as the reverse complement.
AGTATTCCAGTTGAATTCCTTGCATTCCCTTACGCACAAATACCTTTGGGAAAAGTATTAATCCGTCTCTTCCTTCAAGTTATGGGTTAAATAATAGAACAGATTAGGTTCTATTGCCTTGGCCAGCAACCGCTCTACCGCAAAAGAACAACGTACTGCGGGATAATCTTCTGATTAAAACATGTATCACGTATGTCACTTAAATGACTGATAGTAAATATGAGAAATTAAGTATACTCGTGTCAAGGTATGGAACGATTTTCTAATATAAATGTGAGTTTGGAATCGTCAAAACGTCACCTGCTATCCCCAATCTAAGTACTGACCATGCTCAACGTTGCGTAACTTCAGTGATAGAGTGAGAACCGGTGTATTCAACGGGATAGGCCGTAAGACGATGGTGTAAGTATTTTAGTGGTAGCTTTTGCTAATTTATGGGGAGGAATGTTAATAACAGATACAATAGATCTAATGTTAATGTTTGGTTTATGGGCTTTGTGTATATCATATAGTGTGGATATAGCGGGGTGATATTATAGTAATTTGGACCAAGTCTTCTTTTCCTTTTTTAATCGTTTGTAACAGTAGATGCCTGTGCCCATTACAACTATACATCCACCTTTATCATAAATGGTTACAATGCTATATCTGTTCCTGGATAAATCATTTAATGCACGTATGTTTTTATTGTTATTTGACAGGGTTGCAACAAATATGCCATATACGAAGACTTTTTAATAATTCATGTGTTTTAAATTATGTTTTAAGTTAAGGTGGGGATTGTATCGTATTTCTTTAGTCCTATGGCAAATTTTAGGTCTAGGCTAAAAGCCTCAATTTAAGCGGTGGACAGTTTGTATTAAAAGTTATTTTGAATGATTTGAAGAATGACGATATTTTTCTATCTGTTATTAGCGCATAGATTTTGAATTTTAAGATTTAAACGGTGCTGTTGCACGTTATTTGGTTACGATATTGTCCGTTGGAAAATTTCACAGCTTATACGTAACAATTATTCCAAGTGATGGGGCTTTGTAGTTAGTGAGTTTTATATATATATATATATATATATATATATATATATGGGTGTGTGTGTGGGTGGGTGTGTGTGTGTGTGTGTGTATAATACGGGTATGAATTCTCAAATGATCTGCCGCGATCCAAAAAGAAGATATAAACCGCCGATACAGAAATCATAGCCAGGCTGACGCAGACAGACAGACCCACAGGGACTGATTCGAGAGAGAGGAGTGTAATCAGTATCCCCATTGACCTACGTCAAGCGGCTTACTATGTTAGCCTCCCTTCCCTCTCATCTTATCTTTCGCTGTCTCAAAACTACTTACTGAGCTAAGTACCGGATACATCAATGACATTCCTAACTTACAACACTCCCACATTCCTAAGCATTAATTATATATATATATATATATATATATATATATATGTGTGTGTGTGTGTATGTGTGTGTGTGTGTGTGTGTGTCATGCACATACAAGCCTGTTTTGCTGTATGACAGCACATCAGTGCGGCTAAACATCTATTTAATTCTGGCTGGTATCGAAACTCGTCCGATTTAGTGCCAGTCGGAGCATATATATATATACATACACACACACACACACACACACATATATATATATATATATATATATATATATATATATATATATATATATATGTATAGGCTCCGACTATCGTACTTTCATATCGAGCACTTTATTGTTAAGGTTTCGTCCTGGGTTTTCTTTCTTTCCAATGGGCACTAAACTTATTGTTCTTGTGCGCTGTTTGTTTCTTTTTTCTTTTTTTTTCTCCCCCATTATTTAAGCCACGCGGTAGTTCTCGCCGGATTATAAGGCGGTTTAAATTACTGTTAAGTTAGCATTATTTTCGGTAGTTCTGTCTGTTATTATCAGTGTTGCCTTATTGTGATTAAGTTCATTATATATATATATATATATATATATACATTCCTCCTGTTACGCTCATGGAGAGAGACAATAGCTAAAGAGGTAGCGTCGGCTCAGTTCATTAAAGAGACAAAAGCGATGCAGTGTCGACTCATTTCATTCTCTTTATTACCATTTATTAAAATTTATTAAACTTTACCAGTTATAAAAACACTTGCAGCGTGTTTTCTCTTTAACAGTGCTTCATTGCTTTATTTTCTTTGTGATAATTATGTCTAAATGAAAAATACATTTATATCCTTTCTATTATAACAAATACAATTGCGTATTTATTTGTATATGTTTTGCGACATTTTTAAAGGCAGCGATACATTCGTATATTACATTAGGACATTTAACTCCCATTGAAGTTAGTATCAGCCATTATACACGTACACGAGCAAACACACTATTTTATAGACATACTAGCAAAACGAACGCAGTGGCACACATGAAATCCTACACGATATAGGAAAGAGACAGATATGTGCGTGTGTGCCTGTGTACACATAGATTTTTTAAAAGTCAAAGAAATAAAAGCAAAACCTTCCTCTGTCCGATATTTAACCCATCCCAAATCACTTTATTACCCATTAAAGTGGAAAGAGATTCCCTGACGAGAAGAATATAGAAAACTACTACCACACACAAATAAGATGATGGCAGATATAAACTGTCTGAAGGCGATCGCGAAGCTAGAAACACATGGGAGAAGAATAGAAAATAAAAATAATAGAAATAGAACACACTATTATATAAAAGAACGCTTGTTCTTTTATATAATAGTGTGGATATATAGTCATCCGCAAACAGATCTGTTTCGCAGTATCACAGCTCGTCAGTACGGTTAGACATCCAACTGTTTTTTTTTTTTTTACCCAGGATTGAAACTCGACCGAATTGGCGTCATTTGGCTATTCTACCTCTCAGCTATGAGCGCTCGGTGAAGGAGACAGACTTTTAGTTCATGATGTATCATGCGCCAGTAGTTAGAGCGTTCTGATTTATTATTCATTGAGCGATGCGTAAATGCTAGAGAGGCTACCGTTTTTTCGAAGTTTACCATTCTTCCAGAGTCCTCATTCATGGTGTGAGAGCGAATATATATATATATATATATATATATATATATATATATATATATATAGATAGATAGATAGATAGATAGATAGTGCGTGCAAAAGCTACTCACTAAGGCGAAAACTGAAAGGCGAAAACTGAAAGATATTTTGACTGCTCGTTCGAAAGCCAAAATGTTCCCAACTGTGATGATAAAAGGTGAAACGTCACACAAATACATGAAGATGCAGGTCTTTCTTCACGCCTATATACATCAGGAATCAAATTGGTGGCTTATTTTACTATTTACGTGTTTATAAATATTGGCATAAAAACGTTTATAAACAACTTAGAAATTATGCTTATGTATTTCTTATATTTTCTCAACATTTAAAGTATTTTCAGAAATAAAGAATACGAAGACAGGTTCGCTTTTTCGTTCATCAACCATATTTTGTTTCTCTTTAACTAATACACAAGAGATTTAAATGTATTGAATGGAAAACAAACCTTTTAGAACGGTCTGTAGCCTTTTTGTATGCTAGTGTAAATGTTGCGTTATCAAAAAACATATGTGGTGGGGTGAGGCATAAAAACATTGATAAGAGGTCTAAACGAGCAGACAGACATTTACAAACGGATATTATCACTTGTTTTGTTGGCTTGCCCTCGATAGAGAGGCATTTTGGCAAAGTTAGCGTCAGGTAAGCTTTTTCCAAACGCAGTTTGCAACGATCCCACGGAGGATACACAGGCTGCTGGCGTTCCCTGGAGATGCATTATTGAAACGGCTGCCGTTGAGATTAGGCGTAAACTGATACAGACTAAATTAATGAAAACAATGAAAATGCAGAATATGTAGGGCAGGGCCCATAAGAAGAAAACAAAAGACGGCCGGCCGACAAATGATCTCGTTCTGATCTACTGCATATGCATATCCACATTGATAACAATGGAATTTTACAAAACAAATCGACAAAATGTTTTAGGAAAATAACAAACGTAATAGCTTTTTTTTTTCATTGTCTACTTTGCACAAAATCTGAAACAAGTGATAAACTTATTTCGAGTTTTATGTTTAGTTGATTATTTCTATTTGTTCTTCCGGGTATATTCTACATATTTTATCGAAGAAAAAAATCAAATAATTCTAAATATTTCATTACATATGCACTTAGAACGATTAGAAGAGGTTTGATTATTTTTACTTTATCATTCAATTTCTCACATGATGAATTATTCTTATTTACATTCTTTTATATTTGGATTATTTTCATCATATTTGTTGTTGTTATCAAAACTTTTCGGCCGTTTTTGACCGCCTGCCTCAGGTGTACATCAATGTGCGTAACTTGCAGAGTAAGCTGAAATAAAACATTTGTTTAATTTACGTAGGTATACTGCTCCCATTGCTATGTTCGTGTCTAGCCATATCCTCTAGTTTTTAAATTGTATTGCTCAAGTATTGTTTCCATTGAGTGTATGTATCCACTGCCCGTGCCAAGGATCGAACTCATAATTATTGTCTCCAAATTCACAAACCAACGCGTTAATCCACTAGGTCATTTTTCAATAGAACAATTTTTCTTGTAGTGACTGCTGTTGCTGTGGTAGAAGGCACGCCCTAATTTGCCTATCTTTAATTACGATTCCCATGTTATATTCATTTCTATACTACGTCTAAAAAGAAAGGTTTTCCCAAACCTAGTATATGAACTGATTTTTGAGACGTTTAAATCAATTGCATACAAGTGGTATCGTGTCGTAAAAATAACGGCAAACTATATATATATATATATATATATATATATTTTTTTTTTTTTTTTTTTTTTTTTAATCATTTCACCCCGAGCAAGGCCGAAACGCCACTGATGTGCAGGGGGTTACATAAATGTAGAAAGATTAATTAGAAAAGAGTGAGGAGTACAAGCTAGTTAGAAAGGAACCATAGAAAACTGAGAAAGCAGGTGCAATGACAGGTACATGGGCGGAGAGAAAGGGAAGGTTATACAGGGGAGGGGAGAGAGCTAGAGGCCAGTGGTTAGTAGGTGAGTATTAACTTTGCTTTTAAATTTCTGGAGGTCGTAGCCGTCAGGAAAGCAAGAATACGGGAGTGAGTTCCACAGGCGGGAAGTGCGAGAGAGGAAGCTGCAGGAGTAGAATTGTCGTCTGCGTTTGGCTAACCTGACTGTGAATGGGTGGGACCCAGTTGCCAGTCTGGTTGAACGGGTAAACACCTGTTGAGGAGGCATCAGTGACTTAAGCTCATCCGAGCAGAAGCCATGAAAGTATTTATAGAAGAGACAGAGGGAGGCCACATTTCGACGAATATATCTACATACAGTTCAAAATGACGGCAATATAGAGTAAGGATATTACTAGAAGGTAATTGAAACTCACATGAAACGAGCAGAATGTGTCATGCTCCTCATGACAATGAGATTTCCACCGATTCTCTGTACGGATTTTGATTTCTTTGAATTCATTTCTAGAATTTATATTTAAATTAATTTCTCTGAACGGTTTTACTTGCGCACTGCCCCACTCACTGATATGAGGACACATTATAACGATCGGCCAGAAGCAAGTGGATATGTGTAACCACACTGTCGAAACTGTAGACGTTAAAATACAACCCACTGATTCAAATGCACCATATTAAATCAAATTGCTTACAAAACGTACATATTAAAAAGAATTCAGCAATGGTGTTTTAGATATTTTTCAGGTGTTACTTAGACTATATAATAAGATAATACTATATTTGTCTGTATTTCTGAAATGAAGAATTTACATTATTTACAGTGTTCGATCTGTTGTCTTCATGTTTATTTCGTTTATATGGCTAAACGCTCTGACCTACTTCACGTATATTAAAAAAAACAATTCTAACCACCAAGATTATAATATGAGCACTGGCAAAAATGATTACTGATGTGGGGTGATAGAACACCCGGCTTAAAAAATAAGAATTTAATGCGGTATATTATGCTTACAAAATACAATACAATTTTCAAGAAAGGAAAACGCAATAAGAAATGTTTTTATAAAATTAGAAAACAGTATATTTAACAACATATTAATAGAATAAACAATTTGTAATTTTCTTTTGTATATTTTGTTGGAGAGAAAAATATCTTTTAGATTTAAGCGAATGTTGGTTAAACAAAAAAGTATCTATGTTTTGCTGTCTGTATTTCAACAGTGTTGTAGAACAATGTGTATTTCTTTTTTTTATGTGTCCGCCACTAGGTAGGTGGAAAAGGAAAAGGTTTATAAATTTAAGGTCAAAACGTGTGTGAGTGAGAAATAACCCAAGAGAGGGAAAAGAGTATAAAATTGAGATAGTAGTAAGTAGCATAATGCGTATGTGTAAAACGATTAATCAGTTTACTTAACTAATAATTTTGTGTTCTTCTCCTTTCTGGCTTGCGAGAGATATAAATAGTTTTATGGGCAGTTGAAGATATCTTCTTGTTGTTTTCCTTTCTTTCTTCTTCTCTTTAGCATTGGTTGAGTCGGGGATGAACCTGTCTGTTGGTTCTCTGGCCTCTCTGATCTCTGTGCCTTTCTGCTTCTTGACCGGTCATGGACGTGGTTAAGTAGTGGATTTCAGTCATTTGACCGGCTCCCAGGGACAGTTTCTTTTTACGTGTAAAAAAACGTTTGATTGACGGTGTAATATGAATTGTCTATTTCTTATCAAATTTTGCTTTTCACACTGACTTGTGAAATTTGCCTTAGTAGGGTTTTTCCAAAATGTTTTTAGTCATTTTGAATCCGATTTTGTGTGTGTGGAATTTTACTTTAGTTTTTTTCAAAGTGCTTTTAGTCCTTGAGATCCGATTTTGCGGGTGTGCAATTTTACTTAGTGTGTTTTAGTTAACTGTTAGATGATATAGGATTTACATCCTATACTGAGACATTAGGTTTATAAGTCCCAAAAATGCATATACTGATATTCTCAAGGACACATTAATCAATGTAGAAAACGATAGTTGGTTTCAGTGACTTGACTCAAAGTTTCAAGTAAGTTCAATACTTAGTGAACAAAAATTTAGACGGTTGATTCAAATGGAAATATTTAAGACATCCGGATATAGCATGATTCATGGAACTAGAACAATGTAGTCAAGGGATCGAAATAAAGGGTTCAGTTCAAAATTCTAGTAATTTGAAGAAGTTTGGAGAATAAAACGACCGAAACTTGGTTAATATGACAATAAAGATTAAGACAACAGCCCGAACAATGTAAACAATTAGAATTCTATTCTGTTCTGCTGAGCCATAAGTAATTTCCGCTTTAGAAAACAAAACGAAATATCGACTGTATCAACCTAATTACTAATCATATATGACAGTTCAGAACAAAAAATTGGAGATTATATAATTGTATACAGTAACATCTTCCATTATTTTTTGAAAAATAAAGTTGATAAATTATTTATGACTCATCTAGATAGTTTGTACTAGTTTGAATTCAGAATAAATACTTGCCTCTGTTTGAGAGATTAAGTTGCTGCCTATTCCCAGCTACTGTCAAAGATCAATACTTAAAGCCAGTGAGAAGCCAGCATCTGAATGTCGAATGTCAAACTATAGATACTTTGCTTCGATGAACGAAAGATTCAGCCGAATTTCCGCAACGCGACAACTACAATATTGATGAAAATTTTACTCACTTCGAGTCCAAATAAAATATATTAACCTCAATCAAGGCTTTAATGTTTTTTTTTATAATTAGTTTTTTTTTCCAGCTAAATGAAAGATAAAATTTATATCTGTCTATATTTCTGAGATGAGGTAGTATTTACAGTATTTACATTATTCGGACTATTGTCCTCATCTTTGTTGACATTTGTAAGAATTTCCGGCCGTTGTACGCTCCGGCCTTCTTCAGGTGCTAGGAATTTCGGACCGAAATTTTATTACAATAACTGGGGTATATTATCCTCATTAGACGTTGGTTAGTTCCTGACTTTGACTCTTAGAGATATGTGTTCAATATTAGGCTAAAGCAGTGGTAAACAAGTAATTGCAGGATTAGAGGAACAAATGGCAACAAAGATGAGGAAAATTGTCTGGATAATGTATATACTGTAAAAACTATATCAGTAGATTAATTAAAGTGTTTAGTTCGAAATACCCTGAAATTTTGCCGGTCTGAGAAGCTTCCGGGAAAAAACGGGATAGCTGTACATTTATGATAAAATGAAGACAGCAATCCGAACAATATAAATAATTAGAATTCTATTTTTTGTGTTCTTCTGAACCATAAGAAATATCCGTTTCAGAAAATGAAACGTAATATCAAATGTATTACTCTAATTATGAGGGCAATAGCCAATATAAAAATGTTAACACTTCATCCTAGAAATTCAGAGTGTAAATATTTTTTTCTATTTTTCGAATTTTTAAATTTTGTTTAGTTTACGAAAATAAGTTGTTCTTCTGGTGATTATTGTTAAGTATTATTTTTAAGAATTTGCTTTAAAGTTTTGGGATATTACATTCGGACTGCTAAACAGGCATCTGGGACAAAATTGTATAATTAACCCGGTTGTCAATCAGACATTCAGCAAACAAATGACACTGAAATGGCATGGATGTGCATCGTTTGATGTGTAGATCATAAAACTGATCATAAGGTTTAATATAAAATCAAAATCAATTTCAGAACTATTTACAATGTACACGCATATCAAATATTGATGGATAAATTAATTTCATCAGGAAAGTTACATACGATTGGAAAATATCTGCGTGTAGAATATCATTTTGAAATGAGAGATAAATTCTTTAAAATCTGATAATATGAACAAAACTAAGATTATCTGCAAAGAAAAACTTGTTAAAGTAAAGATATGCCCATGATCATGAACCCCAGCTTACTTGTACCATGCAGTGTGAATTCTCAGTAATAAATTCGCAGTGCTAGTCAAGACTTTCTAGGCATCACATTCACAAATTCCAAGTGCTCTTAACATTCCAAGCACTCTTGATATTACAGGGATAACGGCTACTCTGTGATGCCACCGTTTTTATACTTCTATTTGCAGATCATTCAATTTACTCAACCTCATGAATTATTATTATTATTATTATTATTATTATTATTATTATTATTATTATTATTATTATTATTATTAATCCCTTTGGATTCTGTTGTATTCACATTTCCTTTCGGATCAAAGCCAGAGACCTTAGGTAAGAAATGAAATATTTTCTACTGGTCGTTTTTGGAATAATAAGAAATAAACACATGATCACCCACATTTTCAGATTGGTCTAGTTCTTCTAATACACTAAATCCTTCAGATCTGGACATATCCGGCCAGTCAGCACCAGTCTTAGGATGATGCTTGCTGCGTCATGCATTAATCTTTCTAGTTTCGACGTCCGTTCGGCTAATGTCAGCTATGGTTCAATTTTCGGTGTTGAAACTGTATTGCACCACAGCGACATGAGTTTTTTTATTTCATAGTAGCTGAACAACCAACACTTTTTTCAAATGTATAAAAGGAACTTTTAGAAGACATAACCGAAAGGTTAAAATAATAGAAGCATTGGTCCAAACTAGCGAAATAACATTATAAACACTCATCCTGATTTTTATGAGCCCAAAAGATAATTTCTATAATGTTTAGATCCGGACATTAAGTCAGGCTTTTAATTTAGCAACAAACTTTTCTCTTTCTAGAAATGATACTATGCCTAACTTTTCTTCTAATCACAATCTGCAGACATAACCACAATTATAATGTCTGGTATATATATATATATATATATATATATATATATATATATATATATATATACCGGAATACGAAACTGAATACGTCATACTTACATGGAACGCTAAATATATAACATTAATTTACTAAAATAATTGTAAAATCAGTGAGATATGTGTAAACACATACCTCACAAAATCACTCAGACACACAAACACACAAACAAAAAAATATATATATATATATATATATATATATATATATATATATATATATATACCAGACATTATAATTGTGGTTAGAAAAAGTAGACTAATTTTTCTCCAGTTTCTGAAAGGTTTTTTCTGTTGCTGAGGTGATGCGTCGTCCCCCGTGGGGATCTTCATATCGAAATGGCCATTCAACATCTTTGAATTAATCCTTTTTTAATATATATATATATATATATATATATATATATATATATATATATTTTTTGTTTGTGTGTTTGTGTGTCTGAGTGATTTTGTGAGGTATGTCTTTACACATATCTCACTGATTTTACAATTATTTTAGTAAATTAATGTTATATATTTAGCGTTCCATGTAAGTATGACGTATTCAGTTTCGTATAGTGTACCATGTGGTTAAATAGCAACAAAAGTAAATATTGCCTGAAGTCGCTATGTAAAATACTTAGTCAGTTAAGTGTCATACGTTTTACATGCTTTGCTGATCATGTCTCGAAAGAGACATGACTGACTGCGCAAACAATTTTAACTTTTTGCAGTACACTGGCTTCTAACTAGTGTTACAGAACACACTCTTCTCTGCTATTTAAACTATAGTTGTAAGAAAGAGTCCGGATCAAAATCTTTCTCAAAGTCATTTACGCATAAGAGAATGCAATTATTTCAAGTAGAATTCGAACTCGCTTTTAGCCGATATCCACTGCACCAAAGCGGACATACATGTAAAATACTAAGGTAAGCAAAAAGAAAAAAAAATTAAATGAAAGTTTCCACTGCATTTGGGCCTATTGTTCAAGTCTTTCCTTTCTTTTAAGTCAAATTAATGATTTTTTTTCAGATTTAGCTTCTTTATATGAATCTTGATAGCCATTTTTTTAAATCGGGAAATCGAAATGATATGCGCATGCTATTGCTCTATGTCTGCCATTCCAGATTGGAAAAGAAACCTTATTTCTACAAAAGGCGCCAATCTCATACAACAAAATGATTGACTGATCACGTAAAAGGTCGCATTCCAAACTCGATCCTGTCATTTTTCATGTTTCACGTCAAAAACAATTGTGCTTGCGAGGTCAAAATTCTTTTGGCTGAAAAGATCAATCTAATAAAAACAGTTTGTGCTTTAAGTGCAAAACGGAAAGTGTAAAAAAATTAACTTTACTGATTCTAAACTCAAAATTGATGTGATGATTTATCAAAGAAAGTTTATTGATTTCCTCTTAAAAAAAACTGACATGGCATTAAAATTTTTTTTCGTGAAGATGACAATGAAAACTTTGGCGCAGCTAATTTTTTTGTATTTTGTCTTTCAAACTGAAATCGAATGGATGTTGTCATCGCATGCTGGAAATTTTTTTCGTGAGTGAGTGAAAAATTAATGCCCAAATATTGATGTACTTATCGGCTTCTGGAATGAATTGCACAGCAATTGCGTTGTCAGAGAAAATTCAAAAATGCCATAAGTAATAAGTAGGTGTTTAATGAAAACAATGTTTTCTACTTGCGAAATGGTTCATAATGTTCTTTAATATTTAGACATAATAAGTCGTTATAGCGTTATAGAATGGTAAAATTAACCAATCCATGCAGAGTTATAAAATTTACACGCATATAAGTAAATGAAATTTAAGCAGTGACACAAACGCATAGAAACACATAATATATATATATATATATATATATATATGCGAGTGTGCACACGCGTATATGTGCATGCGTGTGCGGGTATATATATATATATATATATGTTTATACCTATTTAGCCATATTACACACACACGCTTACCCACATACACACACATTTAAGATATACCATTTCCTAAATCTTTAAACCGTCTATAGACTGAAACACGATAGACCTTTGGCATCGAAAAATGTGTTCATCATAAATATTAAGAATATTACTACAAATATATATATATATATATATATATATATATATATATATACATTATTGTATACAATATATAAATGTTGCATAAAATATTGTCTATATATATATATATATATATATATATATATATATAAATGGAACATTTTGTGTGTATGTGTGTGTGTCTGTGTATGTGTGTTTCCGTTACCTATAGACTCCAAAACGGGAAAACCGATTTTCTTGAAAATTTACACGGTTGTACTATAAGCGTCTGCAAGTGTTCTTAGCTAGGTTTTGTGTCGAGGTACCCCCGATGAATATCAAAAATCGACAATCAAAGAAATCGGATTTTAGAAGGAGTGGCCCGATTTTAAACAAATTTGATATACTCATAGACAAAGGCATAAGAAACGATATTCAAAAGTTTCATCGTTGCAGTTCTTACAATAGTGCACAAAATCGATAATATATATATATATATATATATATATATATATATATATATATATATATATATATAAGACAAGATGCTTGTGTGTGTGTCTGTTTATCTGTACGTATGTCCTTTATACAAATCCACAATTTTTATCCGATTCTCAAAAAACTTGACACAAATTTTCTTGAGGCTGAGTCTGAGCTCCAGGACCATGAATTAGTTTTAAAGCTTTCATTACACTCGAGAAACGCCGCGCTATAATACTAGTATATATATATATATATATATATATATATATATATATATAGTCATTCGCAGACCTTTCTCCCCCATTTGAGAGAGATGTGACACAAGGTCTTTTTTTAAAGTGGGGAGGAACCACTTCAACCACATACATTTTTTAAAAATATCACATTTCTTTTTCTTACTATATTTCTGTATTTTGTAAGTGTTGTTTTTTAGATTAGGAAAGAAACACCAAATTCAAACTGTTGCCATATAGGGTAAAATTATGACATCTTAACCATGAAGCTTTCAAACCGAAGCTGCACTGTTTCATCTACGTATAATTTTTTTTTACCTATGCTATCTTTCAGACAAATAACTCTTCGCCCATTCTCGGTCTAACGCTTTCCAATTATATGAATTAAACTGATTATATAAAGTCAGTTGCCAACAAACAATGCTTATCCATCTGTTTAATTATCAATATTATCAATGTTTACCTGTGCACAGACGTATGATTACGACAATTCTGTTACGTATAGTTTCAAATATAATCATGACCAATGTTTACATATTGACTCTAGTCTAATCGTGATTAGTGTCTCTCGTGAAATTGTGTATGAAGAAAAGCAATGTTTACGGATAGATTCAACTATAAATACTATTAATTTTTGCATATAAACTCAATTTAAAACAGTGTTTATCCCTAGATTTAAATCAATATTTATCTACAGACTCAAAATTGCTTGTCTATTTACTAAAAATAAATACTATCATAATTGACTAAAGTGCGAACCAAAGAAATTTTTTCAATAGATTCAAGTATGAAAGAAACAGGTAATTTTGAATATCATTAACCTAATAGGTGCTGATACGTTAAATGCAATTATGAACTTCATCTTTTGAATGTTATTCAGTTTTTAGGTCGTTTTACTTTAGAATTCTAAGTTGAATTGTCCATCAACCTTTGATGTATTCACACCAAGTCAGATCCTGTAATAATTCAAAATTGTATCTCGTGCTATTGCTCCTGAAGAGGGTAATAAGGGAAAGTGTGAAGAAAGGACTAAATATAAATTAACAATAAAATAAATCCACTGTCATCATCAAAAACAGAAGTCAAAATTGACAACTACTGGTCGCAGATTTTGAAATTTAAATACATGGAAATTATTCTTACAGGAGTCGGATGGTGAGACACTGAAATCCAAAGACGTTTTTGCACGGTTAATGACGCATTTGAAAAGTAAGCAGAGTAATCTGAGACAGGAAGTTTCTGTTGAAAACAAAGAAAAGTGCTGGAGAGTTACGTGATATTTTCCCTCCTATGTGGCAGGCAAATGCTGAACATTCTCTTCAAAGATGTAGGCGACTCTCAAGGCAACTGAAATGTGGTTCTACAGAAGGTTGCTGAGGATACCATGGACCGAACATGTGAGCAACAGTAAGGTGTTGGGGAAGACGCAAATGTAAAGGAAACTTATACTTAACATTAGGAAGACGAATCTGAAGTTTCTAGGACACGTAATGTGGAAGAAGGTTTTAGAGTATATGGGACAGATAAAGAAAAAGTGAGATATGAGAAAGTAAGGCGAGACATACATGATGGTTATAGGTGGATGGCAGATTGGTGTTTGGTTGAGATATCGTTACTAAAGTTAAGATTGATAAGGAATAGGTGTAAGTGAGCGTCCATGATCGCTTAAGTCCAGAAGAAACATCGCCCGTAATAGAAAGAAGAAAAAGTTACAAAAACACGTATTCTATCTTCTTGGAAATCGAACCCATTTATAATCAGCCATGACAATGCGGTTCGTAAACATCTGTTGCTTAATTACAGAAATATTTATTTTGAAAGATAAAAGCAACAGTTTAAAATTTTCTACAGAAAATCGAAAATCATTGAAGCTCCTTGTCTGCAAAATGACATGTCATTTAAGAAAATCTGTTAATTTAATGACAATGTTGAGTCTAATTTGCTTAGATATATTGTCAAATTAAGAAAATGCCGCAGAGAATATGAGAAAGGGTAAGAAAAGAAAAACTACAAGTAATATAGACAGTCAGGTGTCAGGCTAAGATGTTGATATTACTTGACAGGAGGAACGAAGAGTTAAAATCATAAAGTTTTTCTTTAGAAAATTCTCATGGTTTACTTTTCAGTAATAAAAATAAACAAAGATACAAGTAAAACTGTGAGACCGGTAATATACGTGGTACAAAAACATTAGTCAACTGCATTTCGATCGACTTTTTGTCCTTCAAGTATTGGCCAAAACATTTATTGGGAATAATTAAATTGGTATTTTAACTTCAATTTAGATGCAGTTGCTGTCTTCTTTGCTTCTACGACACTACAATTATGGTGATTGCTTTTGCATTTTATAGTCCATAATATTTTACAAATAGTCCATAATGTTTTACAAATAGTCCATAATATTTTACAAATTACCTAATTAAGTGTGCAATCGTACATTTTGGAAGAAAATCTTTGTCTTCGTGCTGCAATTAAGTCAATAATATACTAATGATAACGTCATCGTTTTCAAATCTAACGATTTATTTGGTTAACTGATAAAATTATTATGTACTATTATTAAAATAAATATGCTTTGTCATATCAGCGTATTGTACATTTTAACTTTCGAACAATAGTTTTTCTTTATAGCTTAAGAAAAGTCAAGATTTTTTCAAATTATATAGGAGCAGTTCCTAGTCTTATTTTCAGAATAACACCTTTTCCAGATATTCTGCTACCAATGTTCGCGGAATCAATATTCATAGAGATTTAATGAATAATTATCGGATAATACAT
Organism: Ascarosepion bandense; assembly: GCA_037127315.1. Lineage (NCBI taxonomy): Eukaryota > Metazoa > Mollusca > Cephalopoda > Sepiida > Sepiidae > Ascarosepion > Ascarosepion bandense. The sequence goes on along the minus strand of JBBBDQ010000256.1, from coordinate 4,708,177 downwards.
GGTTAATATTAATACATAACACCTGATCAAATGGGTTGAGTAGCCGTATCGAGGCCGCAATTAAAGCTGATGGTAATTTTATTGAATAGATATTACTACCTAAATTAAAAAAATAATAATACCGTATACACCCTGCATATAATACTGCGCAATTAAATATCTCTCACGGAAACATACTGCAGTGGTTACTAACTGTTTTCGCAACAATTTCAAATTCAGGACAATCTTCTATACTAGCTTCTATCCAAGACAAGAGGAACCTGTATATGTTGATTATTTTACCCACAGTGAGAGGAATATGTGACATATATATATATATATATATATATATGTGTGTGTGTGTGTGTGTGTGTGTGTGTGTGTGTGTGTGCATTTGTAAGGAAAATCTAGCATAATAAAAAAATTATTTCCTTCGTGTCCAGTCTAAACTGGTCTTAGATTTCATTCTTGCTTGAACTGTTTAAATGTATGTCATTTTCATGTATTTTTGAATTTATTTTTATTTTTTTAAATCTGTTTTTGTGTCTCTCTTTTCCATGTTTGGACGTTTGCCGTCACATTTTTGTCTTTTATTATTACTTTTGAAAAATTTCCCTTGAATTCCTACTATAAGTTAAAACTTAGTAAAACTTTTTTTTTAAACGGGATTAGATAGGTTCTAATATCACCCGTTTCACACACCTCCAACATCTACTGAACTGGAATGGCGGCATATACATTGTTTCCTATGCAAGAAATAGTTTTTGACGCTCCTCCTATCCTCAAACCTAAGCTGCAGGAGCAGAATTGTAGTCTGCATTTGGCTAACCTAACTGTGAATGGGTGGGACCCAGATGCCAATCTGGTTGCACGAGTAAACACCTGTTGAGGAGGTACCATTGACTTAAGTTCATCTGAGCAGAAGCCATGAAAGTACTTATAGAACAAACAAAGGGAGGTCACATCTCGTCGGTGGGGAAGTGGCTGTAGTCGAGCCACCAAGTCAGCACCTATCACATTACTAACTCTCCTTTGGAGACTATCGAGAACACTGAGGTGAGCGGCAGGGGCGCCTGACCATAAAAGGTAGCAGTACTCCATGCAGGGTCGAATGGTAGACTTGTATATATGCAGGATGGATTCGGGCGGAAAGAACGTCCTGGATCGACACAGTGACCCAACCTTCTTAGCAGTGGATTTAGCTATGGATTCGATGTAGCCGTTCCATTTGAGATCAGAAGAGAGGGTAAGGCCGAGGAGGCGCAGTGTATTGCACTCAGGGAGAATCGCTTTGTCCACGCTTATGGGAGGCAGGAGAGGTTGCCTGTGATGGTTGACAGACAACAGTTTGGTCTTGGACGCATTGAAGTTGACAAGCCACTTCTTGCCCCAATACACCACAGAGTGTAGATCCCGTTCAAGGTCAGCAGTGAGATTATGTCTGTCCGCCATGCTAGGTTTCTTATTGGAGCGGTAGTATATTGTGGTGTCATCTGCGTAGATGCCTACTTGGGACTTGATCTCATCCGGGAGGTCGTTGATGAAAATAAGGAAGAGCGTTGGGCCCAGGATAGAGCCCTGGGGGAGACCGGCAACTCATCTGCTAACCACTTAATTCTAGCCTTTCCCACACTCCGTATATCCTTCCCTTTCTCTCCCCCCTTGCAACTGTCATCACACTTGCATTTTCATCTTTCTATTGCTTCTTTCTAATTGGTTTGTAATCCTGTTCTCCCTCCTCTAACTAATTTTCTTTCAGTTATTTAGCCCCCCGCACATCAATGGCATTTACGCCTTGGCCGGGGTGAAATGATTAAAAAAAAAAAAAAACCTAGATTTACATGAGATGTAGGTGGACGATGCAACATTTATTCCTTGTGAGGGTTTCGGGTGGCAGTTTTATGATTTGTGCTTCCGACTGGTCGATAGGATCCCTAATTACTGCGTATCGTCGAGAAAGGTTGCTCCGATCAGCAGCTGCAAAATGTCGAGGCTTTTGAATACCTCCATCTAGCTAGGGTGACATCTCTAGAATCCCTTGACCACCCATATATGCGTCTCCATTTGTCATTTCTTAAATTGGTTAGCTAACATTTCCTTCTGTAGCATTCCTCTCCTCTCCCGACTGCTACCTGCTAAACAGTATCTCTGACAATATAGATAAGGCTATTTTTTCACACCTGTTTGCTAATATATTTGTGTTCGGAGATCTTAACGCAAACCATGCCAGGTGGCTAGAAATATCTGCTACTGCTTCTGCTGGCATTCATGCCATGAACTTTGCAAATGTGTACTGAAGAAGAGAAAATCTTCGATTCCTCAGTAAATCAATAGATTTAAGATTTTCACGGGATCTATGGACAAGGCTGTATGTTTTGCTCTCAGATTCTCATCCAAGTCTACATTTGACTCTCCTGGTGTATCCGCAACCGACTTCCCCCTCAAAACTGCGGATCAAATGAGAGATGTTTACATAACCCCCTCTCTTGTATCTAAGTTTATTTCAAAATATGACCCCCTAAATCGAGTGAAGACAGCAGAATCCCGGTCATTGTATTGAAGGAATATGCTCCTGAACAGTTCTATGTTATCTCTAAACGCTATAATTACTGCCTCTCTGCTTCCAGTTTTTCTGCATGCTGTAATTCATCTTCTTTGGTTCGTGTATTTAATAATTCTGGGAAACCCTCGGACCCATCCAATTATCGCCTATCAGCCTCACACCAATTTTCGGCAAAGTGTTCGAGGCTATCCTCAATGCTGAAAAAGTTTAACATCTTAACGCGCATTAACTATTCCAGATAGACAGTATGGCTTCAACTTTTTCAGGTCTACTGCTGATATGCTAAAAACTATCCCTCATTACATATACCAGGCCCTCGATAAGTCCAGAGAAGTTCAAACTGTTGCCCTGGATATCTCCAAAGCCTATGAAAGGTCTGCGACACTGGCCTTCTGCAAAAGCTACCAGTTTATGGTATCACTGGACGCTTGGTTCGATCCAATCGTTCCTATCAAATCGCCTATAAAGGTAGTTTTGAACGGGCATACCTCCACATAGTACCACACAAACGCGGAATCATCTAGGGTTATATCCTAGGCCCAACGGTCTTTCTGATCTTCATAAATGATCTCACTGACGTGATCAAATCCCAAGTTCGCATCTACGCTGATGACTCCACCATCCTGTCTAAGTAAGAAATCTGGCGAGGCAGACAAAGATAACCTCGCTGCTGATCTCTTACCCCAATCTACCACTCTGCGGTAGATTGGAGTAAGAAATGATTTGTAAATTTTAATGCTTCTAAAACAAAGCTGCTATCTGTCAAGTACAACAGGCAGTTCATTTTAACCTCCATCGGCATGTACCAAGCGATTCTCCCTGAAAGCAATAAACTGTGCCTCCTCGGTCTTACCCTATCTTCCGACCTCAAGTGAAATAGTTATATTGAATCAATAGCTAAATCCACTACTAAAACATTTAGGTCACTATGTCGGGCATGAATTTTTTCCCCGCTTGAATCCCTCTTGCACGTACAGAAATCAATCACCCGACCGTGCATTGAATACTGTTTTCATGTTCATCTCAATGATCTCGTCAAGGAGAATCAGTAATATGATATGTCCCGACTTGGCAGCTCGACTCCAGTCACTTATTCATCGACGGGATGGGGTTTCCCTCTGTCTCTTCTACAAATATTTTCATGGTTTCTGCTGCGACGAACTTAACGCACTGATGCTCCCTCCACAAGAATTTAATCGAGCAGACACACTGGCAACTAGGTCCAAGCCGTTTACATTTAAATCAACCGAATGCAGCCGTAACTTCTACTCTAACAGCTTCTTTTCTCACACCTCCCGCCTGTGGAAATCCATTCTGTATACTTGCTTCCCTAACGGCTATAATCGCCTGCAATTGAAATGCAACATTAATTGCTATCTATTATCCATTTGACTTCAGTCCTTCTCGCGTCCTTTACATATCAGCCCGAATTTCTTCTTCTTTTCTTTTCTGACTCTACCCTCGTAATTGTCATCACACCGGTATTCCAATCGTCTTCTTGCTCTTTCTCTGTAACCAGTTCGTCTTTATCTTAGCTCTCTAACTTTACATGATATATCACTTCTTTCATTCATCCCGTATCGCACAAATATACACTAGGGTATTTCTTTGTAAATTTCTTCTATTTTCTTTTAGATTTTTTAAAAAGCTTTTGTGTTGTCTTTCATTTTTGTGCACTGGGGACTGTTTTTATGAAAGATAACATCAGGGGTAACATTTACTGAAAGATAACATTAAAATCATAATTATAGAAACCTAATTCAACCTGTACAGTGACACTATCCTAATGAAATTGTACATAATATGAAATATTTTTAAAATGCTTTTATTCCATGCAAGGCAAGAATTCCACTAATACGCAAGGGCTTACAGAGAGTGCAAATGAGAGAAAGGGGTGGATATAAAGAGTATTAATGAAAGGATAAAAGATGAACGAGATTCAAGAAGATAAAACACGATCATTTATTTTGCTTTACATTTTTGAAGATTGTATATATCAGAAAAGAAGGAAACTGGGAGTGATTTCCAAAGGATGGAGTGAGAGAAAATAAAATATAACAGTAGAAAAAGCGGTTGCATCTATCTATTTTAACAGGAATATTGTGCGATGGGTAAACTGACTTTATTTTATATTTTTAATTTAGATTATACGCGTTGTTGATTTTTTTTTATTTGTTAACTGAACTATATAATATGGTCATTTGGTCACTAAGAGAAAAAAACACTATAACGCAAATCATTCCGTCAGAAATTTGGAAACGGCATGCTGTACCGCTTTGAATTCGTGTCGAAAGCTCCGATACGAATATTTCAGAATAATGGGTGTCAATCTGCGGACACTTCAGAGTATTCGGAAAGAGTTGAGTGAGTCTAATGGTAATTATGGAGGTACGACAAATCGGAAAACTTACTGTGATCGTTCAGATATAAAACAAAACTGAATTTTTTAGTGAGGATATCAGACTCAAAACAGAAGCCTATATCAAGAGTACTGATCTGGGTCCAGAAGGTGACTGCTAGAAGACCCTATCTTTGTTAACAGGACACTGAACCATGCCACACAACTGTAGCTGTCAATCAATTTATGAGACAACATAATCCTTTACATCTGGCCCCCCTAACTCCCCAGACGGCAACACACTTGATTATTATATGTTGGGCACAGTTGGGTGAGAGAGCAAGAAAAATCCTTGCAAAAAATGATTATTTGAAGGCAATGATTATGCCAGCATTTACTAAATTAAATAAGATCTTTCAGAAACGTTGAAAGAAAATCAGATGTCGTCAGCAGGTCATGGTTAAATCTAATGGCGATATAATTGATTAGATTTTCTCGTTAGTATTTCAAGATATTCTTTGTGTAATTTTGTTAAATATAGCTGTTAAAATGATATGTCAGTATTATTTAAATCTTTTGCCTATTTTAGACGACGGTTTATCCAAAGCAATCTGTAGTTGACAATCTCGGAGCACGCCTTAGTTCTTAATGATATCTGCGTTTTTTGATGGTCATTTATATTTAGACAAATATTCAACATTACAAATTTTAAATTACTTCTATATAGCGTTGTGGTATTTGACCCTAAAATGGATTGTTCAATAAAAATCATCAGTGTTTTGAGACCTCAATGTAATCTTACATCTGAAGAGTAATTTTTTCAAACTCTCTCGCAGGAGATGTAAATTCCCTGATATTTCTTGTCGTCTCAGAAAGCGATTTCAGGATCGACAAGTGAAAAAGGTCAGTTCACGTCAGATATGTTGCCAGTAAACAAATGAAATGCCTATGACATTCACGAAGCTCGGATCTCTCGGAGAATCTTTTATAGAGACGCTGAAATGGAAGCAGAATCCGGAGTGACTGACTCCCCCTGTCTTTCAGCTAGGAACGCAATTCTCTTTCCTCTTGTTGTCTTCTTTTTCTGTGCAAAATGGCATAGTATGAAGCTGTTTTCCGATGGTGAATAAAAAATGATTGACTATTTACAATCCAGTTTCACCTGCTGGAAGCGAAGGTTAATGAAGTTGATTTTTCAATACTACTTAAAAACCTCACAGCTTTCATCAGCGGATCCTAACTTGTATTCATGCAATCATAACTGCTAAAACAACGCATTGCGGCAATTTGCTAAATTCAATAATATATTAATTTTTGATTGATATTTTTTGTGTTAAAAAAATGAAAAAATGCTGATGTCGCAAATAAAGACATTTTTTAGATTCGATATTATTACATGCTTTTTTAAAAATTGATTTATTTTGAACCATTGGTTATATTTTTCTAATGAAATGAGAGTATTTAATAAAAACTATATTATACATTTTGTCTGAATGTTTGGTAGTAGTTAATAGATTTACATCATTTTGATTCAGAAATATATCATCTTTGTTATTATTACAAAGTTTTGGTTATTACAAACCAGTTGCCATTAAATATTTCTGTTAATTATTCAGTTGTGAAAGCCATATAAATCAATTCGGTTTTACGACAAACAGTGGCGTATATCAAATGCAAATCACAGTAATCAACAACTTTTGAAGAAATTGTGATACTTTTCTTTTTATTTGTGATGGATTTGAAAACATAAGGTTCTATACAACGAAATGATTTCCCGCATTCTATTATTGTTTTCAGGAGTACATCTATTTGAAAATCAAAAGACTTCTGATTTTGATCGCTTTTATTCTTTAAGATTTGCTTATTCCTTTCGGTGGGGGGGGGGGTTCAAATTAAATTTTTGTTTCATTTAAAAGAAATGATAGACGGTTAGAAAAAATCTACTTAAAACGAATATATATTTTGCAAAATATGTTCTTAGCTGCTGTGCAGTATATTTGAAATGCCAAAAATGTCACTCCCAGTTGATGACTACAAAGAGTTTGGTCATGTTTTTCGGTATTCTGAACTGAAGTAAAACTATAGCCATATTTCTTTTTCATTGGCAATGTGTTTCAGTCACGACTTGTGATAACCGCGCTCGACGTAATGCGAAATGAAATCATTGGCACGCTACCAATAATCTTTTATGTTTGTACTAATTAGTTTTATCGGCAAAAATTTGGACAATTTTTATTTTTATCGGGAGGTAAGGATAACCTGAAATAATTATGTGGCATGGTACGCTTGCTGAATACATTGGGTAGTAGATGCTCCTTGTGAAATTTACTCTTGTGTCTAAAAATTCAATGTTAGTTTTTGAAAAAAATGGGTGTAAATATTATGTCTGGTCAGAAACCTCTCTTTGCCTCAAAAGTGACACACAATTTTAGAACTTTTGGCAAACAATTTCTGTATATCTTCCGAAATGAAAGAAACAACATCAAAAATTGTTGTCAAATTATTTTAAAGATTAAAATAGTGCTTCTTTGAAGTTTGTCATGAGAAGATTTAAATTAAACATCCAATGATTTGAGGGTGTAACTTTTGTCTAAACTTCATTGTGTAGCTTTCCAAGCAGACTGTATATGTCTAGAGAGTCAGACTCTAAAACAATTCTGTTGAAGTCTTAATGTAAAAAGATGGTACATGAAGAAACTAGTGATTCCACTTCTTGTTGTGATCGAGACTTTACTTTGAAAACATTTTGATTGGCACACCTAAGTGATCGCTGGAATCACCTACCTTGACGATATAAAAAGATAATATTCTCACTTGCATAAATTAAATATTACGAATACTTTTATCAATACCAAATCTGTATATGAATGTAATTCATTTGTTTTACGCAATAAGACAGTATATTTAGAAAACAACTTGATCCAAAGTATGGCTTGATTATATATATATATATATATATATATATATATATATATATATATATATAGGAAATTGAAAAGTCTTAAACATTCATCGTTTATGCATACGTACGTAGTCAAACTTTAGTCCGTTGACGTCGTAACTGACAAACAAAATATTTTATACAGTTTTTCATACATTCCAACAACTGCACAGAGGAATATGTCATGATATCATTTCTGATAAGTTTTGTTTGGATTCCAGGAGGTAATGTCCATGCAAAGAAAAACAATATAATATTTTTTTCAAAACATATTCTGTGGAAAATGCTATGATGCAATTTATCATCTTAGGTCTCTGGTTGGGACTCGGAAAGACATGGATATGTATCAGAAATCAAAGTTATTTTTTTTGTTGTGGTTGTTGTTAATAATAATAATAATAATAATAATAATAATAATAATAATAAAAGATAAAATTCCTAACTTTTAGCTATGTTATTTAAATACAGCACAAAAAATAGCTTAAGAACTTCAAGAAATGGTTAACGATCCCACTAACATTCCAAAGAATGACCAAAGAAATTACATTACTTCTACCCAAGAATAGTGACAAAAATAACCCGAAAACTACAGACCAATTACATGCCGTCCGACAACATCCAAACTATTAAAATCTATTTTAACAAAACAGACATATTTCTTCTTGGAAAGAAATGACATACTAACGCTTCAACAAAAAGCGTGCAAATGTAGCTGTTACGGATATAAAGACCAATTACTTATTAACAGGATGATCTTGGAAAACTGCTTTAATGCAAAGAAAAATCTTAGTATTGCCTTGATAGATTATCGTAAGGCATTCCATAGACTTACCACGTGCCTGGATTTTAAAGAATTTAAATATGTACAATGTATCACCCGTCATCATTAATTTCATCAAACAATGTATGTCGATATGGAAAACAACCATTCAAATCAATCATATAAATGGAACCTATAAATCTGGTGAAATAAACATAAAAAATCGTATATTTCAAGTTGATTCTTTGTCTTCCATACTATGTTGCATATCATTATTAGCATTAACTAGTCAACTTAGCAAGACAGAATGTGGTTACAAAATAGCTCGAATGAAAATAAGCCATCTATGTTACATACTTGACTTAAAGTTGTATGCTAAGAATGATACTGAGCTGGAAGTTCTTCTACAAACTGTAAAATGCTTCAGCAAATGCATTGGAATGAAATTCAATTCGAATAAATGTGCTAAATCTACAGTCTTACGAGGATCGCTGCAACAAACCTCCTCAATTAGCTTAGATCCTGCTGTAACAATAAAAGATTTAGAGCTAGAAGAAGCTTCTAAACAGCTAAGTGTATATGAGAGAGAAAAACATTCACCATAAAATAATAAAAGAAATAGTGTGTAAAAAGTACTATAGAAGGCTACAACTGATATTAAAAACTGAATTGAATTCTCAGAACAGGATTATGGCCATTAATAGTCTTGCCATCTCAGTGGTCCAATACAGTTTCAACATCTTAAACTATACTCTAACGACATCAGACGAATGGATTCTAAAACCAGAGAGCTTCTTTCTAAGCATAAGATGCATCATTCAAAGGCTGATATAGACCGCCTATGCATACGCCTTAAAGAAGGTGGCAGAGGTCTTATTCAGCTAGAATTGTCTAACAAGACAACTACTATTGGCTTACTTATATACATAGAAACAACAAAGGATTGTATGATACAATTAGTCAAACAACATGAAAACAGAAAAAAATATTTAATAATGAAAGAAGGCAGTAAATACAAACAAGTTTACATTTAGTAGATTCTGTAGAAAAGCAAAACAAAAGTCAAGATTCCCCCCTCCATCACACTACTGTCTGTTACTGCTTACTTAAGGTAACTTAATCTCTCCAGAACTCTCCAGAACTGTATAGAAGAAACAAAATGAAGATAATTTTTGAAATTTTCTTAACTTTTTTTCTGTCAGCCAGCCTGCAACTTGGTGAGTTTAGCCAGTGTGATCTTATTTTTTATTATTTTTTAATTATTTATTTATTTATTTTCATTTGTATTTTTTATTTTATTTTATTTTTTTTTCGGTTCTTATCTTTTCTGCCTAATTTTTGTGTAAATTGTTCTTAATTATCAAATTTAGGTTTGGTATATTAGGGTTTTGGTTATATGTAGGAATTCTAAGACCGGCCATGTTTGTTTTTTTTTATTTTATTGTTCTCTGTCATTCCCTTGCTAACTGGACACATGGCTTGGAGGTGATTCCCCCCCTTCCATCACACTACTGTCTGTTACTGCTTACTTAAGGTAACTTAATCTCTCCAGAACTCTCCAGAACTGTATAGAAGAAAAAAAATGAAGATAATTTTTGAAATTTTCTTAACTTTTTTCTGTCAGCCAGCCTGCAACTTGGTGAGTTTAGCCAGTGTCATCTTATTTTTTATTATTTTTTTAATTATTTATTTATTTATTTTCATTTGTATTTTTTATTTTATTTTATTTTTTTTCGGTTCTTATCTTTTCTGCCTAATTTTTGTGTAAATTGTTCTTAATTATCAAATTTAGGTTTGACTTATACTAAGTTAAAACTTAATTAACTTCAGTCACACATTTATTCTTTTTTTTAATTGGAGTAGATAGTACCTTCTATCGCCCGGTCTCACACTCCACCCACTTCTTTTGGACAGGAGTAGAGGTGATCGCCTTGTTTCTTGTTTAGGAAGGGGTTCCCGGTCCATCTCTCTCTTTTTCGGTCTTTATGTCGGTTCGGCTGGAAGCTTTTTGCAGTTGGTGAGTATGGTGGCAATGTCTCTTTATTCTGTGGGTACCGGGTTGGCAGTTTCCTGGTTGATGCTTCCGACTGGTAGTTAGGAGCCCGAACTCTTGCGTAGCGTCTCGAGAGGCTGCTCTGATCAACAGTTGAATAATATCGGGGTTCCTGTAGTGCCATTTCGCGCATGGACGGGCGTCCCTGCATGAATTTCCGATGGGCAACCCCGAGGCCACATTATGCTGCAGGCGGCGCCATTCTCCATCCTTCACCTGCTGCAATTAACGACCATCTGACCCTACTCTACACCTCTCTCTATCCACAACTATAACCAGCATGAAATTAAACAAACAAAATAGCAAGCCTAAACCAGCTAGTCGTAAATCGCCCAAACCTATCTGGGTTACCTTCACAAATATACTAGGTATACGCAGTAACTTGAATAGTGTAGAGTCTTTCCTTCTAACTAACTCACCCGATATCTTAGATATATATGAGACTAACCTTGACCCTTCTATCCCCTCTTCAGAGCTGTTCGTTCCTGGTTACCTTCCTCTCTTCAGGAAGGACTCCAATGTCCATATGCATGGGCTTGGTGTATATGTCAGCGAACAACTCCCCCTAGCCAGGGTCACATCTCTTGAATCCCTTGATCATTCCTTCATGTGCTTCCGTCTCTCACTTCTAAGCTCGGTTAGCTATCTCTTCTTCCTCTACCGCTCCCCCTTCTCCTCTGACTGTACGTTACTTGATTGCATCTCGACTAACATCGACAGGGCCATTTCTTCTCACCCATCTGCCCATATATTTGTGTTTGGCGATTTTAACGCCCACCACACCAAGTGGCTTGAAAACTCAGCCACCGAACTTGCTGGGATCCGCATCATGCACTTTTCAATAGCCCAAGCTCTAACGCAAGTGGTGGACTTCCCCACGCGTTTCTCTAAAAACCCTAACGGAAGGGACTCTTTACTCGACCTTTGTTTTACCTCCATCCCAGACTCTTGCACTACCAGGCAACTCTGCCCCCTCGGAAACTACCAGAATTAGGCAACGCATAGCATCCTCTAAGTTTGGCTCCAAAGATTACTGGCGTCTCTGCAAAAGCGTGCTCAGCAGGAACAAGACTTCAATACCCCCACTAATCAATGAATTTGAAGTTCTCACCTCCCCAGCCGACAAGGCTGAATGCTTTGCCAGTAGATTCTCAACCAATTCGACACTGGACTCGTTAGGAATACCTACACCAGACTTCCCACCCAGAACTAAGGCTCAACTAAATAACGTCCACATTTCACCCTCGCTGGTTGCCAAGATAATTGCGCAACTTGACCCTCACAAAGCGAGCGGCGGTGACGGAATCCCAGTCATAGTACTGAAGAAATGTGCCCCAGAACTCTCCTCTGTCCTCTCTAAACTCTATAACCTCTGCCTATCTGCTTCCTGCTTTCCTGCCTGTTGGAAGTCCTCCTGCGTAGTACCTATATTTAAGAATTCTGGCGAACCCTCAGACCCCGCCAATTACCGTCCTATTAGTCTCCTTCCAATCTTTGGCAAAGTTTTCGAAGCCATTATCAACGCCGAGGTGATTCAGCACCTTATGACCAACGGGCTTCTCTCTGACAAACAGTATGGGTTTCGCTTCACCAGGTCTACTGCTGATATGCTAACGACCATTACCGAGTACATATACCGGGCACTCGACAAGAATGGTGAAGCCCGAACCGTTGCCTTGGATATCTCCAAAGCATTCGACAGGGTCTGGCATGCTGGCCTCTTGTGCAAACTGCGGAGCTATGGGATAACTGGACATCTGTTTGACCTCATCCAGTCCTTCCTCTCTAACCGCACATTAAAGGTGGTATTAAATGGGCATGCCTCCCAAAACTACCAGACGAACGCGGGCGTCCCTCAAGGATCTATCCTAGGTCCCACGCTCTTTCTGATCTACATTAATGATCTCCCCGACACCATTAGATCCCAAGTTGGCATGTATGCCGACGACACAACAATCTACTCCCGCATCGATCAGAAACCAGGTCTGGACGACAAAGTGAACCTCGCTGCCGCACTTGAAAGGGACCTCCAATCCGTAGTGACCTGGGGTAGGGAATGGTTGGTAAATTTCAATGCCTCCAAAACAAAGCTGTTATCAACTAATCACCATAGACAATCGCATCTACCTCCCATTAGCATGGGACAGGCTAGCCTCCCAGAGAGTAAAATACTACGCCTCTTGGCCTTACACACACGGCGGACCTCAAATGGAATGACTATATTGAATCCATTGCCAAATCTGCTGCTATGAAAGTGGGCTCCCTGTGCAGGGCCCGGAAATTTTTCCCAACCGAAACTATTCTGCACCTATACAAATCTACCATCCGCCCGTGTATTGAATATTGCTGCCATATCTGGTCGGGTGCCCCTGCTGCTCTCCTTGGGCTTCTTGACAAAATACAAAGGAGGATCTGTAACGTGGTTGATACTGACTTGGCAGACCGGCTGCAGCCGCTCTCACACCGGCGTGATGTAGCTTCCCTGTGCCTCTTCTACAAGTATTTTCATGGCTTCTGCTCCGATGAGCTTAGATCACTGGTGCCACTTAAGCACGAATTTACACGAGATACTAGATTAGCAACTAGGTCCTACCATTTTACAGTTAAACAAATAAGATGTAACCGTAAATTCTACTCCAACAGCTTCTTTTCTCGCGCTTCCCGCCTGTGGAACTCCCTTCCACAACTCTGCTTTCCCGACAGTTACAATCTCCAGGTGTTTAAATGTAGGGTCAATAGACACCTCCTATCACACTAACTCCCAACTATTCTCACAACACTCTCATCTACCCAACCCTCATTCTCGGTATCCGCACCCGCCTATCACCCACCCTCTGTTATTTCCTATATTTAATCAGCCTTTCTCCACTCTACATAGCCCCCTGCACAGTAGTGGCAGTGACATGCCTTGCTCGGGGTGAAACGCTTATAAAAAAAAAAAAAAAAAAGAAACAACTATTGCAGCAAAACATATGAAAAAGTAAGACAAGGATAAATCTCTTGAAAAGATGAAGCAACGCTGGCAAGACAACACTCTGCATGGTCAATATCTAGAACGTGCTAATAAATGTTGATAAATTTAATACTCATCAATGGTTAAGTGAATCTGGATGAAAGTCTGAAACCGAAGTCTTTATTCTTGCAGCGACAAAACCAATATCTTTTCACTAGGACATTTTAGGCAGATATTTTATATAATAATATGGATCCAAAATGCAGGTTCAGTGACCAATACCAAGAAACAATAGACCATCTTATCTCAGGATGTTCTGTACTTGCCCCAAATGAATATAAAATCATCACGATAGAGTGGGGCAATATTTACATTGGACAATGTACAAACGGTATGGAAAATATGGAAACAAACACTGGTATGAATATAACCTAGCACCGTTTACAGAAATGGAAGATGTAACCATTCTATGGGATTACACCATATACACAGACAGAAAAATTGAAGCAAATAGGCCGGATATTATTGCTAAAAACCAGAAAGAAAAAACCTGTCTATTAATTGATATGGCTTGTCCAGCGGATTGTAACATAGCAAACAAGGAATTCGAAAAACTGTCAAAATATAAAGACATGGAAATTGAAATAGAAAATATATGGTAACTGAAAATAATCGTGCCAGTGATGTTAAATTTACTTGAAATGATAAAAAACTGAACAAATAAACATTGAAAAATATCTGGAAACCCCAGCTTAAAAGATATACAAAAAATTGTCTTGTTAATTACAGCCCACACATTAAAGAGAGCTTTGTCTATGTAACGCTAGAGATGTTAGGGGAAATAGAAAAAACATGAAATGGAGCCATAACAACACACCCCGACCTGCCTTAATTCTTCTCGCAGACTTGGTAGGTCGTGCGACCATAGAAGAAATCGAAATATGATGAAATATGACAACATAATAATGATAATAACGAGTAGGAGAAAGAGGAGAAAATATTGAATATCAAGAAAAAAATGAAGAAGTAAAAAAAATATTAGTATTTGATTAAAGTCTTAATTTTAGGGCCTAAAAAACTAGATTTGACCGTTGTTGAAAAACAGAGAAAGCCCTGTTAGCTGACAGAATTGGCTGTCCATTTGACATGACGACTGTCAGGTAAAATAATTTAAATTATAAATTTCTAAATGTTTTGGAAAGTCTTACCATGAAAATTATGATTGATGTATCGAGGTGTTAGACAGTAGAAGTTATGGGTGAAATCTTGCAAGTATTAGTTTGTTATTTGGAAATCAAGCCAATGTTAGCATGTGTAACTGGTTGGAATAGCGAAGACATAACGGAATGTACTGGATATAGCCTTTCGGCGGATAGAATGACTAAATCTTTTTTTTTAATTAAATATCATACATTATCAAATAGTGTAAATAATAATATGAAATATTAAGACTAGCATAAATAATAATGATAACCATGATTTTGATATTGCTGATTCAAAGAAGAATTAAAAGAAGTGTCATTGCCGAAAGAAACTCAATATCACAGTTTAGGAAATGACGCAAATTAAATTTTAAATTGAATAAATAAAAATTAAGGAATGGAAAACACAAACACTATAAATATACAGGGTGGGAACGAGAAATCATAGAACCGTGTTCGAATTTGTAGTGTGTATCAGCCATACCTGGCAAAAGGCCACTTCCATACATAGTCAACAATTCCGCATTTAAAGATACCATCAGGTTGTTGAAAAAATACGTAGAATTTTGTTCGCTGTTAATGTTATTACATAGTTGTGAGAAGAAAAATGTTAATTGAGAATGCTTGTAGTTTTGTTGTTAAAATTGTTCAAAGAGTAGTGTAAGTAGTTAAAATTGTTCAAAGATGTTTAAAGTTCATGGTTGTGTTGTAGCAGAATCTAAATTCTTATGTTCCTTTCTCTTTTTCGGTGGTTGGCAAAAGGGTGATACAGGAGGTAAGACAAATAAAGAAATTATATTTAGCGCTTCCTGTTGACGTCGTCGTTGTTATTGTTGCTCTCTTTGGCAACGTGGAGTGAAAAAGAAGAAAAGAAAATTGGTAGTAACGATCGAATGAATCTGTGACGCACCTTTACGTCAGAGTCGGCTTCTTGAAATTTCTTTTGTCGCAATACCAAAGGTCCGTCAGCTAAACGCTCTCATGCTGAACTCATTTTGACCGGCCACGGAATGTCCTTTAGTAGTGAATCTGGTTATGTGACCGGGTCTGGGCGGCATTTTCTTCTTTAGGTGAGAAAAACGTTTCACTGACGTCATATATTAGTTTTCTATTTGCTATCTAATTAGCATCAAGAATTTTGCTTTTCACACTGAATTGTGAAATTTTCTGTGGTCTGGGGTTTTCCAAAATGGTTTTTTCCAAAGTCGTTTTGTTCCACTTTTACGGGTGTGCGCCATTTTACTTGTGAGCTTTAGTTAGTTGATGGATCATATGGGATTTGTATCTTTTAAATTCCAGTTGAATTCGTTGCATTCATTAACGCACAAATGCTCTTGAGAAAGGTATTAACCCGCCGCTTATTTCTCCAGTTATTGGTTAATAGCATGTCAGGTTGGGTTCTATCGCCTTGGTTGTCATCTAGTCTACTGCAGAAAGAAATGGCCACCTAGAGCGGGAAAATCCTCTGCTCAGTCATATCACTTTCGAGAAATGATCGCCCAAGCTTAACTGACTGAATAATATTTCAGTTACTGCCAGTTAACTAGGCGTAAGAAAATTTGCTAGTAAAGAGAATTTTCTCTTCATTTAAACAGCAGCATATAATTGTACGATATAATAAAATAAATAAAAATATATAAAAATATATGCATGCCAACTGAAGAAGATAGTTTTCAAGCTATTATAATTTATACCTCTACAGAAATTAGTAAGAAATAAAACAAAGGGAACAATAGCTATCCATAAATATGGAAAGTAGAATTTGAATAAGCTATAGCTGAAGATGATATGAAACGTTCAATTAGAAATTCTCTGAAAGATATTTGTATCAGAAGACACGTAGAAAAGGCCGGAAAGTACAACGGTCAAAACATTGCATATATATTTTTATAACAAAAAGAAAATCAGTCCGAATATAAGTAAAAGGATATTGTAAAAATAACTAAATATGGTTGTTCATATTTGACATTAAGAAAACTAACACTGTTCAAATTAGAAGCTTAATGCTGATCAATCCTAAAATATCCTATTTCTCATACGAATTAGACTGTTGCAAGTATTTTGTAACAGAACAAACAAAACCACTACTTGCTCCATTATATTATGATTAGTATACGAAAATATTCGTGTACATTAAATCTCTGTCCGTCACGGTTAAATTACCGACAGTTATATGGATGTACAAATCAAATTGCCTTTCAGTGGTGTTATGTAAGTTAAATCCGTCTGTACATGACTGGCTAGAAATTCGTGAGTGGACTACATTGTCCAGACTTTCGTTGAGCCTACGTCATATAAACCAACATTCACAGTAAGGAGTTGCTTCTCCTCTTACAAAATCTTTGCTGACCGGCCAATGTGAGGTGTTGAATACATTAGCAAGTGAAAGAGTCCATGTTATAATTTATTGAATCCAAATATTTGCCTTGCTTTGAATTTTCGTTACAAGTCCAAATTCACGTTCAACGGTATAGTCATTTCTGAACAGTTGGTATATAATTCTATGTGCACTTGCTTGTCCAAACCTTGAGGCCTAATTTCAGGCAATACAGGGAATCTTTAGAGGATATAGACTCGCACAAAATCATGCTTTGAGGATATAGTCTCGCACAATTCATGCTTTGAAAGCATGAATTGTTCTTCCCCAAACAAAGGTTCAAATAGCAGGACAGAATTCTCTATCTACTGTCGAGCTGTATCTAGTCCCCGAGTAGGCATATGTTGCCTTTTAAAGCATATAAAAAAATAGTAGGAAACCAGATCATTGCCAGGACAATTCGTAAATAATGAAGGAAACTGTAGCAATCCATGATTTCTTCAGTGTTAACAAATTTTAAATTTAAGTTTTGTGTTTAAAATCTCAAACAGATGATAAGAACATCATAAACTTTGTGGAGCTAGACTTTCATTGACTTTTCACATTTCGCCTAAAATAGTTGGCTTAAAGAATTTGACATACATGGAATCAACTGACATAATAGTAAGAAGGCTTCTTCTAATTTTGCAAACTGAACAAAGATTCAGAGCTTGGTTTAAAAGAGATTACAGTGAAATGGGTGTTAATAGCTACAAGAAATAGGGGTATGCGGAGGATCATGATTGCCTACGTTCTAAAGGACAGGGCACATAGAAGAAGTATGCAGATTTAAATGGAGAATAAAGGGAAAAATATCGTTTGAATTGACAAAGGTTAGAAAATTGTGCAATCCCCCATCCTAAATTGACGCGGCTCAATAATAATAATAATAATAATAATAATAATAAATTAATAATAATGAATTGATAACTTAAGAAATAATTTGTCTATGTAAAATGAGTGCTATCATAAGATGTTTATTCTTTTTTTAACAAAAAATTTCAATGGGAAATATCATTTCTGATTTGAGGTCTCTTGTTACTATCTGAAAGAAAATGAGTATTGAAGAAATATCAAAAACAAATAATAATAATAATAACTTACCTTTACATATTACAAAAATGAACGAAAAATAAAGTGAAAATATGAACAAAGTAATATAACTGTTGAAGAATTTCCTGTAGAAATGGGTGCGCCTACAGTATCATCTAAAGATTGAATGAATTGAAGGAGATATTAGATCTCAGCAAATCTACCATAGGAGGATTCTCCAAAAGGTTGTAAGGAAAGTTGTTGCGTCAATAGCGTAAAAACAACATACTGAAAAATATTTCAGTGATGCTATTTGCATGGATTTCGGAATAGATAAAGATGAAATAAGTGCTATATAATTAAGAGAGAAAAACAGAAATAGACTTAGATCACGATATTTTTTCACACAAATTTGGGAACTGGAACAAAAAAAAAGCCTACAAATACCAAAGCGTCCGTAAGGAGATAGAAAACAGCATGCCCAAATGAAAGAGAAATAAGAAAAGAGTACTACATACGTGTGCATCTCATGTTCAATGCCGAGCTGAATTCACAAAGTAAAATACCAGCCATAAAAATGCTGACTGTATTGTCCTGCAAGAAAGTTATAACATCTGTAACTGGACAATAATTTATATTATGGGTATGGATGCAAGAACGAAAAAGCTTCTCACATGGCAACCGTATGTATCATCCTAATGCAGACGTTTATCAGCTGTATGTAAGTCCAAAAGAAGCGGGGTGTAGTTCAAAGTCTTCAAAGAGGATTTGATGATGATTTATAGCATAGATAATGACAGAAATATGTAAAATTTATTCGATAATGAAGAAATCTTACACATAAAAATGCTATTTCGCTAAAAGCAATGTAGCAGAAACGATGTCAAGATAAGCCATTTTCATGGTCAATACTACCTGTAACAAGAAGGGTTAATATAGACAAACCACGTACTCATCAGTGGGTACGTAGTGCATGATTAAAGATAACATCGGAATTTTTATACTTACTGCACAGGACAAATACTTGATAATTAGAAATTAAAAAAAAAAGGAAAAATGTCCAACTGAAACATATATTCTTTGATAAATATTTAAGAAAGAAATCATTATCTTGTATTTTGTAAAGTGTTAGCACCGACGGAATGTAAAATCGGTGCCTCTTTCAGCCTATTATAGAGTGAAGTAGTCAAAACCAAACATAAATAAGTGTAGAACATGTAGAAGAATTATCATTAACCTAACATGTTGCACTTTAAAAAGCTTACTCAGAGATCGTTTATAAAGGAAAAGTGTTAAATAAAAACTTTTCTTATAATTGTTTATTGTTAATTTATTCTGTTCATCCTATCAGATTTTAGTCCATATATTTAACTAATATTTATATATATATATATATATTAGTATAGGTGGAATAATATCCCTTGCCAAAAGAAACACTATTTTTAAAAAAGTCCTCAATACAATGTAGACCTAATAATATTTGTTCAGAAGTTATAACATGGATATGTTAAAATATCACTACAAGAGTAGCTATTTTGTTTTGACACTTCTTGCATCTTGTCAAGTGATGTGGTTTATTTTAAATTGAAAAGGTTTAAAAGGCTTTTTTAAATTGAAAGGTTTTAAAAGGGTTTTTCTTGTTTTAACCTTTTAAAACCATTCCATTTATTATAAACCACATCACTTGACAAGACACAAGAATTGTCGAAACAAAATAGCTACTTTTGTAGAGATATTGTAACATATCCATGTTATAATTTCTGACTATATATATATATATATATATATATATATATAAATATGCAAAGATTCTTGGTTGAATAATTATGTCTATTGATTTTTAAAAAATTTGGTTATTGCCGATTCTCTTGTTTTATGTAACATGTAAATTTATTTCTTTTTCATGCTTAGAATTTTCGAACGTTTTTACTTTCTTGAAAATGAACGTGTTAAAAATTAAAATATAAATCACTAACAACTGACAAAGTACTTAATTGAGCACTCTGGAAGAATGGTAGACTTTGAAAAACAGTAGCTACTCTGGCATCTACTCATCGTTTATTCAGCAATAAATTAGAACACTCTCAGCTATTGAGCGTGGATAATGATAATACACACGCTAAAAGGTCTGCCCCATTCTACCATAAATTAGAACACTCTCAGCTATTGAGCGTGTATAATGATAATACACACGCTAAAAGTTCTGCCCCATTCTACCGATCGCCCGTAACTCAGGTTACGCTAATTCGGTCGGGTTTCAATTCTGGGTAAAAGGCAATCGGCTATCTAACCGTACTGATGAGCTGTGATACAGCGAAGCAGATCTGTCTGCGGATGACTATATATATATATATATATATATATATATATATATATATATATATATGAGTGTTTTTGTATTTGTGAAAGTGTGTTTATGTGTGTGTATAATAAACATATTGATTCATGGTAGACTAAACTTATGCGTAAAAGTTCCCAATATCAGCGATATAGCTTGTACAAATATGGAAGTCGTTGCGGATATCAACACTGAATGAAAACTAGAAAAAGACAAGCAAATAATGTGACATATTTTTCGACGAATCATTTAAACCAAAAGTAAATTATAAAAAAATATTGAAAGAAAAAATATATTAAAATATCTGAATAAAGAAATTAAATTAATAAAATATCAAATTAACAAACTACGAATGCGCACATAAATATAAGTATATGCAATAATAATTATTAACAGCAAATAATGAATGAATTAATAAAAATACAAGCAGTAATTATTAATAATAAACTCAGGAAATACTGTTTTAAACTAGCTATAATTAACAGCTTTCAGAACCACAATTATTGATACTCACAAGCCTCTAGAATGAATTGTAATATCTCCATTAACCAGCATATATATGTAGTTGAGACAAAACAAATTGCCTGAGGTTTTTGTTCCAGTAGAAAAGGGAGTAGCATTGTAATGTGATCGATACCGACTTTTTGTCTTACATCTTGTCACCTCGTCCTTCTTTTTCGATCCCCAGCGTGATTTTATATTTTCTGCCCTCACTTCTGTTCCCTGTTCTCCCAACCAATCACACGATATCTTTAAGTACCGTATTTCCCCGAGCATTATATACACCCCACCAAAATTTGTGCCGAAAATATGAGAAAATGTTTCTATTCATGCATAATATACACCCCTTATTTGGTAATCAAACCCTCCTAATTATTTGTTTCCATTTTCATTACGGATATATCTATATTGCTCTTACAGCACAGACTCTTTTAAATTTTTCTCATTAATTCATGGGTAACTTGTTCTTCTTGAATTCATTTTTAACTAGGGGTGTTGTAGAATAATAATAACAGTAGATAGGACTATGGTCTGTTCTTCTCGAAGGAATGTTGCGAACTTTTGGACGTTTAACATACGCACACACGTTTTACCGATATACGTTTCACTAAAATAAACATTTGTTTTATTCCGTTTGTCTCGATCAATCAGTACATTTCATGCCTAAGCAACAAGGCGGCGCCCATAGTTCGTTGCATAGCTGTAAGTTTTTTTTACAAAAAATTGTTTTAATATAGAATAATATTATTCTAATTTTATTTTTATGATAACTTTTATTTTATTTTATATTTATAAGTATTGTTAGGAACATATAATTATGTTTGACATTTTTATGGGGGCTGCAATCGCTTAATGTTAGTGTCAAATTGTTATATGTTTATGGTGAGTTGTAATTTTGGAGACTTGGTAGTGTCAATTTACCCAACACATCTACTCTCATTATGCGCCTTTGAAATGACAGTTGTCTCTAAACGTTTCTAAGTACAAGCGAACATGTGTTCTTATTGTACTCGAACTTTCCTCGTCATCCACAAGTTCAATCTATATTTTCCCAGCATGCTTAAGTAGAATCACATTTATGTTGCCTCAAGATTATTCTTCATCTTCGAACAAAATTTCTAGCATTCATTCCAAAAAGAAGTATTGATATTACATTACAGTTCATTGATGATGTCTCTTAATATTAATGCCACTTATAATGCTTAGAAAATGATGTTTTCTGTATTTTCAAGATAATGTTACTTCCTTATTTCACCTACTATACCCAATATTTTACAAACGGCAATTATTTTATTGTGTTTTATTTTCCTTATTAGCCGTATTTATTTATTCCTATGCTATTGAAACTCTCTAGGACGATGGGACATTATTTCAGATCTGGTGATAAATGGAAATTATTTGAAATTAAAAAATAACACCATTATGAAATAAAATATAATAAAACTGAGAATTCTTCTATCGCGTCCGAAAAATAACAAGATAACATTATGGTATAAATGATTTGACTTCATAAAATACTTGCAAGGAAAATCACTGAAAAATTACGTTTTTGTCTAAGATGTAAATCTTTTGTTTGGACAAAATTAAAAACTTTTATCGATGCATAAATCATAAGCACATTACTGTTTTTAGTAAATGAAAATGTTGCTTTTTTTTAGAAAATCTAATGGCTGGTGATCAATTTAAAAGTTAAATACAGTAATTCCTGAATCATCGATTATACAAACTGTAATTATTCATACGTCAAAAGAAGTGAAGAATGGAAAATTCTCTAAACGCGTTTACAATGATACGAATAAAACTGCTTACAATACTTCATTATAGACAATCGGTTTGTGAATGTAGATAACAATATTCAATTTTTAACGAAAATTAGTAAATGCTTGAGTTGGTTTTACATTCAAACGGAAATTAACATCATAAATAGATCTACTTTTATACAGCTTCGAAAGTTACCATCTAAATTACATGAGGCCAGACGAGAACACATTAATTTTCCACCTTTTTTTATATAAAATAAGAACGAAAAAAAGCTTGAACAAAAGTTTTCAAAACTTTATTTAACGATATCAGTGTTATACTTTCTTTTAAACGTAAATGTTTCCTTATTCTTTTTTGTTTTATACTCATTTCTCCAAAAGTTTGAATTATTGGAATTCATTTCGTCAGGCGCTACCACTGATAATTAAAGGTGTACTAAAATGTTGATTATTAAAGCAGGAAAGATTAGCACAATGTTATAATTACGTGTGCCAATATGGCAGAATAAATTGTATCTTTAACACAACTCGAAATTTTAAAGCGAATTCTATGATAAAGAAATGGCAATAATTTTTCATTAAATATCATCAAATTCAATGCTCGAAATTCCTTCAAAGTATTGGTTACAAAGGAAATTATAATGATGAATACATTGTGTGTTATGCATGTAATGTTAAGCCTGGAGTAATTTCGGATATAAGGATGAGGAATGTTGCTAACGAAAGATACTTGTATTGAAGAAGTCAAATTTGGTGTGATCAACAAGGAAAACATGCTAGAGAGTTTTCTACAATGTAGCAGTCCATTGTGGATTAAAAAGGTGTCTTAATAAAACTTGCTTTTTAATAATGGGCTACAGATCAATGCCAGATGATTCAACTCTCTGGAAATTGCATTAAGTGTCCTAACTGTAAAGTTCTAAATTCGTGGAAGAAGAAATTGGGAAAATCTGAACATTTGCCATGAAAATATTGGTATGTTTGTGATAGACAAACAGCAGCTTCTCTGTGGGAAGGAGTTTTACATTAAAGATAGATCAATGCCCCCAAAAGAGCAAAACCAATTTGGAAATGTATCATATTTGGAAATTAGGAAATAATGGTGAGAAATTATTCCATGAAAGTATGTTAAATATTTATGGAAATATGTTTTTGTATTTCTTGACACAATATAAAATCCAAGTGGAGAGAAGGGATACTGAATAGGGGAGCTGTATAGGTATAGATAAAGCAGGCGAAAGTTGAATATCATGAGGATAATTAAAATACATAAATGATGATCCCCGATTTGAAGATGTTAAAATTCTAGTGATCATCGAAGTATCATTTCACAAATGCGTCTTTACATTGCAACAATTCTGGTAAAGAAGCTGTTTGGTTAGAACCTTCTACTCAGTAATAAAATATGAAGAGAATGAGAATGATTCGACTCAGTTTAAAGTTAGATGGTGTGACCTAGCTCTGAATATCTTGAATGGGAGTCAGTAAGTTAAGTGTCATACGTGATACACGCTTGGGCGATCATGTCTTGAAAGAAACATGACTGACTGGGCAGAAGATTATCCCGCAATAGGTTGCTATTGCTTTCTGCGGTAGACTGGTTGCCATCCAAGGCTATAGAGTCCTTTTATTTAACCCATAACTGGAGGGAAGAGATGGATTAATACCTTTCCCAAGGATATTTGTGCGTAAGTGAAGGCAAGGAATTCAACTGGAATTTGAACTCGGCTCCTCGATTTGTTGTTCCGACTCAACAAAGTGCACCGAAAGATCCAGCAGAGAAACACCGGTGGAGAAACTAGAGTCTATCAAAATTTCGACAGCAGGATAATGGTTGGATGAGTGAAAAGTATCAATCCTCCGTAAAGACGCGCAAATTGATTCGAACTAGGTTGAGTTTGGAGAACGAGTTTTTCATAGCTCAGTCCCAGTTTTGGCAGCCATTGTTCGAAAAACTTTCGAAAGTTTCGCGGGTAATTTAAATAGATATATGCATTGTTATTAATATTTTTTATAAACTCATTAATGGGACTTTTAAGACAAAATTGATGAAGGCTTTAATCATGTAGGCTACCAAATTTAAAATATATTTGGGATCAACCAAAGACATCTTTATAAACATGTGGTTCAAGCACAAGTCTACATTCAAATTAAAAAACTTAAAAACTGTACAAAATTTGCTAGCTACGTGTAGAAATTGAAATCAAAATATGGAAAAGACCCAGAAATAACGTAGAGTAGAGTAAAAACAACCAAGTTTTACAACGGTAGCAAGATATGTAGACTGTGCCAGGAAGAAAAGATAACGATTATGATATTCCCGACCAGAAAATGAACTATTGAATGAAAGAACAAAAATTATGTAACCATACTAAGAATACATTTTAGGTTCATACAACCATGGAAGAAAACGTTATAATTTCCTGGAATTTTAAAACTTGAGCGTTCAAAAATTCTCCGTAACGTGAGCGTTCAAAAAAAAAAAAACAAAAACGAAAAAAAAACACTGTTACGTGAGCGTTCTTTAGAAATACGATAAACGGTAAAATCAGTTATAGCAAATAACCTGAAGACACCACATGGTAGAAACCTAGGCCGCAAAAGAACTCGTTTACAAATGTAAAATATTAAAAAGTTCGACAATATAATTTTATTGGATATATATTGGATATATTTTATTGGATATATATATATATATATATATATATATTAAATAGAGAAAATTTCAAAATTCAAAGGTGTCGCATATACATTTCAACATAGGATCTCTAATAGAGATTCTACATCACGTCAGCGACATTGTTTTGTTCCAAATGGCGAAGGCCCTGGGATAAAGTGTGGAAGGGTTTTAGGTTAACAACGGTCACAAAGTACAACAGGACATAGCTGTTAGTGGCGGGTTTACAGGGTGTTGAAACGGTATATTTAGGAAGGGGAGGAATAGATTTAAATGTAATATCTGAAAAATGTTTAATTAAGTTTATCCATTACAGGAAATCATGAATTTAAAGTTATTAAAGAAATATATATATATATATATATATATATATATATATATGGATTTGGTAAATGAATTCATATTTTATAAAGATAGACAACTAAAGGAGTTAAATTACTTTTTTAAGGTTAAGATTTTGTGCTGTTTCAAGAGGTGTATTTTGGCGGGAAGGAATGGGTTTCAATATAAGATTTTAAAATTTTTTATTTAAGTATATTTAATTAAACCTTCTAGGTAGAAGCGAGTTAAATGCCAATTACAGGAAGTTATCAGTTTAAAAATTATTAGATCTCGTCTTTTTACATTGAAATCAACTAAACGCAGCCGCGACTTTCACTCCATCAGCTTCCTTTCTCGCAATTCCCGCCCGTGGAACTCTCTTCTGTATACTTGATTCCCTGACGGCTACACTCTCCATTTAATCTCATGTATCTTGTTTTCCTTTCCCACTCTACCCTCGCAACTTTCACACTGGTATTTCCATCCTTCTCTTGCCCTTTCTCTGACACCCACTATAACTGGTTCGTATTTCTCTTCGCGCTCCTTCTGTTTAAACATTCATTGTTCTCTTTTGTAGCCCCCTGCGCACCAGTGGCGGTACTGCCTTGTTTGGGCTGAAACGGTTAAAATAAACAAAAAAAGGGCATCTGAATGTCATATTGCTGAAAGGAATAACTAGTATTAATTGACATATGAGAATAGAATATTTTATATCAGTATTTTCCTAAAGTGTGTCGTCGATACGCAAACAGACGGAATAATAATATAGCAGTCATTTTTAAAAGAGTTTCGAGTTACATGTATTAATAAATAAATTACTTGATTAAATTCAATCTGAGGCTGAATCCATTTACATAATAGAAGTTTTAAATATGCAGGCTTTGCGATGAAATAAACAGCAAATTATAGTTTAATGTCAATCAAATATATTCCATAAAAAACTAAATATATATCTTTCCAGGATAAGGGACAAATCAACATCCCCATCTGAGTGTAGAAGCAGAAGAGTTTCGGGTTGGGGCAATCTGAGCATCAGAAAAAACGTTTCTTATAATCGAACAAAAGTAATTTGTTAAGGATTAAAAACTTAATTAGTGAATATTTTTCTTCAAATAAAGCATTTGAAAAAGCATTATGTAAAATATTAATTAGTTTTT
Source organism: Ascarosepion bandense (assembly GCA_037127315.1). Lineage (NCBI taxonomy): Eukaryota > Metazoa > Mollusca > Cephalopoda > Sepiida > Sepiidae > Ascarosepion > Ascarosepion bandense. Next base: position 4,681,246 of record JBBBDQ010000256.1, on the reverse strand, counting down.
GTTTTAGTTTTATCTAATTTAAAGTAAATCGTAAATGCTAAATTGTTTTTATAAAAATTAATTAAAATATTGATTTACTGTATTAAAAAATATAGTTTAATGTGAATTATATTCCAGAAAAAACTACATATATATCTTTCCACAATAAGAGACAAAGCAACACCATCGACGGAGTGTAGGGACAACACAATATCAGGAGAACTTCGGGTTGAGACAATCTCAGCATCAGAAAAACGTTTCTTATAACCGAACAAATGTAATTTGTTAAGGATTAAAACCTTAATTAGTGAATATTTTTCTTCAAATAAATCATTTGAAAAAGCATTATGTTAAATATTAATTTTTGTTTTTAGTTTCATATAATTATAAAATAAATCGTAAATGCTAACTTGTTTTTATAAAAATAAAATATAATGTCGATTTACTGTATTAAAACATAAAATGAATGGCATTAAAATTTATTTTATTAAAAATAATTAATAACAAAAATTGCTTCATTAAGTTTGGCATTTTTCGATTTACTTTATTTAAATAATAAAAAACAAGTATGTCTTACTGAATTTTTATATTTTAATTTACATTATTAAAAATATTTTTGTATGATTTACTTTATAGAAAATAATTAAAAATAAAAATGTCTCATATTAACATCATGCCTTTTTAAAAGATTAAATTGAATTTACTAATTTGATCTGCAACCTCTTCATTATTGGAATGGTCTCGACTTGAAGAGGCGCCACAGAATAAATGCGATTACCAATATTCCGAATGGGAGCAATTTTTTAAGCATTCTGCGTTTGTTCAACATAATCCTCACCCCCGGATGCCAACATGTGGTTCATACTGTAAATTTGCTGAGCGGATCATTCACGAAAATCAGCTGCATTAATTAAAAATAATTTTTCCTTTCCGTTAGCATACGAAATTGAGCCGCATGCACCCTGGTCGGGGTTGAGCCGGCTTTCTCCCCGATAGAGAAAAGTTCATTGGGATTTGTTTAAGAGCTGGGTGCCAATTAATACCTTTACCAAGAGTACCATTGCGTAAGTCATTGCAGAGTGTTAGACTGGAATTCGAAATCGGCTCACCGATTTCTCTTGCCGAGCCGATATTCACTGCCTCACAACGCACATCTGTCAATAAACCCTTACAGCACCTTGTATTCCCAAGCGGTCACCCATCTAAGTACTGAGAGTCTCAAATTTGCTTAACCTCGGTGATCGTGCGAGAACTGGTGTATTGAACGTGATATGACCGTAAGCAAACTGATCAGATATGTCTGTTTCGAGATTCAGAGACAAATGTGTCCCAAGACACTATTCAAATTGGCATTATCCTCGATGCACTTCAAGGCCGATTGTTCTAAAGCATATTATATATGAATGATAATTTCATCTGAGATGGTTCAAATAATACGGGAGACAACCAATTTTCCTCTGATTTTTATCGAATATTCAGGCCGATGGATGATATCAAATAAATATACTGTTTAATACATAACGTAGCATATACTGTAGATATAAAAGTATACATGTAAATTTAAAGCAATATATATATATATCCAAAACGAAAATGCCATGTACATAAAAATCCCAAAACGGACCTATTAATATTAATCTTATAAGTATTAAAATTGATCCAGATAGAGGTATCAATGCGAATCCTATTATCTCTATACAGAGCCAAATATAACACTGAAATAAAACACTGAAAATGACATATGTTGTATGTCTATTTCCACTAACTACAACACAAACCAACAAAACAATACTAACAAATACACTTGCCGAAAGGATAAATGTCCCCTTAATAATGAATGTTTACTCAACAACATTATACTCAATGCTGCAGTTACAAATAACACCAGTACAAACAAAATGATCTACATAGGAACAACAGAAGCAGCAACTGAAGAAAGATTCAATAATCACAAACTGAAAATAATAAACAACAACAAAACATACAGTTATAAATATAAGAATAATATATATATATATATATATATATATATATATATATATATAACTATTTACGCTCTCACACCCTGAATGAGCACTTTGGAAAAATGGTAGACTTTGAAAAACAGTAGCTATTCTGGCTTGTACACGTCGCTCATTCAGTAATGAATTAGAGCACTCTGGCTATTGGGCATGTATAATGATAATATACACGCTACCGAGCGCCCGTAGCCCAGAGGTAGAATCGCAAACTGACGTCAATTCGATCGGGGTTCAATCCTGGGTTAAAAGCAATCGGAGTCTAACCGTACTGATGAGCTGTGATACAGCGAAACAGATCTGTCTGCGGATGAATATATATATATATATAAACTCAGTCACGACAAAAACAGAAAGTGAAATAAATGACACATAAAGCCCACCTACAGAAATACGCATAAAACCTCAAACACCAAATCTAACCCAGAGAATAAACTGTCACCCGGCAGAAAGTTAAGACAAACCTCAAACCAATAAAATAGTTCAATACAACTAGAATCTAATTTAAACCTATTTCTAGATGTCTGGTAATTTTAAATTAATTTTAAGGATGAGAAAAGATTCTTCTAAAATGGGAGAATGCAATTATTTTGTCGGGATAGTAACTGAAGTGATAAAATTGAAGAATACAGTTATTTCTATCGGGATGAAAAAACTGAATTCATTGAATCCGGGTAGAACGATTTTAGTCATACTATTGTTGTCCTGGTTTGACCCTAAGTCAAAATTTGACTGTGAGAATTTTCTGTCCCGAGCAACTGAACTGTTGAAAGCGGACAGGCATATGATAACAGACAGTTAATTTACTTTCCCTCATTAGTGAAGGCCCAGAGACTCACTCGAAATGGATAACTGATATTGTTTTCATGTCGCGCTAGTAAGAGTTATACACTGAAGGAAAATTGAATCCTTGTGACTGCCCTATATTACCCCAGGCTTAGGCTTCTTTAATAAAACCAGGGTGAAATTGGTATTTGTCGAGTCCAGTGATTTGAATGAGGCGTTAGAAAGAGCTATTCAAGGCAAAGCCTTCAGACTGAAATTGACAAGCTGCTGTAGATATCTATGTAGATAATTGATATATAAATATATATGTAAACTACATCCGTAAGGTTGCAATGTTCTTCTGATTTTATTCCGTACTGCGGATTGCGTAAATCTGGTCTTAAGAATATAATCGACCCATCGGATTATAAGTCGTGTTATATCTGGTGCCCGTGGCATTGCAGTGGTCTACTGATTATTCTCCGTATCGCGGATCGTGTCAATTCAATTGTAACAATATACTCGGCCCCTCGCGTGTCAAGGCTAATCTAGCCAGGTGCAATCCTAATTTGGCTGTTGCGAGATCAAAACACACACAACATGGGCGGACTGGCTAAGTGTCAAGAAGGATTGGTTAAACCATGACCGGTGTATCGTTTTATACTAGCCAAAACAAACAAAACAAAACATTGAAAGCAATTAAACTAATAAAAAAAACTACACAAAAAAAATATAAAAATAAAAAACAAAAAAACTATAAAAATAAAAGTGAAAATTAAAGGAAATGAAAAAGACATCAACCTATCGCAAACGAGAGGACTACAACTAAAAGGACACCATCATCTATAAAAACAAAGAAAAACAGGAATTTAACGGCAAACGATATCTGACGAGTGAAAACATCATGAAACTTAGAAGTCTGCATGGACTTGCTCAGTTAAAGTGACATACTCTTTGTGCTTAGTAACCGTCAATCAAGTAACTTATATAAACATTCTACTTGCTAAAATATATAGCCACCTGAAAGTCAGCAACCTTGTCGCTGAAAATTATCACAATTAAACAATATATACATATAAATATACGCATGTTTGTCGGGTTTTTCATATTTACTGCATTATATTAAATGATTTTGTTAAATCGATTCGTCAAGTGAAACTATAAGAGTCACAAACTGAATAACTTTAAATTATTTTAATATTAAGGCGAATCAGCGTTTATCTGAAGTTTTCATCTGGTATTATTACTTTATAACATTCGATCGATATGACAAATAGTGAATTGTTACACTATGTTCATCAAGTCGGAGATTATATTCTAAATAAATGACCTTTTGTCATCATAAAGCCCCGGATTTATTTCTCTACCGACATCCCAGAGTCGTTTGCGTTTCTTCGACTGTTCACTTGATAATTATCGCGGATTAATATTTCCTTCACTCAACTGAGATTTCTACAATGAATGTTAAAATGGTGTTCATCATACCCGAAAGACATTTAAAATTTATTCAAACTTGATATTGATTCGCATAGTGAATTATTCACTTCCAAACACTCTCAAAGGTCGTTATCTTTAAATTATGAAAATTCGATGTCTCTCATTAGATTTGTTTTCTTAAACTAATTTTTCCGGAATTAATGTACACATTTGAAGCTTGAAAAATTACTTGATAAAGAAAAGTCTATTCTTTTTCGTTAGTGTTTACAATTTTTTCTAAATAACATTTCAAGTGTTCCATTATGCGTGTTAATAATATTCTAGTTTTGATTAACCGCGCTTAACCATAGAGGAAAAATGTGACGTTTGCTAAGCGATTTTTTTAGTAAACAAGTGAACGTTCTAAATTTTATTTCTGATCATATAATTTTTTCGGCTATGAATTTCTGGCCTTCATGGTTTTGGTATTTCTGCTCATTTTCTGTTAATTTTCTCTGCAGTTGAAGTTCACATTTGTTCTCAAAAACTCGCTAATCAATTCTTGCAAACCCTTCCTTGTTTTGCTGTTAAACCCTTAGCCTGGAAGAGAAAATATGGATATATGCTTTTTGAAAGCAGTTTAGTACGAATATGAAAGCAGTATACTAAGCAGGATTTTTAAATAGACTCACCGATATCAGTTCTCGTACCAATATTATGTTAAAATGCGTTAACTTTATGGTAATTTACCCATGCACATATGAACTCTTCCAACTATGAATAAGCAGTAGTTTCTTCTTTGTGGCAGAAGGCTATGCCAGCAGATAGCTCTGACAGACGGACCAAACAGTCACGCTTGTGACCTTCTCACTTAGTATATCTTTTGTACTACTAGTCTTTGTTAACTTATTTGTTTGACTGTATTCCTTCTTCGTGTCTTTATTTCTGGCCACTAACCAGGTCACAACTGTTAAATAGCAAGACAGATTGGGTTCTATACCCTTGGTTGGCAATTAGTCTACCGCAAAAAATAATAGTAACCTGCTACGGACAAAATCTTCTGCTCAGAAGTTACATATGTGTTACACAAGCCAATATCAGGTATGGCACTCAACTGACCGACTGATTATGTTTTAAATACGTGTTACGTGATTGTGGTAGAGTATTAGTGATGCATGAAATTAAACAAACAAAATAGCAAGCCTAAACCAGCTAGTCGTAAATCGCCCAAACCTATCTGCGTTACCTTCACAAATATACGAGGTATTCGCAGTAACTTTAATAGTGTAGAATCTTTCCTTCTAAATAACTCACCCGATATCTTTGCTATATGTGAGACTAACCTTGACCCTTCTATCCCCTCTTCAGAGCTGTTCGTTCCTGGTTACCTTCCTCTCTTCAGGAAGGACTCCAATGTCCATATGCATGGGCTTGGTGTATATGTCAGCGAACAACTCCCCTTAGGCAGGGTCACATCTCTTGAATCCCTTGATCATTCCTTCATGTGCTTCCGTCTCTCACTTCTAAGTTCGGTTAGCTATCTCTTCTTCCTCTACCGCTCCCCCTCCTCCTCTGACTGTACGGTACTTGACTGCATCTCTACTAACATCGACAGGGCCATTTCTTCTCACCCATCTGCCCATATATTTGTGTTTGGCGATTTTAACGCCCACCACACCAAGTGGCTTGAAAACTCAGCCACCGACCTTGCTGGGATCCGCACCATGCACTTTTCAATAGCCCAAGCTCTAACGCAAGTGGTGGACTTCCCCACGCGTTTCTCTAAAAACCCTAACGGAAGGGACTCTTTACTCGACCTTTGTTTTGCCTCCATCCCAGACTCCTGCACTAGCAGGCAACTCTGCCACCTCGGAAACTCTGACCACGCCGTAGTCTCCGTAAACATATCAATCCGCACTAACTCTACCCAAGAAAACCAAACCAGCAAAATATCATACTGCTACCAAAGAGCCAACTGGGACTCGTTCAGGGACTTCCTCTGCGACGTCCCCTGGAACAACGTCTTTGATCTTCCTGTCGAAGACTGTGCCTCCGAAGTCTCCTCTTGGGTTAAGGCTGGCATCGATGCTTTTATCCCTGCCAGAAAATTCCAACTAAAACCAAATTCGTCCCCCTGGTTCTCACCCGCTTGCTCGGCCGCTATTGCCCACCGGAACCATTTCTTCCGGCTCTATCGAAGCTGCTCGTCGAACCAAAACAGGCGCCTTTTCACCTCAGCACGGAACAAGTGTAAAAAAGTACTGAACGAAGCCAAGAGGACGTTTGCTACCAGAATTAGGCAACGCATAGCATCCTCTAAGTTTGGCTCCAAAGATTACTGGCGTCTCTGCAAAATCGTGCTCAGCAGGAACAAGACTTCAATACCCCCACTAATCAATGAATTTGAAGTTCTCACCTCCCCAGCCGACAAGGCTGAATGCTTTGCCAGTAGATTCTCAACCAATTCGACACTGAACTCGTTAGGTATACCTACACCAGACTTCCCACCCAGAACTAAGGCTCAACTAAATAAAGTCCACATTACACCCTCGCTGGTCGCCTAGATAATTGCGCAACTTGACCCACACAAAGCGAGCGACGGTGACGGAATCCCAGTCATAGTACTGAAGAAATGTGCCCCAGAACTCTCCTCTGTCCTCTCTAAACTCTATAACCTCTGCCTATCTGCTTCCTGCTTTCCTGCCTGTTGGAAGTCCTCCTGCGTAGTACCTATATTTAAGAATTCTGGCGAACCCTCAGACCCCGCCAATTACCGTCCTATTAGTCTCCTTCCAATCTTTGGCAAAGTTTTCGAAGCCATTATCAACGCCGAGGTGATTCAGCATCTTATGGCCAACGGGCTTCTCTCTGACAAACAGTATGGGTTTCGCTTCACCAGGTCTACTGCTGATATGCTAACGACCATTACCGAGTACATATACCAGGCACTCGACAAGAATGGTGAAGCCCGAACCGTTGCCTTGAATATCTCCAAAGCATTCGACAGGGTCTGGCATGCTGGCCTCTTGTGCAAACTGCGGAGCTATGGGATAACTGGACATCTGTTTGACCTCATCCAGTCCTTCCTCTCTAACCGCGCATTGAAGGTGGTATTAAATGGGCATGCCTCCCAAAACTACCAGACGAACGCGGGTGTCCCTCAAGGTTCTATCCTAGGTCCCACGCTCTTTCTGATCTACATTAATGATCTCCCCGACACCATTAGATCCCAAGTTGGCATGTATGCCGAAGACACAACAATCTACTCTCGCATCGATCAGAAACCAGGTCTGGACGACAAAGTGAACCTCGCTGCCGTACTTGAAAGGGACCTCCAATCCGTAGTGACCTGGGGAAGGGAATGGTTGGTAAATTTCAATGTCTCCAAAACAAAGCTATTATCAACTAATCACCATAGACAATCGCATCTACCTCCCATTAGCATGGGACAGGCTAGCCTCACAGAGAGTAAAATACTACGCCTCCTTGGCCTTACACTCTCGGCGGACCTCAAATGGAATGACTATATTGAATCCATTGCCAAATCTGCTGCTATGAAAGTTGGCTCCCTGTGCAGGGCCCGGAAATTTTTCCCACCTGAATCTATTCTGCACATATACAAATCTACCATCCGCCCGTGTATTGAATATTGCTGCCATATCTGGTCGGGTGCCCCTGCTGCTCTCCTTGGGCTTCTTGACAAAATACAAAGGAGGATCTGTAACGTGGTTGATACTGACTTGGCAGACCGGCTGCAGCCGCTCTCATACCGGCGTGTTGTGGCTTCCCTGTGCCTCTTCTACAACTACTTTCATGGCTTCTGCTCCGATGAGCTTAGATCACTGGTGCCGCCTAAGCACGAATTTACATGAGATACTAGATTAGCAACTAGGTCCCACCCTTTTACTGTTAAACAAATAAGATGTAACCGTAAATTCTACTCCAACAGCTTCTTTTCTCGCGCTTCCCGCCTGTGTAACTCCCTTCCACGAGTCTGCTTTCCCGACAGTTACAATCTCCAGGTGTTTAAATGTAGGGTCAATAGACACCTCCTATCACACTAACTCCCAACTATTCTCAAAACACTCTCATCTACCCAACCCTCATTCTCGGTATCCTTACCCGCCTATGACCCACCCTCTGTCATTTCCTATATTTAATCAGCCTTTCTCCACTCTACGTAGCCCCCTGCACAGTAGTGGCAGTGACATGCCTTGCTCGGGGTGAAACGCTTATATAAAAAAAATATGTATAGTTAAATAAGTAAAATATTTATAGTTTTTTGCTGTTAAATCACTTATTGTGTGTACTTCAAACATTGTGTATGTAACAAGCAAACCTATAATAGATATAAGATTATCAAATACATGTATAGTATAATAAATGCATATAAACTAGGCATTAACCATACCTTCTGCAAATCAGCCGGGATCCTTAAAGCAAATATTCGGTGTATAACAGACGTCAGTTGTACACATATTTGGTCGAGGAATGATTCATAACCAAGGATGTCTAATCATTTTTGCTGTATCAATATCGATTTGAAATGAGAGCATTTCTGTAGCCTTGAAATAGGATAAATTTCAGCTTCGCATCGGGTGCATTTTTATGAAGCAATGACTTCCAAGCGAACTTCAAAAACTACTAATTATCACACAGAAAGAGCCCTCTCTGATTAATCTACTCATCTAAAGCTGTCGTAACCAAATCTAATTTAGGAAACAAGACATAAAATAACCCTATCGCGTACGCTCTCTTGATCAGTTAATGTAACTACATTTTAAATATATTTTGTTTATTAAGCTATTTTATTATGTGTAACACCTCAAAAGTGAGAAAAATTATTAGGTTATCATCAAATACATATTTGCTCTGACCATTATTAGCTAAAAGCATGGGATTGAAGAAGCGATTTTAAAATCGTTAATACTCAACTTTAACACTCACTCTATATGAGACAACGTGTCATCGGAGGTAAGAGCAATTTTGAGTTGCTTCTGCAAGGTATTATCTATACATTCTAATAGCTTACACATTACCAAATCTCAGAATAATTGGTTGTTTACGTGTTCTACGGATTATCAACATTTGCAGGTTATTAAAAGCAGAAAATATTGTTAGTTTGTAATAATTTCCTTTACATTTTTTAACGAAACAAATGTTTTAATGATACAGATCTTACTATTTAATCAATAGCTTGAGAGAAAAGGTGGATTGACATGGTTCTTAATGTTATTTGTGCGTAATTGAATATCCCGAACTCAACAAGGTCTGGAACCTAATCTTTAGATTACTAATTTTGGGCTATTATCCATTACAACACCCTCAAATCAAAGACTAGAACACTGGATATTCCAAAACGGTGTTGAAACCTCAGAGATTAAATGATTGTAGCAGCATATAAAATGTGGAATATTTTCCACTTTACTCACGTTGAATTTATAAAAATGTCAGAAAATCAGTGATGAACAAGAAAACGGCTATAACAGAAACTCTAGCATTAATTTATTTTTTCATTGTTGACTACAGTTGTTATAATTTTTATGAATATTAATTCATCAAGTGTATTTCTATGTAGGATTCTATTCAATTTGTTAGTTAGGAAGGTGGAGCTCGTATCTCCATTGGATGTCTTTTTAGTTATCACAAAAAAAAAACAAAAACAAGCAGACTGAATAACCTGTTGAAACGATGTACGTTCTGTTGCTCTAATCTAATTGTGTTTGTGAATGATCTGGTCTTTTTTACTCTCATTCCTTCTGCTACATTTCAATATAGAAACGTGCCTTTTATCTCCAAAATACTTTAATACCAATTTCCTGAATCTGAACAGATATCTACACTCTGCTAATCAACGGTGACTGTGATTTGGCAAATCTAGTCAAAACTTTTTTTTGCTTTTGCTTTAATGTCGGCCTAACACGAAATACATGACGATCTCATGCGCATGTGTCAGGTTAAACAAATTACTCCATATTTAAATGTCCAAAACTTCGGTGGTAAAGCTCATCTTGTGTGTTTGATTAAGTTGAGTTGACGTGAAATTAAGTAAAATAAACAAATATTAAAATGGTGTGTATTAAAATATCAACTTTATTTTAAGGCGAGGAATATAAATTTCGCTAAATGTTTTGTCCTCAAAGTAATGTTTTCTTGTAGGTTTCCTGTTTGGAAAGCCTCAAACAATAAAAGCACAGCAAGAAAAGAATGGCGAATATTTATTATGATCGTCTGGCATAAGTTCATTGAAATGCAGCAATCTTGAAAATTAAACTTACACACATCGATCAATATCTATTTTATTGAACATGGCAAATTAACTCATGAAATGAGAATCGAACTAATTACACTAATATTGATTTTATAGTTAATGCTTTACGATAGGAACTCTAATTAGATATGTACAACCTTGTGCAAATTAATTGACACAACTGCTTTAGTTTCCTTTCTATATAATGTCAGATTTGACCCATTGGAGATACAGAATGTACCCAATTTATTTCTTTTCTTTTTTCAGATTAGGTCATTTTCACTGCCGTGCAGTAATATGAATCTAATTTCTAAGTATATGATGAAATTTGTATGGCCTTGAAAAATATTGCGTCACTTTAGATTGCACAACGTTTTTATCATACCCAGACCCTATTGTCTGTACTGTCGATTAGTTGTCTTACGGCCATTGTCTGCGATGGATGTTACTCCAAAGAAGGATACGAAAATTGTAACGATGTACGAACACATTGGTAAAGCTTACAGAGAGATCCTGGATATTGCTGGTGTCAGCCTCTCAACTGTCGGTTATGTCATCAAGGTTAAGAAAAAACCTAGATTCACCCCGTTCAATATGTAAAAGAAAAATGCGTTCGAGAGATAAACTAACGCTAAGAGGCAACGTATACAACACCAGACAGAGTTTGAAAAATCCTAAGAAGACATTGGTCAATTTGTTTTAATTTATTTTCAAAAGGGTATATTAAGTTTAGGCTTGTATTTCGAATGAATGCCACCCGCTCGGCTTTCAACGTGTTAAATTGAAAAATAAAAGTAATAGACACGTCAAAAATTCACAAAATTCAGAAACGAGTTACGATAGGAACTCTAATTAGATATATACACCCTTGTGCAAATTAATTGACTCAATTGCTTTAGTTTCCTTTCTATATATTGTCAGATTTGACCCACTGGAGATACTAAAACCGAGATTTGCACCAACTGTCGGATTCATCCGGGCACACGCCCTCGTTTTCTATCTATAATTCTGCTGACGAGCTACATTCTTTGGTTACACCACTCCTTATATTTCAAGTTAGCACCCGCCGTGCCATGTACACAAAATTGCATAGTTCTCATTCTCTTTTTATTTTTTTAGTAAGAAGGAATTCCATTCTGGCAAATTTTTACAAAACATTATTTCGTTTGGGAAAATACAACCAGTGGGATGTTTTTCCGTTCACTACAATCAAGAGTTAACCGTTATATTTCGTAGATTATCATATAAAATCGACTTCTTCCACTCATACAAGAACACACCTTTTCATCGAGAAGCTCTCGTGTCTTGCGTCAGGTGAACATTAGTAAAAAAATATAAGGAAAAGTTTAGGTTATAAGTAATTTTCATGCCGAATGTATTATGCATAGCAGCAAAATATACATTTTGAATATAATAACATACCTTTGTTTTTGAACGTCAGTTGATTGCAGGAAAATGTTATTCTCCTTCATGAAATCAACAACAACGTACAAGAAAAATAATAGAGGAAACAATTATCCCCGACTCACTATATTCATATGAAATGATTGCTGCAAAACGCTTTGATAGCTAAACTGTCTATAATGGATACAAGATTCAAGTGTTTGTCGGAAACGTTACCATATCTAAAACTGGTCTATTTTTCTGCAAAAGTATCATTCAACCACGGTAGTGTTTCGAATATATTCTAAAGTCCAACATTGAATGAATTTAGGCAGCTTTCAAGCTTTACTACTAATTGAGTTCTCAACCAAATTTGAAACAATTTATAGTGTAAGATACGACACCGCTTTAGCTATATTTTGAACATTTTTTAAATTTTGGTTCAGTAGATAAAAAGTTATATCAAAATATGAGAAGTCCGAAAAGGCAGACTAACAACATAAATACAGAAGTGTGTGACTAACGCTTCTATTAATAAATATTATTCTTTATAAATTTATTTCTTTTTAATATTTGTACATTCTATTTACAACATTTAAATTCTGATATCTTGCATCTGTTTTGTCAATCAAACTTTGCTTATCACTTATCATTTTTATTAGAATTGAGTATCAGAATTAATTATAAATTAACAATCTTTTATTTTTTTTTTCAGTTTTATATTTTTTAAAATAATTTTTTGAATGCTGTTTTCAGCATTAAATATATATTAAATTAATAGCAGTAGCTGGAAAAGTCATTGATTAGATGGAAATTGCGTAGAAAATGTAATATTCTTAAGAATACATTAAACCTGGAAAAGAACAGGAAAAGTGCTTAAACCCGGAAGCAGTAAAGGACAAGATACTCTAGTGAAGTAAAAAATTAAAAAAATCTTACTTACAATATTGTAGCTTAAAATAAAATTTGAATGCAATATTTTCAGTAAGAAATTCTTTCAGTATTTGTCGATATTTCTTAGATAGAGTAGTATTTACACTATTTACATTGTTCGAACTACTGAAATTTCTTATTTTTTCTTTCCTAGAAAATCTTGTCTTTTACTTTTCCAGGTTTAATAACTTGTCTTGTTCTTTTCCAGGTTTAATATAACCTTAAAAATATTACATTTTATGCGCGCATTTTTCCATGGAATCATAAATCTGTTTGATAAGTGGCAATGGTTCGTAGCAAATAATAGTGCGTATATCATTAAATAAAATTTAATAGCGGTATATTTTTTAAATTAGCGTAGATACCAGACAGAGGGGATTATTTACAACCTAATTTAAAAGAAAAAATTGACACAGTCCCCCAAGGAGTAGACAAGAGGAAAAAAGGAATTTTAAAAAATTACATGGGACGAACACATGGGAAACGACTGAGTGTTGGAGATGATGCAAACTAGAAGAAAACATATTTAACATCAGGAAAAGACAACTAAGATTTCAGGGGCAGGTAATGATGAAGAAAGGTTGGAAAATTTAATAATCACAGGACATATAGCCGTAAAGACAGAAAGAGGAAAGCAGCATGGGACATACTTGATACACTCCAGAAGATGGAGAGCGGAGCGAGGTTTGGGAGAGAAACCAACACGAAAAGTTTTACAAGCGACAAATAACAAGAACAAGTCCATGATCGCTTAACGTTCTGAAGGGACACAACAAATCGCCCGGTTCACACTCCACCCACGTCTATTGAACATGTGAAGAGGCTCATCCCTTGTTCCCTGTTTAGGATGTGGTTTCCGGCTTTCTCTTTTCCAATCTTCTCACTTTTTTTTTTCAATTTGAGTAGATAGACTAAACTATCGCCCAGTTCACACTCCACCCACGTCTATTGAACAGGTGAAGAGGCTCACCCCTTGTTCCGAGTTTAAGATGTGGTTTCCGGTTTTCTCTTTTCCAATCTTTTCACTCCGTTTTCTTTTTTTTCTCTCTTTTTTTAAATTGGAGTATATAGAATAAATTATCGCCCGGTTCACACACCGCACACCTCTATTGAACAGGTGAAGAGGCTCATCCCTTGTTCCCTGTTTAGGATGTGGTTTCCGGTTTTCTCTTTTCCAATCTTTTCACTCCTTTTTCTCCCTTTTTTTAAAATTGGAGCATATAGACTAAACGATCGCCCGGTTCACACTCCACACACATCTATTAAACAGGTGAAAAGTACATTAAGCAAATATTGATAAACCAGTGTGTTGTGAACCCAGAATAAGTCCTGAAGAAAACTCGAACTCGGGAAATAGTGAAACACATATCAAACGGAAAACAAATACAAGAGTGTTACACCTCAGTCTGACTGCCAACTATTAGACCAGAGTGACTTAACCCAACACAACTCTACCCCGAGAGGCATATTCTCCCGTTATTTCATATTAATAGGAAGAGATCATTCTAGTTAAAAAACGGTAGACATGACACAAAGGAAAATATGAAATATAATTTTGTTATGATTAAGATTAAGAAGAATCAATATGTCATCTAATATTTGAATGTAGCTAACTAGCCTCATCGAAATATAAACAGAAAGAGAAATACTGGCAGATATTTAATATCGCAAATCTCAATATATATGTGATTTAATGTTAAAGTATTAAGACTGAAACAATGAATGGGGTTCAATCTCATTCGTGTAAACAAGGAAAGGGAAATTAGATCAAATAGCTTTTCTAAGTGCCCTTAGCATAAGCATAACAATGGCGAAATACCATTATGCTTTTCGAAAGCTAAGTATATATTTCAACACGATGAATAGTTTGAAAGTATCAATGCGGGACCAGATTAGAATGATGAATGCCCTACAAATGAATCTCCCATCTCATCTATACGAGGATTCCTTGATTATATTGGAGATCACTTACATGCATTTTAAAACTTAAAAACATAAACGAACATCAAATTATTAATGCTTAGTGTATGCCTTATGAGAAGTTATTTCCTTTGACAGCCACAAAACACGATAAACATTTATAAAGTGAATGCAAACAGTACATCTGATCTTCCAGAAACTTTTAAAAAAATGTTGAGCAATTGTAAATAAAGCGTATGCAACCTTGACGTGGTGTAATGGTTTGCAAACATTTATCGCTCGAATCCATACTGAGTAGTGAGTTCGATCCTCTGTGAGTGCCCCTCACTTTCACCATTGTAAATGCAGCGTTAATATAAAGAGCAAACTGCTTGTCTAAAACTCTAGAATTTAAAAATGATAGAAGATACGCTCAGATGCCCGACAGCTATATGTGCTCTCTCTTGGAGACAGTGGTTAATTAAATCACAGCTCTACGGACAAATCACTAATAAATGTTACAAAGCATTTGTAGGATACTGCTAGTGAGCAAATCATGAACTTGCTAGGGATTTACTACTCAGGACAACTAGTCAGGACGCAAGATGTATTTGTCGTCGAGCAACTGCCTACTTGTCGCCGAGCAACTCCTGCCCGCTCGGTTATGTTTGAGAATGCTACCCGAATGTCATTCTGACGTTGATACAGGATCGTGATAGCTGCTGTTATAGACTCATGAATGTCCGAGATAGCTCGACCGAAAACAATTCTATTTGAGTGTAATTTCAATATTTCTGTAGTGTACACGAATACAGTGAGAAGTTGTACAGATCAGATGTTGATGAATAGGTTAAAGATGACCTCTGTAATATATCTAGTAAAACACCTGTTGGATGTCAACTGATATTGAATGAAGATATTTTCAAAGAGATTATTCAACGGGTTACCTATCAGACCACCAACAATTTCGCACAAAGAATAATGTGTCAACTCACCATGAATAACTCAAACTAATAATGAAAACTTGTGAATCAATAATTGTGTTCCTCGTTCGCTTTCATTTGACAACTGAACACAAACTCTAACCTTATGCAACATTAATCTAACCAGGAATGCCAACCGCCGAAGTTTTCATTGTCTTGATAAAGCGAGTGAAAAATTGATCGTGTATGCTAGCAGAAAACGAGACATATAAAGAATTTCATGAAATAAAAAAACATTGATAACACAGATAACAGGAATCTATACACAAGTTTTAACTTAATATTTGTTTTGCAATATGTGTCCTCAATTTACAAGCAACGGGAAACATAAGGATAATAACAGGAAAAGCATATTGCCAACCCCTTGACAGGGTAGATAAATCATTAGGTTGAAGAGATCCTTATTTAATGAACAAAAACGTTGTTTTACTCTACATTGCAAACTTTCACAGGCACTACACTTACCAGACTAAATGCCTTCCGGCTTTCATTTATTTAAATCGTTATACATTTTCATAAGTGCTACGGAATTCAGTGACAAGGAAGGGGAATGCATTGTTTGAAATTTTTGGGGGAAATGTATGAATTTCATCTAACATTGTATCTAATACTGCATTTGTCTTTGCTGAGAAAATTAAATATACACACATCCATTGCAAAGAGATTTTTAAAAAATTAACTTTATTTGTTCTTCAATCGGTTATAGTAAAGCATGTTCTACTTTCCGAAAAAAGTCTGCCTTCTCCTACCGTGCGCCCATGGCCCAGAGGTAGAACCGCCGACTGACGCCCCTTCGGTCGGGTTTCAATCCTGGGTTAAAAGCAATCGGGGTCTAAGCGTACTGATGAGCTGCGAAACAGATCTGTCTGTGGATTATATATATATATATATATGATGAATATATATATATATATTTATATATATAGTCATCTTGTTCTTATTGATATATATATATATATATATATAATCATCCTGTTCTTATTGAAACCTCTTCTGCATTTATCTGTCTTTGATTTACGTGAACACATGGAATTTCACGTATATTCGTGCAAGTAGAATTCTCTTCATATTGTCTTAAATTTATCTTACATTTTTCATTTGTAGGTTATTGGGCAAAGCGTACAAATTGTTACAATGAAATATGCAATTTCGTTGTAGCTTGTCAGTTTTATGATGAGGAAAAGGATGATTAAATTGGTTATACAAGCTATAAAATGTAAATGCGTATTCTACTCTAACAGTTTCTTTTCTGCTTTTCTTGCCTGTCAACTACAATCTCCAGGAATTTAAATAGAATGTAAATAGTCATTTTCTAACTCACCAACCCTCATCCACTCTCTCATGCTCCTTTCTCCATCTACTCCACTCCCATCAGTATTCCCATCCTTCTCATATACACTTACTGACACCTCCTATAACCTGTTATTCTTTCTCATAATTTCCTCCTATGTAACCCCCTGCACACCAGTAGTTGTAAACTACCTAGCTTGGGGCGATATGATTATAAAAAATATCGTTTTTATTTATGAAAGCGTATTCACGGATTGATAAGGTGTTATAACTCACGACTAGTGATTATAATATTAAGTCTCTTCTGACTCCAAGAGTACCCTAATGAAGACAATTAGAACAGAATTCTAGATATTTACTCATAGTCTCCCCAGTGAGACGAGATGTGACACACGGTAAGGTTAAATGTGAGGAACCTGAGCGCATAACCACCGGATAAGTATGAAAATTGACTCAGCACACGCAACTGCAGAATCGGGCACTTTGCATTGCCAACGTTCTCAGTTCAGTCTGTACCCGTCGGACACCGACCGATAACAGAGAGCTTGAAAATAGCGAGCCTTTAAACGGATTATCGAAATTCTGGATATTTACATCGGCTCGGAACAAGATATCGGGGAGCCGAGTTCGAATTCCAGCTGAATTCATTGCATTCACTTACGCGCAAATACCCTTGGGAAAGGTATTAATCCGTCTAAGTATTAATGTGAGAAACAAAAGCACGAAAATTCTGATCATGGTTCAAAGGTTACCAGACCACCACATGCGCAGGATTTGGGATTAAGCCAGTCTGTTTATCTCAGTCGAGTCTCTGCCAGATGTAGAGATTTCGAATGAGAGTTTCAAGTTCGAGCGGATTTTGTATTTATGAAGAGTCCCCCCAGCGATTATATTATATTACACATGTCGGATTTTGCGTGAAAAAAGTCAGGCGCAAACACTTGGGCTAAGGGTCAAAATTTGAAGAGCGCCATTATACGCGGGATTTTGCATTAAGGCTGTCTATTGTCAGTCTGTAGACAAAACTGCAACGGAATCGAACATTGCTCAATGACAGAAATTGTCTGCCACGTTGCAGTTCATAGAGCAATCCCCGAATGTGTCATCCTCTGCCCGAAGACAGATAGCTCGAATGACAATTCTGTGTAGAACTCTTGGTATTTTACAGGCGTTTACTCACTGAGATGGGATGTGACATCTGATCTGGTTTTATGTTTAGCAAATGAGTTCAGAGACTCAGGCAAATGTTTGAAACTTTCCCAACTCCTACATATAAATATGTCTATTGATTTTAGTCGAGTTTCAGTCTGTAGATCTATTACGGAACAAGACGTTCGCTGACCGAAGGCAAGGAGCTTGACGGGGAATTTCCAACGGAACTGTTCTTACTGACACATGTCCTCTTATAGACGGGATGTGACACAAGCATCGACTAAGTAGAACTATGTTCGAAAGCAGACAAAAATGGCTGTCCTCAGCCAAGTCCTATTCCGTAGACTGAGACCCGACTGTGTTGTTCTATGACCAAATTGAGTGACAGCGACTAACAGTTTCGAGTCCTAGCTAATTACCAAGAATTCTGTAACGGGTTGTCACACAAGATTAGGCTTTAAGTGTGTAATATGAGTGCGGACACTCGGGCCAATTGTTATTATTTGCCCAGCCGGCGCTTTCATGGGATCGTGCACTACGCATTTTTATTCTTCTTAGAAATCTCGATTCGAAGACGGAGCTACGACGGAGAATAATTCTGATCGAAGAAAGAAAACTCAACTGGCACTTTTGAGTTCGTGTGGACCTCTTGATATTCATATCAACTCTTCCCACTGAGATGGAATGTGACACAAGGTCGAGAATTTTGTGTAGATCGGAGCGCAGACACTTAAATCAACTGTGAAATTTTCCCGGCGAAACGCATATGCGTGATTGGGCACTAAGCCTTTCGGTTCTAAGAAGTGTTTCGATCAGTAGACGCAGCCTCGACAGAATCGTTCTCTGACTAAAGACAAAGACCTTTTTTGACAGATTACATTTCTCCCGCAAAGGAGGTTTTTGTTGAGAATCCAAGAACATTCACTCGAGTAAAGTGATTCAATTTTGCCTAGCAAACGCATACACAGGATCAGGCAACAAGGTGTTTTTCTGTTAAGTCAGTTAAACACTGAATCACTCCAACTCGATTCGAAGGAAAAGAGAATGTCTGTCTTTCTCAGCCCTGTCTTAGTCCAACTTAAATGTTTTCGAAGTAAGAGAGCTCGACTGACAATTTCGAATTATGGTGGGACACTCATCTATCTATGCCAAACAACTGAGGCTGAGTATGCCAAAAATGTCGGGTTTTACGTTGGGAACACGAGCGCTTAAACGTGGTTCAGATGTCAAAATATTCTCAGCCCCATGAATACGTGTGATCGGGAACTTAGTCGGTCGATTCTTCTCAGACGGTTCTCTGTGCGTAGACGGTACATCAACTGATTCGTTCTCAGCTATAAGACAAAAAGCTTGTTGGACAGTTTCATATCAAGGAACTCTTATTATTTACCATGTGTTCCCCCAATGAGGTGTAATGTCACACAATGTGGGGATTTACGTGACGGACACTTAGGTCAAGATTCAAATTTTACTCAGCACAAGTATAGGCGGGATCGGGTAAAAGCCGATCTATGCTTTTTTCTCTTAAACGAAGCACTGGTTGATTCCCGCTCTGCCCGAAGGCAGATAGCTATGATTGACACTTTCGGCACTTCCCTTCTTTCTTTCTTTCTTTCTTTCTTTCTTTCTTTCTTTCTTTGTTTTTCTCCTAGCCTCTTTGATGTGCATATTTCTCCATTATTTAGGAAGTTTTAGCAGATGAAGTTCAACACTGCTATTTTACTTTCTTTTTTTCTTTCTTTCTTTCACTGAAACTAAGTAGCGTCTCTGAATATAGTTCGTCTTTTCCCCCCATCAAAACGAAATAGTCCATTATTTATGAGTCATTGCGCAAGGCGTAACGTATTTACGTACTAATTAACTAAGGGAGGAACTAGAAGAATTAAAACAATATTATTATTAATAGTAGTAGAAGTAGTATTAATAGTAGATTTTTTATTGATGACAGTTAATAAAACTGTTGAAATCATATCAGATACCTCTAGGATTTCATATGTTGTGAAACACTTAAGTAAAAATAAGATGTTAATGTCAGTATTATACCTGACATTCAACGAAATATCTCAAGAGAAATGTTGTTTTCGCTTTTAATTTGCAATAAAAAAAATATTAAAGCTGGTTTTGATTTCATTTGTTTGTCAGTCTGGTTCCATTTCTTCTCCTGACTGCGTTGTTTATTTTCTTGAATTCTTCCCCGACAGCCATTCGCCAGAATTATTGATTGCATAATTGAATAAGAGTTCTGATAGTGAATTACTTGAATATTCCTCGAATATGTCGATGTCTTTAATGATGCATACACTTTTTGTGATAACTTCATTTTCGCCGTGTTTGAGAGCAAAAAATAAAGTAAATAAATTTATATAAAATCAAAGCTTTTTCTTCTACATTTTTACCGTTTATTTCTCGTCATCTTCGTGATTCTGTTTCGCCGTTTTATTCATGTTTGGAGTGTTTTTGAGAGATTTTCGTCTCTTCACACATTATATTGCGATATTTTCTGTTTTTATTTATTTCTGTCGTTAAATGTCCTCATTTCCTTCCTGTCTTATTTTCCTTTTGTTGTCATCATTTAGTTGTTCATTTCTTTCTCTCTTTCTGTTCCAGGTTTGTCTTTCTTCTTTCTCTCTTTCTGTTCCAGGTTTGTCTTTCTTCTTTTCTCTTTCAATCTCAATTTTGTGGCGCTCGTTTTTTAAATCTTTATCGTCATTCTTTTATTCTCTCCGTTCTTTCTGCTCTATTTCCTTTCTTACTTTCTTTCTTTCTTTCTTTCCTTCGTTCGTCCTTTGTTTATTTCTTTCGTTCTTTCATTCGTTCGTTCTTTCGTTTGTTCTTTCTTTCGTTCAATCTTTAGTTCGTTCGTTCATTCGTTCGTTCTTTCGTTCGTTATATCTTTCTTTTTCTTTTTTTTCTTTCTTTATTACTTCCTTACTTTCGTCCTTTCTTTCTTTCTTTCTTTTGTTCTTTCTTTCTTTCTTTCTTTTGTTATTTCTTTCGTTCTTTCTTTCGTTTGTTCTTTCTTTCATTACATCTTTCGTTCATTCTTTCGTTCTTTCTTCTTTCTTTCTTTCTTTCTGTCGTTCTTTTTTTCACTCGTTCTTTCTTTCTTGTGTTCTTTCTTTTTTGTTCTTTTTTCTTTCGTTCTTTCTTTCGTTCTTTTTTCTTTCGTTCTTTCTTTCGTTCATTCGTTTGTTCGTTCGTTCTTTCTTTGTCCTTAAGTTCGATCATTCGATCAGTTTTTTCGTTTGTTCTTTCGATCGTTCTTTCGTTCGTTCTTTAATCTTTGTGCCTCGCTTTTGGGGTCTTCTTTTTCTGTTTGTCTGTCATATCTTTTTTCTCGTTCTGCCTCAATTTCTTTGTTCTCATTTTACCTCCCTCTCGTCATATTACTTTTAGTTCTCCTTCTCTCTTTCATTTTCGATTCATGGTTCGTTTTTTTTCTCTTTTCATTGCCTCATATCCCTCTTTATCTTTCTACATTGCTTCACTCTTTCTTACTGATTGTCTTTCTTATTTTATTATCTATTTTAACTTTCTTTCATCTTTTTGCGATAATATTCATTCCAACTTTTTGTCCCTCAAATTTAGTGTCCTTTTTACATATTGCATGCTTTCGTATAAGAAATCTTTTTTTTATTACATTTTATTAATTTCAATTTTTTCCAAACCACAAATTATTCAGCATTTTTAATTCAACAAAATTACAACTACGGATTTTAAAAATCTTCTTCGTCTTCAATCAGGGCATAGGACAACCATGTTTCGACATGACTCCCTGTTCATTGTACCTGTTAGTAAAATATGTGTTTTCCGATTTCCACTAAGTCTTATCCTGCTAGCCATTTACACTGGCCCCTCAGGTAGATTATACACAGTTTTCTACCGCCCCTCTTGCTTTCAATATTTCCACTGAGTTTCATGATTTACAAGCCCGATTTCCTCTCTAGGAGCCCCAGTTGTTTCAACCTTCCCTTTCTGCTGCTACGAATAAGTCCCATTTTTGTTTTCATTTTCTGTAAATATTTTTTGTCACTCAAAGATTCAATTCGTTTTATCCTCATCATTCTTCCCTATAAGCACCTTTTACGTGCCTCATTTCTCTAATTAATCTGTAATGAAATTGACCACGATTCACAGCATTTACTGCCGATATTACTTTGAATTTCCGTACTCTAGTCTTTATTTCCAACGACATTTTACCATTTTAAATGACTAGAAACTTTTGCAACCCATTGATGTGTGTTGAAATCCTTATAGCGTTTAGTATAGTCTAACATAACCTTTTTTGCCGAAATTTGTAAACGTTGCGTTTCGTTCAATTTCAAAAATCAATCCTGTTTTCACATTTTCATTAAAACAACTTAAAATTTATTGAACTAAGCTACAAAGCTAAGTAAAATCTACTGTACTTGGTACCCTTTTACTTGTTTGCACTTTCCCCCAAATTTGATTTCGATTGGTCAATATCTGGCTATTTTAGAAGATGTGACGGATGGTCGGATGCATTAACGGAAGTTGCAGAATTTTATAAATATATTTACGTGTTTATGGAAAGCTTCGTTCGTTATTCCAATGATCGTTGGGATGTCGTATTTTCAGCCTTCGCTTAAAACACTTCCTAGCTATTTAAATATTGAACTTGCTTAATGTCGTTATTTCTTAGTTTCAAATCGGATTTAGGCTAACGACACAGGAAAGACCAGTGATCCCGACATTACAAAAGAAAACTGCAAATCTATGTTTACAGAAAGTTAATAAAATCAATCAT
The DNA here is from genome assembly GCA_037127315.1 of Ascarosepion bandense. Classification (NCBI taxonomy): domain Eukaryota; kingdom Metazoa; phylum Mollusca; class Cephalopoda; order Sepiida; family Sepiidae; genus Ascarosepion; species Ascarosepion bandense. The sequence continues at coordinate 4,658,410 of JBBBDQ010000256.1, read as the reverse complement.
ATGTCATCCTAAGTATACGGTCACCTTTTCCTCGTCCTGAAGAAAAATTGTCAGGTTGACAGTTATTTTCAAAGTGTAGATTCTCGTGACATGTAAGAAAAAACATTGTTTATTTTTTTTTATTTGCTAAGGCAAATAGAACACCCAACAAAATGCTTCCTACAGGTAGGAATAACTAAAATGAAACCGGTAAAGAAATTTAAATAGCTATGAAGTGTTTTGACAGAGGATGGAATAGAAACCGAAGACGCACTGGCATGACCAAGGAAGCATTTCAAAAAGCTAACCAAAGTTCTGAGAGACAAGAAGATGTAATTGGAAACTAAGAAACGTGTTGTATGTGGTATCTGTCCTATATAGCAGTGAATTTTGAAAGATCTCTTCAAGATTGTAGGTGGGGCTAGAAGCAACAGAATGGTAGTTTGACAGAAGAATGCTAAGAATGGACAGAATTGTTAGCAAAGATAATGAGTTGGAGAGGATGCAAACGAGAAGAAAACTTACATTTAGAATCAATAAGAGAAAGTAGAGGATTATAGGACACATCATGAGGTTTGAAGAATCTAATACTCAAAAGCCAGATAGAAAGGAGAGACAGGGGAAAGTAGTGCGTGACATATTTGATGGATTTGAGCAAATGGATGGCGGCTTGCGGTTTTGAAGGGATACCAAGAAGAAAATATCAAGAGCAACAAGGAACATTGCCATGTGGAGTCCATGATCACCTACTTCCTGAAGGTATACGGCAAATAAAGATGTTTCGAATTATAAGAAAATAGACTGCAAATCATGAATGAAATAATTCTTTCATCAAAACGAGGCATCAGAATAATCTGAAATCGAATATATTTCGAATTAATTGTAATTATTCATTCTAAATACATATTTATTGATTCAATCAATTATTCAATAAATAATTATATCAATATTCTATATACTGTATTTATTCAGGATGTGGAGGATCAAAGTTCTTAACGACTTCTGTTTTCTAAGTTTTATGCGAGTTGTTGTGCAGTGGATATCGACTCGGAACGACAAATCGGGGAGCCGATTTCGAATTCCAGTTGAATTCCTTGCATTCACTTACGCACAAATACCCTTGGGAAAAGTATTAATCCGTCTCCTCCCTCCAGTTATGGGCTAAATAATAGGATAGACTGGGTTCTATAGCCTTTGTCGGCAACCAGTCTACCGCAGAAAACAATAGCAAACTACTCCGGGATAATCTTCTACCCAGTCAGTCATGTCTTTTTCGAAACATGATCGCTCAAAGCGTGTATCACGTATGACACTTAACTGACTATTTCAACTATTTGTTTTGGATCTTCGTTGCCCAGTTGTTGTGGAGTTGTCGTGGCGAAACTTTGCCGCAAAGTAGTAGTGACCAGTTTGGTCAGAAGTAAGACACAAAATACAGGTGGTAAGTTCAAAACAGTGTATTAGTATAACATGAACATATATACAACGCAAGTATTAGTAATTAAGTAAATAGAAATAAGTCACTCAGAACAGTACAATTATACTGCTTATTGTCTGAATCATAGCTGGCTCTAACTGCGTACTAGCTACGTCCTTAACTACCGTCAAGTGCCTTACTTGTCAACTGTCAAGTTCCTTCCGGAAGTCACGCAGGTGATTTGAATATAACAAGAGGAATAGTCCACTCCTTCTAGGAGTGCACGATAACATTATCCCTATCATTAATTTTCTGCAACACACTTTTTTTAGTTTCATATATATATATATATATATATATTTATTTATTGTTTGGTATTCATACAAGTTATGGACAATTAATGTGTCATGATTTGCGCTACACGTGTTTCGAGTCTAAAATTGACTCCCTTCAGGCGAACAAATTCGTGGTTTTATGTTTGGGTATCTCTGAATATCTGATCATTCTGTTTAAAGTTAATAGGAAGTATGTAAAAAATAAATAAGAACAGTAAAAAAATATTATAAAAAATAATAAAATATATAAAAATAAAATAAATTAGAATAATGAGAGTTCAATGCTGGCATGTTTAAATCGTTTCATTTCTCTGTCAGCATGTGTCCTAATGGGTTAACCAGTAAGTAAATAAATAGATGAAAGAGTCAAGAGTTTCCTTAAGGCATTCTGGCGCCTCTTTATTATCTTATAAGTTTGGTGATATTTGTGTATTTGTATTACTGTGTGTGTGTGTGTGTGTGTGTATGCTTGTGAGGGGCTCTTTTATTTATGTCTGTTTGTGTGTGTGGGTGTTTTTTTATTTATTGTGTGTATATGTATGCGTGTTTTTTATTGTGTGTATATGTATGCGTGTTTCTGTGTGTTTTTCGGTGTGTGTATTAGTTGGATTGTGTTCTGTGAGTGTGTGTGTCTCTATGTGTCTGTTTGCGTGTGTGGGTGTTATTTATTTATTTATTTAGTCTGATTTGGATTTGCTTTTGAAGTTGGCGTGTGTATTTTTTGTCTATCTATGGGTATATGTATGCGTGTTTCTGTATGTTTTTCAGTGTGTTTTTTTTATGTTGTTTTGTTGAGCGAAGGTTTGTATCATTTATGAATCTTTCTTCCTGCATTAATAAAATCTTATAATTAATATTTTGATAAATTGGTTTGACGGAAAAGAGGCCGTCACTGCATTCATATAGATGTTTAGAGACATATATTTTCCTGTTACGTGAGAATCTGATATTGCTTTTATGAAGTGAGAAACGATAATTTAAGCATTGTGTCGCTCCTATGTATATTTTTGTGCATCTGCCGCATTCCAGAGCGTAAATTACATTTTTCGAGTTGTAGCTTAGATCCGATTTTATTTCGAATGTAGTTGCGTTTTCGACCTGGAAATATTTTCCTTCTATTATTATTTTGCACACCCCACATCTTTTTTGTTGCATTTTGTGACCCCTGTATTGTGTGTTGATGTTCAAATTTTGATGAGGATGTCTTTAAAATTTTTAGGCTGGCGTTTCCTATTGATTATTTTGGTTTTCCCTGAGATTTCTTTTATTTTTTCATTGTTGTTGAGTAATTCTATGTGGGTTTTAATCCTAGTGAATAATTCCGGATTGTTTTTGTTGTGAGTGGAAACGTATGCTAGTATGTTTTCGGTTTTTTCTATTTTTTCCTGTTGTTTTTTCGTGCTCCGGAGGGATTCTAATGGTATCTTTTTTGCTAGTTGGAAACACTTGTCTATTAGTGGTGTGGGATATCCTCTCACAAAGGATTGAGTGCAATATTAAAATACTGAGACCTAATCTAGTTGGACACTTAAATTCATATTGCCCCGACAGGGAATACAAGCTCCTGATAGAGAGAGAGAGAGAGAGAGAGAGAGAGAGAGAGAGAGAGAGAGAGAGAGAGGACCAAGTAGGTAAAAGTGACCCATGACTCATATCAAGATGCGTGATCAGGATCGACTACGTTACAAACCCTTCTTTAGATTTTGCCAAGAATCTCGTTATGTAAAGCAAGCGCATTATACAAGATATGCCAACAGCATTCAATGCACAGACGAATGGCAGGTACGTAAATGTTCAAGAGGCATTATAAATAGAACATGCTTCTCGCACAACATTGACTCATATGTTTTTGAAGTAGGTGCAGCTATTGATTCGATGTAGTTGCTCTACCTCAAGTCAGTGTAAAAACAGGAGACCAAAGAAAGTGTTGCTCTTCTGAAATCTAGCTTCAAACATGCACAAGATGGTTAAATGTAAGCAGATTTTCTTCGGGATGCATTCCAGTTTACAAAACATTTTCTAGCCCATTAATCACTTATGAATATTCTTTTCTTGAACAGCTGTCATATTTACATTTATTTAAAACGCATACTATCAGTGCTTTTTGGTTCAGTGAATATTGTCTACCAATGGAAAGCCGAATTCGAACTCAATAAACTTGAGAAAGGTATTAAACTGTGCTTCTCCCTCTAGTTACGGGTTAAATCGTAGAACGGATTGAATTCTAAATCTTTTGGTTGCCAATCAGTATACCGCAGAAACTATTGGAAATCTACTGCGGAGAATCTTCTGCCAAGTTAATCATGTCTCTATTCAGACATGATCACCCAAGCGTGTATCACGTAAAACAGTTAACTGACTGACTATTAGTGTCACTTTTTCTGAAACCTTTCTTCGAATATTGTGAGTATATAAAGAAGTACATCGATATTACATTTTGAAAAGAAATGCAACAAAATATCCAATATATTAGTAAAAATATGCAGACAATCATAACTGGCAAATTTTGGTTCAACAGGGAATATCGTTGTACATGGTGTTCTTCGTCCCCAGAATTAATCAGGTTTTATTTTAGCTTCGTCATTAAAACACCCATTAGCCTGATATATAGAATTATAATAATTTTTTCCCCATCAAGTATCATCATCAGCAGCAGCAGTAGCAGCAGCAGAAGCAGCAGACCTATGACCGCGTATGATTCTAGGGTTCTTTTATAGATGGTTACCTGACAGATCTCGTCAATATACCTGGTTTGAATTTGTAGATTCATTCATTCAGGTGTAACGTGTCTTTGGCAAGTAGATATGACAAAGACTATCGGTCTGCAGGCCAAAAAACAGCCAACTTGATGGCCGAATTTTTCTGGACACATGACCGTTTATTCCATTAGAGGAAACATCAGCTCCGACCGTTCATTTGAGAATATATAATACATATTCGAAACGAATGTTAAGCGGAAGACATCAGAGAGGATTATTTCGGCATATAAATATAAATAGTAATTATAATTTCCAATTAACTTTACCGGGAAATATCTCATATTCATAACGAATAAGGTTACTGATTGAAACGAATCATTCTCTAGTGGTCATGCGTACTTAAACTACATCTTCAACATCAGTATTTTGTAGTATACAATAGCGACGAAGGCCAATAAATTTCCTGTCTGTAGAAATGAAGTCGTATTGATATTGTTCGGTTTAATTGCACAAACATTTAAAAAGGTTTTATAAATGAAATCTCCAGTTTCAAACACTCATCAAAGCTGTTTAGGTCATATCTTTGCGTATGCAATTGACCTTCTGATCTTATAAATCTAGACATTATCTGTCGAATAGATTACTTTGTTCCGATTTTGTTTTGCGTCATTTCAATGGTATTTTTTTCCAATAAAGTTCTCCTCTTCGTTAGATTTCAATCTACAGCGAGCAATCTAAAATTTCCACGAAGATATTGGGTTTTGAAATGGTTGGAAATATCGACTTGGATTAGTTTTACTTTTGAGAATCTGTAGCAATCTTTTTGAAATCTAAAGTTCCTGATCTTTTTTGTGTGTGTCTGCTGATTTAGTCGTTCTGCCGTAGGTTTCCACTGTAAATGCGATTTTCAGTAGTAGAAAGATGAAATCTAATTAGCAAGCTGTGGTCATCTGTCGCCAATCGTGCTGGTCCTAAAGACAAAGATGATAATCGCCTATTAACTTATAAATTTACCGCCACGGTCTGCTCAGAGATACCGGATGCTGTGGGCTTGGATATGCGGATGATGTAATGGATAATGACTTGGAATTGTTAATCTGTGAATAGAGATCCAGTTACCAGTTTCCATTGTGTCTGGTAAATTCACTTACGTACAAATATCGTTGTGAAAGTTATGAATGATTCTGTTTGACCCCAGCTATGGGTTACGTAGATCACAGTGGATCAGAGAATCGTTTTCTTTAAAATAAAAATGAAGTGTCTGTTTCAAATATGGACATAATTTCTGTTCTTTCATTTAGTAATATATGTTTGTCTGGGAACAACATAATAGCCAATTTTTCCTCCTGGTATAATCTGCATATTTTATGCATGTTCCTAAAACATATCTGTTATGTTATTGTTTCAAAAACAGTAAAATCAGTTGTTGTAAACCACCTGAAGATACTAAAAGTTAGAAATCGCAGTTGAAAAATGACTCATCTTTGACATCATTTTTATGGCAGAGTACACTTGTTTTATATATATATATATATATATATATATATATATATATATATATAGTAATATTAATTGTAATATTAATTGTAATATTAATTATATTAATAATACCAATATTAACAGAACTAATTCTGTAAAGACTAGCAATAATTAAACTACAACAAATGAAATCGTCTTGAGATCTACCCGAAACGTCTCAGGAGGAAAAAGAAGGAGAATAAAAAAAGAAACAAACAAAGTACCTGAACAAAAAGACAAGCATTCGTAAGAAAGAAAAAAAAAACAAGACAAAACACTTAGCAATAAAGATCTCAACACGAAAGCAGAGCACACAAAGCACACAAAGCGATATATATATATATCACGTTACCATAATTTTGACCATTTCAGTTTCATCAGGTGATTTGTATTAAATGATTGCTTAACAGTTAATGCCTTTATAAATTCATAAGCAGAATTTCAAAATAAGGAAGTGGTGGTTTGGTTATTGGTAATCCTTTCGTCTGGGAATATCTCAAGAATATTCAAAATCAAATAAAATTATGCACAAAATATTTAGATTTTGACTTAGAATAAAGGTTGATATGCTGTTACAAAAACAAAAAACAAAAAAAAACAAGAAACAAAAACAAATCAACTACTACAATTGTAACCTACTTTTAGTATTTTTGAAACTCTAACCTCACATATTATTATATATTTTTCATAGGTTTTATACGCACGCAAAAGATTATATAAAACAGTATACCGCTATTGTTACAAGTAGGAAGTTGGGAATCGGCAAATAATTAAGGATTTTATATAGATAATCCTGTTCAGATCTTTAAACCTATATATCAGAATCATTTTCTAGATCTGCATATATTCCACTGTGTACCTCTGTCGATTAAAATATGGATATATATTACAATGAAATCTGTATATAAGTGTCATATATAATTTTATATAAGTGTGGCCACAAGCAAGGCATTTTACTTCCACTGTTGTGCAGGGGGTTACATAGACGGATTGTTATTAGAAAGAGTGACAGGTTGCAGTGAGGTTCTGGAAGAGAGTATGAGAAGGAAGAGCATACTGATAAGTGGGGTGGACGGAGAAAAAGCATGAGAGATAGGATGTAAGTTAGTAAGACAGGAGGTGACGATTGACTTTACATTTGAATTCTTGAAGATTGTAGCTGTTGAGAAAGCAAGTATGCGGAAGGGAATTCCACAGGCGGGAAGGGCGAGAAAAGAAGCTGTGGAGTAGAATTTGCGTTTACAATTTATCGGTTTCGCAGTAAAAGGGTGGGACCTTGTTGCGAACATTGTGGATCGATAAAATTCATATATATGACGAACCAGTGAGCTAAGATCATCTGAGCAGAAGACGTGAAAGTATTCGTAGAAGCGACACAGGGAAGCCACACTACGTCGGTGAGAAAGCGACTGTATCCTAGCTGTCAAGTCGGGATCGATCACATTAAAGATTCTCCGTTGGATTATGTCAAGGTTGGATGGTAGATTTTTATATCTACAGGAAAACTTCCTGGCCCTACACATAGAACCGACTTTCTTATCAGCGGATTTAGCAATGGATTCTATATAGTTATTCCACTTAACGTCTGATATGAGAGTTACACATGTTAGCTTTCTTTCCATTACCGTCTGAAAGAGTAAAACACGGATACAATGAGAGAGGCACATGTATTCACAAAGCTTACTTATATTCATACAGCCGAACACTCATCAAAAGATGTAAACATGTGTAATGAACAAGACAAATAACATAGAATTTGGAACACGGTTGTCTTTCACTCCTCATTAGCATTTTCCTCTCTTATTCTGACAAACTGTCTCCACTCGTAACCCTATACTTTGAGTGGTACAGGCCCTTGTATTAGGTGAACCTTAATGTAAAAAAATTAAAAAGAACATACATTTAGTTGATTCAATTTATATTTGAAATCACTAAAACTCACACCCTTAAACATTTTTGTACATTACTTGAATACGCTTAAACTAATTATAGTTGTTTTTCTCTCTGTCAATATCGAACTGTTCTTCCATTCATCCCTCGCTATCCATGAAAGTCTTCTCATACTTCTCTCTTTCTCTCTCTCTCTATCTCTCTCTATATTTCTCTTTCTCTCTCTCACTCTCTCTCTCTCTATATATATATATATATATATATATATTATTGAATTAATAATGTATAAAATAAAAGATTTGGTAATCCTAATGTATCCGAGTAATATTAGATTAAATATTAAAACTGATCCAAAAGAGATCACAATGTAAATTTAATTTACAGCGCAAATATTTATTTCGCATGTAAATTCAATATTTTACATTGGGATAATAGACATTTCTACAGATTATTAAAAGTCTGTTTCATCTTTTCCGGCAAGACGTAAAATGAACAAATTCTAGTGCAACCGGAAACAAACGTTTAGAAAATGAAAGAGGCTAAAATAAAGAGAGTGGATAAGTAGAACTAGCTAAGATGATAGACATGGGGGAATTAGGTGAGGCAGCTTGTATTCTTATTTTTCTACTAAGCAATGATTACATCTATCACTCAAACTATTTGGGAGTACGTACTGTGCCTATTTATTTTAATTCTGTTAGTGGATTCAGATCCTCTTCTATCAGTTCCCAATACTTTCGGAAATAATCTGTTTGAAATTTTATTTTGGGGTTTACAAAAGTGTGACTTTAAGAATATAATCTTTTTTTTTCCAAAACCCGACGAATTTCTAATATGTACATTATAATTTTCTTGTTTTATTTTAATATATATATATATATATATATATATATATATATATATATATAAACTGTTTCACCTCAAGCAGGGTAGTATTGCCAATGATATGATGCACAGGGGGCTACATAGGAAGAGAGTGAAAGATTACATAAAAGGAAAGCAGATAGAAAGAGGAAACCGTTACAATGGGTGTCAGAATGGGTTAAGTGAAGGATAGGAATTCTGATATGAAGAGAGTTTCGTGAGAGCAGACCAAAATGGAAGAAGAAAAACATACAAGGAATGTTGAGAAGGAATAAGTGAAGGATGGTTGTTAAGGAGATAAAAGATAGCAATTAATATTACATTTAACCCTTGGAGATTGTAGCTGTCAGGAAAGTAAGTATATGAAAGGCAGTTCTATAGGCGGGAAGTGGGAGAAAATAGCAGGTGGAGTAGTAGTGACGGCTGCATTTGGTTGTTGTGATTGAAAAGGGTTGGACCTTGTTGTCATCCTAGTTGATTGGGTAAAATCGAGTAGAGGGGGCACGATGGAGCAAAGCGAATCGAAGCAGAGATCGTAAAAATATATGTTGAAGACAGAGAGGAATGATACATCCCATATATGCACGTTTCACTAACAATGAAGCTTCTGTGATTAAGGTTTTAATATATTTTTTTAATATTATCTTATTTTATATTTGCATAACATAAATTATATAAAAATATGGGAATGTTCTATTTAACGGAATTATTTCTGCTACATTTTAGACAATTATCAAAAATGAATTTTGTTTGACTTTCAACTGAATATATCAGTTGTTTTTTGCATGCATGTAGAGTCATAAAAGCATTTTATACTCCAAGTAAAGTAAGAAAATTGTCGCCGTGTTTATAACTGGTATAGTTGTGTGTTTTCCTTTTTAATGAATTAAGTCATATTTTACATGTGAATGACGTAATTATATTAGCAAAAATATACGTAATTTCTGTTCTGAAAAGTGAAAAGTTCGATATCACATTAAAAATTATCTAAAGGATTTATCTATGGCACTTTGTCATTTTAATGAAACTTGCATAAAATATGTCTTTGTGTGAATATATATATATATATATATATATATATATATATATATATATGTGTGTGTGTGTGTGTGTGTGTGTGTGTGTGTGTATGTATGTGTGTGTGCGTGCGTTTGGCGTAAGCATAACAATATTTAAATATTAAATATCTATATATATACATAATATGAAATATTATATCACACTCCATCCACGTCTATTGAACAGGTGAAGAGGCTCATCCCTTGTTCCCTGTTTAGGATGTGGTCTCCGGCTTTTTCTTTTCTAATCTTTTTACTCTTTTCTTTTTTCTTTTCTTTTTTTTTCAATTCGAGTAAAAAGACTAAACTATCGCCCGTTTCACACTCCACCCACGTCTATTGAACAGGTGAAGAGGATCATCCCTTGTTCCCTGTTTAGGATGTTGTTTCCGACTTTCTGTTTTCCAATCTTTTCACTCTTACATACATCCCCTGCGCATCAGTGGCGTTACCGCCTTGCTTGCGGTGATATGATTACTATATATATGTATATATATAAAAATTTGTGGCGTGTGCATTATAATATTTAAATATTAAAAAATTATATATATTTATAATATCAAATATACATATATATACATATATATACATTTGTGTGCAGGTGTGTATGGCGTGTGCATAATAATATATAAATTTTAAATATTCTTAGATATAATATCAACTATTATATATATATATATATATATATATATATATATATATATACAAACACAGTATGTGTGTGTGCGTGAGTGTGATCAAGCAAGTGTGTGTATGTTTATATAATAAGAAATTGAAACTAATTTTCTTCTTACTGTTAACACAAATATTTGTTCTACTGATTAATAACAAAGATCGGAGAAAGAATATCGCCAGCGTTCTTTTTATCCGATCTTATTTTCTGACCAAATTGAAAAGATGTGTCGATGAATATGTGATATTTGTATTCTTCAGAAAAAAAAAAAAAAGAAAAAACAGCAATGAACAAAGTATACCAGTTGCATAAATAGGATTATAAGTTGTTACTAGGGAAATAAGTATGCTCATTCTTATACACGCATTTATTTAATAATTAAACACTTATATACGTTAACTCTAAGCCGTTGAAACTTTACTGATTTCATATAATGATTTTATGATTTCGGCCAGTGAATGAATGTCCGAGATTTCTGTCCGTCCTTCAAATAAAAGATATTTGTTTTAATCATGTCACACCAAGCAAGGCATTCCACTGCCACTATTGCGCAGAGGGTGACATAGGGCGATAGACGAGTTAGGATGTACATTGGGGGAGAGTTGGAGAGAATGGGTGTGAGTTAGTGTGTTAGGAGGTGTCTATTGACCTTACATTTAAACTCCTAGAGGTTATAGCCGTCGGGAAGCAAGCATGCGGAAGGGAATTCCACAGGCGGGAAGTGCGAGAAAAGAAGCTGTTAGAGTAGAAATTGCGGTTACATTTCATCGGTTTCACTGTAAAAGAGTGGGACCTAGTTGCCAATCTAGTATCTCGTGCAAACTCACACCTAGGGGGCACCAGTGATTTAAGTTCATCAGAGCAGAAGCCATGAAAGTATTTATAGAAGAGGCACAGGGAACCCACGTCACGCCGGTGAGAGAGTGACAGCAGGTGGTCAGCTAAGACGCTATCAATCACATTACAGATTATTCGCTGTATTTTGTCAAGAAGAAAGACTGGTCCAGGGATTCAAGAGATGTTACTCTAGCTGTTACTCTCCTACGAATGCATGAAGACCATTCTTTCAATAAGTAAGAAAATAAAAATGAAAAGATTCAGAATCTGCACCGTTTTACAGCTACCGGAAGCATGATAAAAATGTATGAAATGTATGTTATCAACTCCATTATCTTGCATTTTATTGTTTCGTATATATATATATATATATATATATATATATATATATATATATATATAATTCCAAGTGAAGAGGACTCAAGGTTTTTTTTTATTTTGAGTGCACTGTCATTCATTTTATTATGCAATATGATGAGTATTATAGAGCTTAATATAATATAATTATATGGTTATATATCAATTTTACATTGCGACATGGAAATTTCTGTTTCGAGATACTTTCTCATCATCAGGCAATGTTGGTGTGGTTGTGTAGATGATTTACATTTAACTGTATATCATCTGCACAACCACACCAACATAGAATTTTCCATGTCGCAATGTAAAATTGATATATAACCATATAATTATATTATATATATATATATGTATATATATGTATATATATACATATATATATATTTTCAATATGTCAGATTAACTAAATTGCAGATATTGTGTGTGCTCATTTTAAATAAAATCCGTTCATTCTCACGATAATCTTTCGCGTATTATAAATGAAAGATATAAAATGTTGACGTTGATGTTCCCAACTAATTTCAATCTCCTTCCGATATAATATTTAGGGGTGTGAGTTGTGGTAAAAATTACCTGCATAACTGTGTTGCTAAAAATTACCTTAATAATTACCACATCCGTGAGATGAAAATTTGATGCCTAAACACACACACACACACACACACACACACACACATATATATATATATATATATGTCAGTACTAAAACAAGTCAGGACAATGCTGCCTTGTTTTATATATATGTGTATTAGCCATCCGCAGACATATATATATATATATATATATATATATATATGATTAATGTGGCGAAGTTTGTCACCTAACTGACCTAGATTAATCCAACTGTGAAGTACTCATTCCTCAGGGTTTTTTCTTATTAATCCAACTGTGAAGTACTCATTCCTCAGGGTTTTTTCTTGCGGATATTCGAATATCCCTGAGGAATGAGGACATATCAATTCTGCCTTCATGAAATTCATAGTCGGCTTAACCCTGCTCACTTAAGTGGCAAATCTTTCGACATTAATCATTTTATTGCTCTATATATACTTCGATATTTATCAATTTCGAAAAAAAATAGCGTGCATGTTTTTCATATTTTTTCTAAACTCTTAATTTGTAAAAAAATTCTAATATATATTTTGTTAATAGTATATAACAATACCAAACAAATTATTGGATTTATGTATGTAAATAGATATTCTTGAATGAAGCATTTTTCCCGTATTCTAATGTGAACATTTTACAATATTTACATGTGAGATTTATTTATGTTTATTTAATGAAATTCAATAGTACATAGATTCTCATAGAAACACAAAAGGTCTCGAAGGTTTAAAGACATAAATATTCTAACTTTATAAAAATTTGCTATTTTATTGTAGGAGATTTATTTGTACTTTTAGCTACCAGAAATATTTCGATGGGGAGGTTGCATATCTCTACTTATTATTATTATTAAACTATTTCTGTACTGATTATTATTAGATGATAAAGTGTGTTGATAAAATCTTTTTTTCTTTTTTCAGCGTATTCTTACTACTAACAAAATAAATCTTTATATTACTAGTTTCTTTTTTAAAGATATAGTAAACTGATAAACTATAAATTCTGTAAGGAACCTATATTCCAAGGCTCAATCTATATGATTTCTACAATTACATTTGTTACTGTCTATACTGTTGATTTCAGTATTTGGCTGATTTTTATTTTCAATTAAGTTTATATTTTAATTTAGAATATTATTATGAATTTTTATAATTTTTCCTGATTATTTGTACAATTATAACTTAATTTTAGAGTATTTTTTTTCAAATGTTATTTAGAATAATTTATAAAAATTCAAATCTTAAAAAATATGTAGCTTCTTTTAGCTGCTAGGTGATATTCTTATTAAGTAAAAATTATATTTACTACTAATAAATGAAAATGCATATTGCAAAACAATGACCTGTTTTTCATGTTGAATTTTATCTGTATGCATAAATGTGAACTTTTTTATGAAATGAGCGTGTACATATTTTAGAGGACCTTGGTTAAAATTTAAAGCCAAAGTAGCCAAAATTGAGTAAAAAGTTACATTACTTAGAATAGTCTCCCAAAACTTTAAAGATTAGGGAGAAGTTAAAAATTATTTTAAAATATATTCGTGTATTATTTTTCAAAAACTCAGCTGATATAAAACATTAGCAAAACTCCCAACTAGTTCTTAAAATATTTTTCTACACTATTTTAAGCTAAAAAAAAGTAATAATTGTTTTAAATGAAATTGAATAAACATTAAATCAGTTGCATCTGCTCAAATAGTGTTTAAGAAAATTTTATTTTTTGAAAGCATTGTTAATAAAAAGATTTATAAACATGACTAAAAAAGACATTTCCTGAGATTTCAACAACCATATTTCAATAATTAAAAAATTGTTTAGAAATAAAGTAAAATATTTTGCTTATTGGAAATATTAAATATAATCTATTAGCTTGAAGTTAAAATAAATAAATGCTTCAAGAAAGATGTTTGTTTTAATAAGCTGTAATCTTAAATAGTAATTTTTCTTTTATATACATACACACACGTATCATATCTATATTGATTCATTAATTTTTTGACATGCCGATAAATTTATTTTCGCATATCTCTGTCTTTCTGCCTATTTCAATGTCTCTCTCTTTCCCTCTCTCTCTCTCTCTCTCTCTCTCTATATATATATATATATATATATATATATATTCGTCATCCACATACAAACCTATTTTTCTGTATCACAGCTCATTAGTGTGGCTAGACATCTACTTCCTTCCGGCCGGGATCGAAACTCAGCCGGTTTGGTGTCAGTCGGAGTCACCCCTAAGCCATAGGTACATGGGTTCAGAATAGAGAAATTTAACCGTGCTATAAGTGGCGTATACACACGCCATTCACTGAAAGAACTCAATTCATTAGAACATGTCGGAATTGTGTCTTTAATCTAACATGTTTTGCTTTAACAAGCTAGTTGATAATTTTTAAAAAAAGATGAATTGATTTTAATATTTTTGAAAAAAAATTTTAACAATTTTATAAAAGAATCCAGAGACAGTATATTGATTGAGGTTTAATTTCATTGGTGAAATACCTGTCACGTGTAATAAAGCTATGAATGAATATTTTTAAATGTAGAGAAAAAATACCTCTTGTTAGTGTATATGCGTGTGCTACATGTAATAAAATGAAAAGATATTTATTTTTTCATCTCAGTGTATGTATGCGAGAAAATGCATGTGTGAAACGTATTTACACTATAGACAAATTAAATGAGATTATATGGTGGTAAGGTAACTATATAGGTGAATGAAATAACGAAATAGATTTCCGTTAAAAATTCTAGCGAAATAGTTTATTCAAGTATCAAGCAATGGACGATTTCCTTTTTTTTTAAATAAAATGTGTTTCATGTATGAATGTGTGTGTTTATGAGTCGTTAAAGTTAGGATGTGTCTGCATGTTAAAACGAAATACATTTCTATTTTAAATTGTAGCAAAATAATGTCTAAGCCAATAAATAAAGTATTACGCCAAGTAAAGTATTAAGCCAACGGTTTTTTAAACATGTCTCTGTGTGTGCTTGTGTGTGTGTATGTGTGTGTGTGTAAAGTTGGTAAATCATTTTATTTCTAAGAAAGATCGTTTGGTTATAATTACCAGGTAGTGGTTAATATTTATCAAGATGGTGAAACTCAACATCTTTCCAAAACTTATTTCGAAAATTGATGACACGACAACTCACTGTCTTCGCCAGTGTATGTAGCATCACTTACAATTCTGTAAAATAATCCCATAACTCTTATCAGATTATTATATATTCGGATTAATTATTAAATTATGCACATATTAGAATAATATGTTATTATGTACATATTACAATATGTTATCATTGAAATACGCACATATTACAATAATATGTTATCATGTGATAATATTGCATGACAAAGTACCTTTGATTGTTCTAATTTATTTTACATAAGAAATACGTAATTGCAATATCACTTTCAATATTTTTATATTCAATACGGGCGTTTTTCACGCGTATATTATAAATGACTTTAAAAATTTGTTTTGACAGCTGTCGTATGTGTTTTTCTTCCGGTTTATATATTCTTTTTAATAATGTTTTCTGAAGACATTTGAATAATGATTTTTCTTTTTATCGTTTCCAATACGGCGAATATGATGCGAGTGTGAATGATATTTATGATTCGTCAGATTGTCAATCGATAACGATCGATCCAGATTTGATGCAACAGAAATGGAATCGCAAGATCATTCATTTTATGTTCAATTTTTATGTGTATTTCGGAGTGGACAACGAATTTAGGTTACGTTCGAGCGGCCAGTATATTTTACTCGAAATGAAAATAGTTCAAAACGAGACAAGACACTGGCTAAATCTGAATTCGACAACACTTTCTGTTATATTATGTTACTGAATATGAAATCTGGTTCAGATTATGCGTACTGCCTTCCTGAAATGAGTGATGAATGATAATGTTTTAAGGATACAAAAAGCCCTAATCTCCCATTTATCAACTTAAGTCAAGTGGTCACATGAGATCCGTTTCGTGATGTCACCCCATATAGTTACCCAAGTGCTAGTCAGTCAACATTCGATGAACAGCAATCAGTAGAGAAGGTTTTTCTTTTCGGTCTACGCCTTTGGCCTAGGTGGACAAGCTAAATATAGTTTTCCCTGCAACTTGCAGGCGTACCACAGCTGGGATATCGATGAACCCAGGAAAATTAGACCAAATATAGCTACATCAGAAGCTTGAAGGAACATAAATGAATCCGACCACGTTCCGCTGGAACACGGATAAATCCTGCCGCGTTACGTGTGAGACAAGCGGCTTACAACGTAGTCATCCCATTCGAATATAAAAGTGAATTTGGCACCTTTAAATACATAGTCGAAACAAAGGCTTCACAGATAAGAACTATCTTAAAATATATGTAGGACATTTCTTTTTCTTTCTTCTTATACTTTGCTTTGCCTTAGATATTTCACCATGTGTGGACACTTGTACGTATGTATAATTCTGTATATATAATAGTATATAAAAGTCACGCTCGATAAACCACGTCATTGATTTTGATTTCCCTTTCCAACTTTACCGTTACACTGGTGACCAAGACGCGATTTATTTACCCGTCCAACGTGGGAAAGTATACCTATGTTATTTCAACGTTAATTATGAGATTATCTGTTTCCTTTTAAAAACAAAAATCAGCAATTGTGAACAAATGGTTGGCGTTAATGTTGGTTGCAAATTATAAACCATTTCCCTTAAAATACTTGTTAAAGAAAATTGTTCCTCAGATTGAAAACTATCGCTCTTTCTAGAATGTTTCCCCGGGGAATTTCGTTCCGAAGTTTTGCTTAAGGTAGATTTGAATTTCAGCATCTTTATTATATCATTATTTTGTTTTAATATCAAAGTTGCTAGTTATTTTAGTTTGTGCTGATGTTGTAAATCATCGAGTAATTTATGATTTTTTCATCTAGTAAAATAAATTATTAGTGATTATGTAGCAACATTCAACGAGATACAATGAAATAATATGCTCTCAAAAACGTAACATCTTTTAATTTATTGACTTTAAACTGCATCGGCAGATTAGGATGTTGTGAACAGCATGGAACCACCTCTTAATTGCTGTTGTTCCCAGGTCCACCCTGATCCGGAGTGGTAGCACATGTTATGATGCCAACTATGGGCAAATAGTTAACCTCCAAACTTGGCTCAAAATATTATGAAATTATAAAAATACACTTTTAAAGATATATATACATAAAACTAAATTTTACAGAAAAATATACATTTTTAAAGTAAAAATATTACCAAGAATATATTTTCTAAAGAAAATATGATTACCATAACACAATTTTGAAGAAAAATACAATAGTCTTAGCGAACAATTTTGAATGCAAAACTAGAAGGCATTTTAGTTTTCTGAAATAAAAAAAAGAATAAAAACAAAATAAATCACTAAAGTCTTACTAAATCAACCTTCTCATTATAACCGAACATTCAAAAAATACCTTAAAACCCTACTTTTTTTTGGCATTAAATAACCCACAGAGGTTGATATGCTGTTAAGCAAAACACAAACTTAAAACTTATTGATTTCAAATAATGGTTTTATGCAACTGAGAGTTTAGTTATCTGGACGAATTAGAAGCCATGCATGATATATATATAATCGTGTAGATCTGCCGAATATATTCAAGAAAATATGTTGGTTTAATTAATATGTTCGTTTGGTAGCATCTTGCAGTCTTAGCCAAAATTTCTCTTAGCACAGTATACGCAGTGCCTTTTCAATTTTCTACACAAACCGGATGTTAGCCGTTTTAGAGTCCAAAAGAATCTACGTAAATACAACTGATACGCATCATCAATTCCACGCATACAAACGCCTTAATGAAAAGAATTTAAATAACAATCAGAGACAAAGCTGCTAAAAAAACAAATCCTTAAATTTGAGCCGACTAAAATATATAACCAAATTCAAACAGGCTTGATACAGACTAACGTCTCATGTCAACGTTTCATGTCAACACTGAAACGTTGAGACAGTGACGCGACTTAGGTAGCGTTTGATGTCAAAACTGACACGCTAAGAGCGAGATGCCACCGACTTCAACGGCGGCCACCAATGTCTATTTTGCTTCTAATTTCAACACACTATCTCCTTGATAGTTTAGTAACAGAAACAGATAGTAGTTAACATTCTGTGTATATATGTACTTAAATTATACATTTATTTACTCAATGTCCACTTTCTTTGATATTTGAAATTAATAATAATAATAATAATAATAATTTTCATGTTATTTGCAATAAACACAGAGAGAACAATGAAAGCTAAGCGCACAGACATCATGATCAAAGACTCAAAAATAGAATGTACTTTTTTATTGATCTGACAGTTCTTTAGATTGTAATGTATCTTCAAAAAAACTACCAACATACAAGGATCTTGAAGCAGAAAACTAAACGTTTTGCTACATAAAACATCAATAATTCCAGTTGTAGTTGGAGCACTCGGATTGATCGAAAATGGTTCCGATAGACCCATTAAAGTGATTGCAGATAGCCATTCCTCAAAGAAATACTAAAATAATACAAGCAAAATTACAGCTCCCAAAGGGCTTTATCTTTGTGAAATGGGCGTGGTCAAGGGTTGATTTATGTCTATATTTTTTAACTTGTTACAAGAATACTTAGAGAAAATGTCATTATGTTATTTAGACATTAGTTCTTGGTTAGTACCCGGACGGAAATGAGTATACAACAAAATTTAAGAAGATAATAGTACATTTGTATCAATAATATCATGAGTTCGAGCTACCTAGAAGCATTTATTCCATTTAACGAAAAATGATTACTATATTTATACTGTGACGTCACTCACATTATATTAGCAGAGATAGCCTCGTATTCACAGGAATAAAAGCATATACAGAAACAACGCTTAAACGTATTAAGTTGTAAAATAAATTCATAGAATATCATTTTAGTCCTGGGCATGACGGTAAAATGCATCCTGCTTCTGATTGGGAGGTTGTGAGAAGCATGGACCACCTCTTATGGCTTTGTTCTCAGTTCCAAACTGGAGTCAAAATTTATGAAAGTATAAAAATATATTTTTATAGAAATATATATATAAAATAGACTTTTATAGAAATATATACGTTTTTGAAAGAAAAACATTATTAACAATATATTTATAAAAATTATTGCCATAACAAAAAATTTAATTAAAATCTGACTAAATCAACCTTATCACTATAACCCACCATTTTAAAAAATACCTTAAAACTCCACATTTTTGGCATTAAATAACCCACAGAGGTTGATATGCAGTTAAACAAAACTCAAACAATATTATATATTTTTATGTACCGGTGTATGTAATTTTGTAAGATATGATTTATAAGTTTGTATGATATAAAATGAATAAAGACACTTCGTATTATAGTAAGCAATATGCAGGGGAGATGAGATGGACGTCTTTATCCTCTAACGGTAGGTAGTGAAGAGAACGATATCAGCATTTTGACGGGATATCAGTTTTAGGGAAGCAAATGTTTCTCTTGCAATATAGAAAAAACTTTTATTATTTTGGTTTCGTTTAATTTATTTTAAGTTTTAATGTATGTACCTCAATTCATTTGCTGAAACATTAGATTAATATGACACATCAATTAGGAGGCCATCGCCCGGCTCCCACAGGTCCATGTTGAAAGTTCGCTTGAAGACCCACCAACATACGATGAAGTTTCAAAGGCTATAGGACAGATGTCATGTGGAGAGGCACATAGAGCTGACTCAACCCAAGCTGAGATATAAAGTAAGGCAGCCCAAGGATGAAAAAGAGCTTGACAAACCTGTTCACAATAATGTGGGCCCAAGAAAAAACTGCCCCAAGAATTTAAAGATGCCTCTATACACCTGTACAAGAGAAAGGGGCACAGAAACAACTGTGACAACTACCGTGGCATTTCCATGCTCTCAATAGCGTCAAAGATCCGAGTTCCTGACTTGCTGAACTGCCTTAATGCACATCTTGAAAGAGGCCTGAGAGTCAATGTCGTTTCTGTGCGGGTCGGGGACGGTTGACATGTAGAAAAAGTGCCAGGAATAGAATGTAGATCTGTATATCACCTTCGTAGAACTCACAGAAGCATTTGATACAGTATGCCGCAGTGGGTTGTGGAAGGTCATGGCAAAGTTTGGGTGTCCAGCCAAATTCATTGCAACGATCATAAAGTTTCAAGATGACATGAATACCAGGGTGCAGGACAGTGGTGACTATTCCGGGTCTTTCCCTGTGACATATGGAGTAAACCATCGTTATATTCTGGCTCCCACTCTGTTCAGTATAGTCTTCCCTGTAATAATCGTGAATGCTTTCCGGGATGGAGATGTGGGTGTTCGCTTCCATCACCGCACTGATGGCGGTCAGTTCTACCTCCGGAGGCTGAAGGCCAACAGAAATGTGAAAACATATATCGCTCGTGATTTCCTGTTTGCTGACGACTGTGCCCTAAACGCCAGGTCCCAACTGGATATGCAAAGAAGCATGGGTCTCTTTGCCACAAATTGCAATGATTTTGGCCTCGCCATCGCTATAGAAAAACTGATGTTCTTTACCAACCGGTACCTACAGTCTCTTACATTGAACACATCTTTGTAAATGGACAGAGGTATACAGGAACACAAAAGTGTCTCTTGGCAGCACCTTCTCACGCTGCACAAACATCAATGAAGAGGTCACGCACAGGATAGCAAGAGCCAGTTCAGCTTATGGCAAACTGAGAGTATGACAATATTGTAGACTGAGTATAGACACTAGGTTTCATGTTTGTAGAGCTGAAGTCCTTCCATCCCTGCTCTATGATTGTGAAACATGGACAGTCCATAAAAGGCTTGCAAAACAACTGAATGCTTTCCATATGAGGTGTCTGCCTGCCCTCCTCAATATCAAATGGTACCATACATTTCCAGACTCAGAAGTGCTGGAACGTGCCAAATGGAACAGCATTCATGCCATGCTTCTGAGCTCTCAACACCTTGTCATACACACCACATGGAGGACAGCCGACTACCGAAAAGGCTCTTCTATGTCGAACTCTCCACAAGGAAACATTCCCTTGTCAGGCCAAAGTTGAGGTACAATGACAGCTTAAAGGAGTGCTGCATGTGCTGTGACATCCCATACTCCTCCTGGGAATTCCCTGCTAAAGATAGAGCTACCTAAAGGTCCCAAGTGAAATGTGGAGTTGCAAAATTTTAAAAGAGTCGCATAAGTGCCCTCAGAGAGGCGCCAGGAAAGGAACACAAAGATTTCACCCACCAGCTTGGGTCTGCCCCCTGCATCCCCTTCTCCCTGCTTCAACAGAAAAGATTAGCCTTATTACACTACACCGCACTAACCCAAAGTCTTAGTGACCAGGATTCATGGTCTTCTTTGCCTGCGAAGGACGAACATCATCATATTAAGGATATCAGAGTCTGAAGACAAATATATTTTTCAATGAATTTTTACTAAAACTTTTTTATTTTTATTTTCTAATGATAACAATTTATAAAGTTTCAAAAATCTTTTGAAATTATACACAGTCATCGTTTCAGTTAGGTTTTTGAGTTAATAAGTGAAGACTATAATTTCAAATCGAAAATTGAAAATATTAATACAAATCTTCACGATACTTTTTTTAAATAATTAAAACTATTTGTGTGCAGATATCATATTTTTTATGGTAGGCCATAAATACCTTCTCATTAAAAGTTTACATGTTTCAAGGTTGTTCCCGTTAGGGAACGTTTATTTAGGTTTCATAAATTTATTTAAATTCTGGTCAACCATACTAAGTCAAAGGGGTGTAATGGTTATTAACAAACTGTACATCATCTATAAAAATTGTCAGTAAGAGAAGACTCAGTAAGTAAGAAACACTTTTATTCTAAATTCCATGGCATAAACACTTAATATTTGTTTCAAATTAAATCAATTTACCTTTAAATTTGATAAAGTTTTAAAATAACGTGTCACTGATGCATATTCTGTTTGTGCAAAATTCTAAAAACCAAGAATTAACTTTTGTTTACAGATGTAACAATCACTCAGAAATGGGCAAAAAATTGAAAAGAATTGTAAAATTTTGAACGTTTAAATCCATTTAATATAATTTCTGTTTGAAATACACCAGAGTATTTTGCCTAATAGAACTATCAAATTCAATCAATTAAGTTAAAAATAAAGCTTCAAGACAACTTTTTTTATTTTTAAAAATTAAATATCAACATTAGGAATCGAAAATGATTAAAGGGATTTATATTAATATTTTTTAGTTTTATTTTATGATTTTATTATTATTATTATTATTATTATTATTATTATTATTATTATTATTATTATTAAAATATGCGGTTCACAAAATACTATGTAATAGCTTATTTGGCTGGGGATAATTGAGTTCAGATTGTTAGAAATTAGTCATAATTCCATAACATATTTCTACAAGAACCCACAAGAAATTAACACAAATAACTGCAAATATATTTAATTGTGATTTTCTAATTCATAAGAATTCCAGATAATATATGACAAGTAAGTTTGCATTGCAGAATTAGTGATAGTGATTTAGTTAACCTCATAATAAATACATGCATTATTGTTTTATTTAATTATCTGATTGTGAGAGCTACAATGAAATATTCTAATTCAAAAAATGCAATATATATTTGAAATCATATACAGCAAAAGCAGAGGTAGACATTTTGAAACAAGTTTTAGCATAATCGCACATGATTGTACAGAAAATTAAAAGTCTCAAAACAAATGAATAATTTTCATTACTGCATGAAAAACAAATCATTTCATGAATTTGAAATATTGAATCATGATACATTTATTTACAGTGTGCTCGTGCTGTCAATAATGATGACAAAATATTTGTTTCGATATGTCGTTTAAAATGACGGCAATATATATATTGACATAACCACTACTGAGATCTTGCATTTAAACATGAATGAAAAACAAACAAAAAAATCGAAAACCTCTGAACTTGACAAGAAGGAACGCCGGCAAATAAGGATGGGAAGAATCGATATACATACATTAACAATAAGATAAAAATACTTATAAAAAAGATAGATGCCGAGCTTTTTACGACCTTTGTTAATTTCTTCCATTTTCTTCTCCCCTTTCAATCTAAAATGTGGCCGAAATAATGTTAATATGAAAATAGTTTACGTTAAAAAATTTTCCTCAGGTAAAATGAAAGTGAATTGGAAGCCGGGGACTTAATGTATAATATCTGAAAATTATATGGCTAAAATGAAGAAAAAACAATTATTATAAGATATATAAATATAAGAAAAAAGTAATATGGCATCAATACCTATATAATACATATGATATAAAATATATTTAAAACAGAATAAAATAAAAGCAATATATATATATATATATATATATATATATATATATATATATATATAATCTCAAGTAATATTGCTGATATGAAGGGATAAACCCAAAACTATGTAATTTAAAATATTTAATATTATCAGAAAATGAATTAAATTAAATTAAATTCAAGATCATACAGTATTATTACTAAATCAAACAGGTAAATTTTAACTTTGATAAAAAGAAAAAAATAACAAAAATAAAAATAAAAATAAAATATTTACAACCGGAGCGAAGAAAACTTAAATCTACAGTAAAAAGGTGATATAAAGCACGGAGGATGTTATTTTACTTATTCTCTATTGTAGAACTAATAAAAGGAAAACAATCTTTGGTATTAGGGTAAATATATTTTAGATTAAGTAAGTTTAAATTTTTGCGCAAACTAATATTGAACGATTAAACTAGAAAATGTAAGGTTTAAAAGAGTTTAAATGTATTATTATAACACAATTGATTAACCTGTTAATAAGAAGAAAGAATGGTGAACAACTATTTAATTGAAATTGAGATTAATTATTTGTGTATCTATAGCTAAATTTAACATTTGAAATTTTTAACTATGACGACATTTGCTTATTATATCGTTTCTTAAGATTAAAGGCAATTTTTATGACATTTTATTATTTATTTTTTCGGTTAGACGTAGTTTGCATTTATTGCAAAATTTACTTAGGTGCGGGCTGAACCTTTCAATATCTAAACGTACTCTTCGGTTCATTCCTTCTTCTTTCATTTCCATAAATCTTCGGGAAAGAGATGTCTGAAATTTTAGATTTGGGCTGAAAAAAAAGGGTTTATAAAAATAGTTACGCTGTTTAAATTCTCTAGCCGAAATCCCAGTGCAAAGTGATACTTCATTCTGTTATTTATGAGGGAGATATTGGCTTAGTTGATTATTTAGTTAAACTTACGTTTGTCTTCCACAGGACATTTGTTGAAGGACTTACAATTGCAAGATTCTAAAATACATGTTTTATTATTGCTCATACCAACATTCCTGATTTTTTTTCTATTATGGGGATTAATAATATTGTCCATATTATGTGTGCCAGAATAATTCATTTTAATATATTGTCTAATTTAAATGCAACGTCAATTGTTAACTTCTGCTTGGATGTTCTTACGTTAATGTCCTTTTTTATTTCCCTCTCAGTAATACCTAGCATCATAATGGCTATTTTCACCTTACTTAGGGTAAAGTGATTTTCAAGAAATATCAGGAAAAATAATAGAATTAAATAAACTTCAGAAAATGCAATTTGGAAAAAAGAAATATGTTGAAAAGATGTAGAGTAAGGGAAAACTCTTCTTTAGCAAATTAGATGTAGAATGAGGATTTGGTGAGCTTGTAATGAACAAAACAAGTTCTAGATATAAAAATTCAAATGCTAAGAACTGAATCATTGATTTTGTTAAAAATAAACGAATTTTCTCGAATTTACAAACTGTGATTAGCACACAAAAACTCGTGAAAGTGAAATGTTTTCCGGCCAATAGAAGACGAATTAACATCGGTTTAGATATCGGCTTAGAACAAGAGATCGGAGAGCCGACTTTAAATTTAATTTGAATTCAATGCATTAATTTACGCGAATATTTCCTTAGGAAAAGTATTAATCCGTCTTTTCTCCCTGAAGCTATGGATTAAATACAGGGTTGTATAGATTGGCAAACAGTCTACCGCAAAGAGTAATAGCAACATACTGTGGTAAAGTCTTCTGCCCACTCAGTCATGTCTCTTTCGAGACATGATCGGCTAATCGTTTATCACGTGTAGCACGTGTAGTAAGAGAAAACAAAGAAATCCACAGCACTAAGAATGAGACTGACATGGTGCAGTTGTACTTTGTTGTATCCCGAAAAACGAGATTATTGTGTCAGCTGGTGCATAGGATTTACATATATTAAATATTCACTCCCTAGGATAGAAATTTATTCACCAACCCAGTAACTAGAAAATCTTATTGTATCGAGAGGAGTGATGCAAGTATATGTAATTTGAAATTGAAAATCACTTTTCAAAATTACTTGTATGCTATCAAGTAAATACTGCTTAATGAGAAACTGAGAAGAGAGTTGTAGCTTTACTGACAATTTAGCAACTATGCCGACTGAATTACTTAATTCAAACAGAAAAACGGCGAGAAAATCTGATTAATATTTCATTTACTGCGGCCACCAAACACATTGAAACGCGAATTTCAATTCAAATAATACAATTCAAGGTCCAAAGCCACGCAAGGTAGAGTGTTACTAAGTGAGATTGTTGTAGATGAATACAAAATAATTTCCGAAAAAACAAAAATTTAATTAATTTACTAGTAAGGTACTGAATAAGAAAGACAAATAATTTTCAAAGTTAATCAAATACCACATAATGATACCCATATTTTGTGGTCATTCAAAAACCCACGAAGAGGGTATCAGAAATCTTGAATTATTCGTGATCCTCATAGAATGACAAAAGTTAGATGAAATTTTTAAAATAATTTTTTGTAACAAATAACACTTATATTCAAAGACAGAAATGGTTGTGAGAAGATGTGTAGTTTCACTGAGCATATTCAATTTATACAGCGATACTATTCTGAGAGCCCTAGAAGGCATGCGAGGTTTCATCATTGGCGGTCACAAACTGAACAATATAAGATAAAAAGATGATACATTGCTGATAGCAAACACGGAAATGTAAATACAAGATCTTCTACAGAATGTAGCTAAAAACGCGGAAAGGACAGATTACAATTAATCGTAATGCATGGTCATCAGTAAAAAGAGTTTTCTAAAATGCCAACTACATGTTGGGATATTAAATTCAAGCAATTACAGAAATTTAAATACAGGAGAAGTTTACTAACAGAGAATGGAATGTGCAGCACCAAGATCCTAAGGCAAATTGGCATGGCCAATAATGCATTCCATAAGCTGAGTAGAGTATTGAGAGACAGGAAAATTTCGCTATAAACAAAACAAAAAAAGTACTGGATTAATATGTGATGTTTGTTTTTCAGTTCGGCAGCAAACACTGGACAATATCCACAAAGATTATAGAGATACTTGAAGCAACCGAAATGTTCTACAGAAGTATGTTGAGCATAACATGGACCAAACGTCTTAGCAAAGATGATGTTTTGAAAACGATGGAAATAAAAATGAAACTAATACATAAGATCAGAAAAAGAAAGCAGCTCCTGAGACATGTAATGAGGGAAGGGGACTTGGAGAATCTGCTACTCACATGTCAGATAAAGGAAAAGGGTGACAAGGGAAAGCAAACGCGTAAATCTTGAGCGATTGAATTGTTTTTCCGAGGTTT
This sequence comes from Ascarosepion bandense, assembly GCA_037127315.1. NCBI lineage: Eukaryota > Metazoa > Mollusca > Cephalopoda > Sepiida > Sepiidae > Ascarosepion > Ascarosepion bandense. Next base: position 4,631,442 of record JBBBDQ010000256.1, on the reverse strand, counting down.
GTTGGGGAAAAAAGGAGAAAACGAGCTAGAGCAACTAGAAATAACGAGATGTGGAAAGCGATTATCGCCTAAGTCCTGATGACACGGCATATAGACGAGTAAGAAGAGTTCTTTATATATTAAATATACCGATAACATTTTGATAAGAATAAGGTGCGTTGACAAATTAGCTCATGGCTATTTGGATATTAAATTTCTATATGTTATAGTGCCGGGTAACGAGAGCAAGACTCTCCTAATACCATATAGTATAATAATTAATAACACCTGCGGGTCGATACAAGTACCTTTTCTATACTTCTGTAATGAGGTATTATTTACATTATTTACACTGTTTGTACTGTTGTCCCTGCCTTTATTGCCATAATTTTTTTCATAATCCTATCGCCCCAAGCAAAGCATTTTCTTGCCACTGTTTTACCGGGGATTACATAGTAGGAAAGTTATGAGAAAAAGTGACAGGTTATAGGGGGTGTCAAGAAGTGAGAAAGAGAATGATGAGAATACTGATGAGAGTGGAGTAAACGGAGTGAGGAGCAAGAGAGAGGGGATGAAAGTAAGTGAGATATAAGATTACTATTGACATTTACATTTAAATTCTTGGAGATTGCAGCTGTCGGGGAAGCAAGTAAATGGAAGGGAATTCCACAGGCAGGAAACGCCAGAAAAGAAGCTGATGGGGTAGAATTTACGTTTACATTTTATTTTTTCACAGTAACATTGTTGGGACCTAGTTGCTAATCTTGTGGCTTGAGTAAATTCATATATGGAGGGATCCAGTGAGCTAAGTTTACGAAGTTTCGGTGGTTTTCCGCTCCGGCCTTCTTCAGTTGTAAGAAATCTTGAGCTCAACTCATTATTTTGATCACTGAGGTATTTAATTTTCATTTCATTTCTGATATTACCTCCTGATGCCATGTAGTTATCTCCTTTTACATCAACTCCCTAAGTTATTTGTTCACCACTGCTGTAGCCAGCTATTGATATAACAACTCTTTGTGTAAATCACTGGAAACAACCATCGCCTATATCTACTGGGCTATGTGTCCTGAAGGACAATAAATCGTTCGATACGAATTTTTAGTATGTAACGAAGGCTTGAGCGTACAAGGACCGAAACGTTGTAAACATGGCAATAAAAATAAGGACAATAGTCCAAACAGTGTAAATAAGTGAATTATTTTTAAATGCTGGCCATTTAAATTCCCAAAATTTTAATTTTTGACATTGATTTTTATAAAATATGTAGAATTAGCCCTAGAGAGATTCTGTTATGGGGAAACACACCTATTCCTCAAATAATGGACTCTCCCTCATATATTAATAAAAGTTAACGGCTAGCTCATGGGAATTCTTTAGACTTCTATTGGAGTTCAGTGGAACTACTAAGCAGTTGATATTAGTCGGTAGTTAGTCGAATAGTAAGGAATCAACTTTCAGTGGAAGATTACCAAGTTCCTAACATTTTGGGTACGTTAAGGCGATTAGCAACCGACATAGCACGATTATAACCTTCAGTTCGAAAAACTACTCCACAACAGAATTTTAGCGTGATTTTAACTTGTCTTTCATTAGAATTTTTAGAGAGAGCACCCTTCCAGCATATTTTATAAGAGTAATCAATATATGTGATACATAATAGTGAGGTTTTATGTATACGTCCAAGCTAGGCAATATTCTTCTTTTTCTGTGTGCTGTGTCATTTCAAGACGTAGGCGATTAGCTGATCTTTTAAATAAGCTAAACAGTGGACATACAATCAAGTGTATGTATAAAACAAAGGCAAATGATATATTATGTTTTTCTCGATGTCACGGTCAACAGGACTGATAAAGATCCAGAAATAAGTGCTAATCAAAAATTAATTAATATAAATGACGTCGTAAAATTTAATGTACGACTAAAAATAAACCCTAAATAATTATGCGTGTGCTTTGAGAATTTGCAGCTTTCCCTATTGGCCATGTGAAAAATTGTACGTTGAAAATGATTTTAAAATCATCCAATATACTAATTATTTTATATATACAGCTAATCATTGGATGATAACAAAACAAGCAGTACATAATGTCAAATTTTAGTTTAACGAGACACAAAGTGGTGCCTTTCAAATAAGTGATGAATAAAACTGAAAATAATCTATCTGTATCGAATATAAAAGTTGTTACAGTTCCATAATATTACGATAGAGAATTTTCAGCAAAGACTAAGAATTGGCAGAAAAAATATCTATGTTCAGGAATTTAATTAAAACTATATGAATAAAAATATGTGTTCTGGTGCAGTAGATATCGGCTCGGATCGATAAATCGGAGAGACGAGTTCGAAATCCAGTCCTATTCGTTGCATTGACTTACGCACAAATACCTTGAGAATGGTATCAATACATCACTTTAACCTCAAGCTATGGGTTAAATTGCAAGACAGATAAAGTTCTATAGCCTTGGTTGTCAACCAGTCTACCACAGAAAGTCATGGCAGCCTGCTGCGGGAAGATCTTCTGCCCAGTCAGTCTTGTCTCAAAAGAGACACAATAGTATTATGTATGGCACTTAACTGACTGAAAGAAAGAAATGACACAAAAGCGATCCTTTACGAAAGAACTAACTCAATGCTCAAGTGCTTTATCATATTATATCAGGTTTGAAGAATATAGCTTTAATTAAAAATAAAAATTAATAAGTAACGTGAAAATAATTTTCAAATAATCTCAGGTGATTAAATGTATGTACCTGCTTGATTTATTATCACCAATATGTAAATTTCATTTTCACTAGTTCTTTTTCTGATCACCAAGAATTCAGTATTCTTGTAGTGTATGTTTAGTCATTTCTCCACGTTTCCCTTTGCTACAGTCTTGTCGTATCATTTTCGTGTCTGACCTACATATATAACATCAAATCAACAAATATATATATATATATATATATATATATATATATATATATATAAATGCTGACGCATCGGAAAACGAAATATTTTTCCATTATATCATTTAATGTCGCAACATATATATATATATATATATATATATTTAATCCAAAAGGATAATTTGGTAGGTAAATCCCCAAAACCCGATCCTAGTTAATGTTAATTTCAATATTAAAATTGATCAAGGTGGAGGGTTCAATGGTAATATTATATTCTAATTACAAAGCCAAATATAAAAATAAAACAAAGATTTCGATGTTTAAATCCGTTGAAAAGGTATTTCTACATGGACATCCTCGCTTCTTCAGCAACGGCGAAACAAAGATTTTATTTACTCATATTCTATACCGGTAGATGTCCAAAAAACCACGTACACATACAGACACATAGACACACACATATGCACACACATATACACACACGTATACACATTCCCGAGTTAAACGTCTATCATCCAACGTCAAAACTTTCAATGAAAATAAAGTCATTTACAACAAGGACCTTCAGAAGAGCGGATACAAAAATCAATTAACGTATGTAAAACCAACTATTAACACTGAACCATCTAATAGCAAAAATAAAAATAAATTTAGAAAAAGGAAGGTAATGTTTTAACCTCCGATACTGTAGACTATCTAATATTAATATAGGAACATATTTTCTTAAGCTAATAAATAAACATTTCAATAGCAACAATCCGCTACGTAAAATCTTTAATAGGAAGACATGAAAATTTAGCTATTCCTGTACTCAAAATATGGACGATATTATTAATTCACACAATAATCAGATTCTAGGGAATTTATATAATATCGACTCAAAGTCTGGAATTTTTAATGATCGAATTGTAGCTCCGTGAGTATCTGCCCGGTGGAAGACAAGTGTAAATCCACCCAGGTAATCTTCGAAGCTCAAATCTCACCAAACAAAAATGGAACAAATTACCAGACATATACTGTTATAAACGCAGTGGATTTTAAGCAACGTTAATATAATCATAGGTATTCTTTTCCAACCCAAATCAAAAATATCAAACAGCCCTTTCCCAAAGATTTTGGAAAACGAAGGAAGAAAGTTTAAACCCCATAGTTAGTTAGAAACTGATAGGCTCAGCCCGTACCCCCAGAAATTTTTACGATAGGTGCAATCTATGTTTAAAGTCCCCAAATCAGCACCTACTTTTTAATTTACGTAACGAATTCGTTAGCAAATGCCGCCATGAGTCGAAATTTGTGAATTTTAAAACTTAAGATTTAAGTTTTAAATTTAATTTATGAATTTAGTAAAATAATTTTTTTTTAAGCTGGTAAGTTTAAACCCCACTGATAAATACTAATCCCAGCTTTATTCCTTTTCCTATCTAAATATCTACTGTTTAACATGCAAGAACCTGTAGATTAAACCTTTAGCCCCCGTTTTTCCAGTACCTTTATAATATTTTGTTTTGTTTTTACGACGATTCTTATTTCCATTTTGTTTTTCATGACTCTATTACTCATATAACTTCCCTGCGCCTTGATATAATTATCTATGGATATTTATGTTTTTTATGCTAAATCTATGTTACCTTTTACACATAAAGATTAGTTTTTGAAAATCTTTGAGCAGAGCCCTTACAATAAAAAAAATATATAATAATTCCGTTCCTTTCGTTCTCAGCCGCCTTAAATTTAGTTTCTTAAATTTTTAAAATGATTAAATTGCGAATATCCTTTAGCTTTTTAAGTAATTTATGTTCAGGAATGAGCGTATGTGTATATGTATTTATATATGTGTGTGTGTGTATGTGTGCATTTATGTGTGTGTGTATGTGTATGTAAGTATACTTGTAGCAATGGATTCTTTTGAGATCTACACTTGAAGTTAGTATTTTTAATCTTTAATTTAAAATTTAAGATTAATATTTAAATATTTTTTCAAAATTTTTTCTATAACATTTGTCCCAGTCATTGTTTATTTCAACTAAAATCCCTTTGGTAATTTTATCAATGTTTTTTCAACACTGATGATAGCAGTTTTCTTTTGTTTCTATGGGAATATTTTTTTCTTAGCTTACTTCCCAGTCAACCACCCCTTCCCCGCTTTTTCTTTTTTCCTTTTCTTTTTCATTTTTCCGTTTGTTCCCCCTACCACTTCCATTCCACTGACATGGCTAAATTTCAACTTTTAAACTCTCAACACAGATAAAGAGTAGGGGTATGTCTTCTAATATGATTACTTGTTTATTTCCTTAAATTCAAAGATTATTTTTCCCACCCCATTTTATTTTCCGGTGGATGGAAAATTTTTTGGACTTCTACCGGTATAAAATCTTTTGACATTTTTTTGTTTCGCCGTTGCGGAAGAAGCGGTGATGTTCTCGTAGAAATGGCTATTCAACGAATTTAAACATCGAAATTTTTGTTTATATATATATATATATATATATATATATATATATTCAAATAAAAAAGAACGAAGAAAATAAGTATAACGTTCTAAATATTAATTTAAAATAGTGCTCAATATAAACATAAAGCAATGAATATTTATCATTAATTATTACTTTTAGAACATGTACAAACTACAAACACTCACTTCGACATTGAAAGAACAATGTCTCATCAGTTAGGAAGTTATGATGGAAATAAAGGTTTATTACCATCATTATTAACTACAAGATGAGATATTGTTCTTTCAATGTCGAAACAAATTGTACAATTTTTTGTAGTTTAGAATTTGCACATATTCTAAAGTAACATTTAATAATATATATATATGTGTGTGTGTGTGTTTGTATGCGTATGTATGTGTGCGTGTTTGTGTTTGTGTGTGTGTGCAAAACTTAAAGTCGGTGAAACTTGTATATTCTAGTTTAAAAATATGGAATACGATGGAAAATGTGTATCAATGACATATGAATTTATAATTCCTATGAAATAAAAATCAAGATCAACGTTAAATTTTATTAATTAGTTAGAAATAGTTCAAGTGAAATAAAATGAATGCCCATTGACAGAAAATTAAAATATCTTTGGTTAGTAAATATGAAAGAAAATAATAACAACTGAAAAGATAAAAAGCGAAAAAATAATAAAAATGAATTAAAGAGATAATTCAAGGATACTACTAGATTGTAACTAGGTCCCACTATTTTATCGTTGAAATGATTAAATACAACTGCCTCTTCTACTCCAACATTTTTTCTTTCATTTCCTACAGGTGGAAGTCTCTCCTGTTGACATGTTTCTCTGCTAACTACAGTCTGCAAAAAATATTCATGCAATGTCAATAGCTATCGTCTGCCCTTTTGAATATTGTTCATCTTTTTTCTTTTCCCTCAATCCCCGCTTTTTTCAGTCTTCCTTTTAGTTAAAGATTCGTCAGGTATTTTTGAGAATCATGAATTCTTTTACAATGAAGTATATTTGCGCTTGGTGATTTGGGTGAAATGTCTATTGCTGAAAAAACCAACCAGTTGCGCAAAAAGAAAACAAATTGCATTTGGATTTTATTTTGTCTTTCGAGGTCCTATCGAGGTCCTTTTATGTTTGTAACTGAAAATAGCCGTCAATGTCATGAAATGACGACAGGCTGACAGAAAATCTTTAGTAGTAATTTTGATTTTGATTCAGATCAAAAACGTTGATGCGTATAGTTCAGTAAAATCGGAGTCTCCCCGTTTGGGGGTTCTGACAACTTTGACCAAACTACCTCGTAACGCATGGCATGATACCAAAGATGTTTTTGCAAAAAAAGGAAAATAAAATATAATTATATTTGTTTTCAACAGAGTCGCTCGTTTCAGGTTGTATTTATTGTTGCTTACGGTGATGAAGAAAGGAAAAAAATAATATATAGAAGATTATGAAATGGTTATGTGACACTGATGTTTATGAAGATGTCGAGTTGAGTAGTCCCTGCAAAAGTGATTTATGATTTGAAACGTTTACTCGTTGCTCTGAATTTCTTGCGGAGTTTGAAATTTTCTAGCCGCCCATTAAACTTTAAAATTATTGCCATAGCGGTAGCAGTAGAAACCGCAGACTTTATGAAGTTTAATAAGGAGGGCCTAGAGAAGTTAATACTCACAAGTCGGATAAAAGAAAGGAAAGACCAGGGAAAGCAGTGCGAGACGTATTTGTTAGTTCTGAGCAAATGGATGGTGGAGCGGGACTTAGAAGTGATACCAAGAGAAAGGTTATTCAGAGCGAGAAGAAAAATAGAGCCAATTGAGTCTATGTTTGCCTAAGACCTGAAAGTACTCGGCACATGAAAAAAAATTTCGTCACCAGCCCAACATCTTTGCGCAGCATTCGTCGTTTGTTTTACCAGTAGCATTGATTCAGCACATTAGATCAGACACGGTGATCTCAGCATTTTGTTTGAGAAGATTTGTCTCCATCTAAAAGAGACTATATAATATGACACGTTCATATTCACTCTCTGTAAACCTCAGCGTACTGATGTCATTCTTGTTCTACTTGGCGTGAAATGATAACAAAAACAAAGAATATAAAAGAACAAATTCCGTATGAAGATATGTCCCTTTAGACAATGAAAATGTATGATAATGCAGACTGAATCGAAAAGGGAGCGTTAAATAGAGAGGTAAATTAAGGGAGTTACTAGGAATGACTAACAAGGAAAAAAACGGACCTAAGAATAAAAGAGAGAAAAAGTTACAGAAAAATATATAAGAAGAAATGAATAAGAAGAAAAGAAAGAAAGGACCTCAGAATGTAAGGAAATGAATTTCTTAAAAAAATATGGAAAGGAAATAATGATAATAAAAACAATGCAACACAGACAAATACAATAAAGTAACAAAATTACAATATACATATATATATATATATATATATATATATATATATATATTGTAATTTTGTCATTACAATGGTTTCTAAAAACATTGTATGACTACACAAAATATTTTCATTTTTCTGAACAATACTGTTCTTCTTCAGGTGATATAATATTGGGTTTTAAAATACCTGTTCATTCAATACCTCACAATATATATATATATATGTATATATATGTGTGTGTGTGTTTGTGTATGTGTGTGTCACTTTGTGTGTGAATCTTAATTTTGTTACAATGGATTATAAAAGCATTATAACACTACACAAAATATTTTCATGTTTCACAATACTCCTGTTCATCTTCAGATGTTATGGCATTAGGTCTTAATCTATCTGTTCTTTCACTTCCTTATAATACATATATATATATATATATATATATATATATATATATATAATAGAAAATAAAATATTCTTAAATAATTTATTAAATTTCATAAATGTTTTAAAAGTTTTCAGATTCTGTCAAATATAAACAGAATTGTATCCCTACGACTTAACCCTCTAGACAAGGTCTTCTAGTGAAGAAAAATGGAATTTCAGAAAGATCAGTTGATCTCCTGTAGATTCAACCAAAGAAAAAGTGATAGAGAGACATGGATGAAGGTAAATTGTTTCTCTCAACAAAAATGCTAGTGCATTTGCCGGCATGAAGGACGTAGGATTTTTCCTGAAGTAATTCTCCAAATTTTGTCGTGCGAATGATAGATTGTTCGTCAACCTATGATAAGCATAGAACAGGGTTAGACCAGACGGTAAGCTGAATTCCTTTACGTTATACAAATTTTCGAGACGTATTTCTGAAAAAAAAAAAATACATGTTCGTGATGCCGGCTCATTTATTTGTTTTTAATCGTGTCACCCCAAGCAAGGCATTCCACTGCCACTATAGTGCAGGGGGTTACATAGAGGGATTGGATATAGGAAATGTCAGAAGGAAGGTGATAGACGACTTAGGATGTACATAGGGAGAGAGTTGGAGAGAGTGGGTGTGAGTTAGTGTGTTAGGAGGTGTCTATTTACCTTACATTTAAACTCCTGAAGGTTGTAGCCGTCGGGGAAGCAAGCATGCGGTAGGGAATTCCACAGGCGGGAAGTGCGAGGAAAGAAGCTGTTAGAGTAGAAATTGCGGTTACATTTCATCGGTTTCACTGTAAAAAGGTGGCACCTAGTTGCCAATCTAGTATCTCGTGCAAATTCACATCTAGGGAGCACCAGTTATTTTAGTTCGTCAGAGCAGAAGCCATTAAACTATTTATAGAAGAGGCACAGGGATGCCACGTCACGCCGGTGAGAGAGATACTGTAGGCGGTCAGCCAAGTCGGTATCAATCACATTACAGATTCTTTGCTGTATTTTGTCAAGAACCCCAAGGAGAATAGAAGAGGCACCCGACCAGATGTGGCAGCAGTACTCAATACACAGGCGGATGGTGGATTTATATAATTGCAGGATAGATTCAGGCGGAAAGAATTTCCGGGCTCAACACAGAGCCGACTTTCATAGCTGCGGATTTAGCAATGGATTTGACGTAGTCATTGCACTTGAGGTCCGTACCTTAATTACTTTTAACAGAGAGTCATCTTGACAGTTTTTGTTATTTTTTTTCGAAAATTTTTGTCGAGTTGGTATTTGTGAAAACCATGCTGGAAGAAAAAACTATGATGTAAAAAATAAAAGGACGCCATGCAACAAAGGATACCTGTGTCCTTCAAGAATGGTCTTCATTGCGTTAAAAATGTTTTTCTAAACCGTGTTTATGTCAGGAATTATTCCTTAGAGAGCGCATGTCTAGTTCACACAGTTACTTAGAGACATTTTAGTCGAGAGCGATCTTTTCTTTAGATCTAATTAATATGATAATGGCATAGTTAATCCTGAATATTTAGAAGAAAATTACATTATTCTGAAAAATGTCATGAGTTATTCGAGAAAACTCAAAAATTAAATCCGACCTTATCTTGCTTATCATCAGGAGGTCATAAATCACATTATAGCAATCAACATTTCTGATTCAACCTTTGACAGAAATGGCTTTATTTCGCTATAAATGGTGTACAATACTCTTTTGTCATTACTCGTGACACTGAGTCGTCTTCGACGTGGATATCACATAAACATTTTGAATAGATCGTGGCTTATATATTAAATGATCGCCAATGCAAAAACTGGTGCCCTGTGATATATATATATATATATATATATATATATATATTCTTCTCTTGTATGTGTGTATTAGTTTCAGCCTGTGTGCGTCAATTTTGTGAGACAGTCGCAGTCACCAGTTATATATTATACTAGAACAATTAATGACGATGTCCAAAATTTTAGTGTGAAGCATTTTGTACATTTGAACTTCATCGGGTAAAACTGATGTTTATTTTGTGGCAAAGACACATAAATAAGATGGATTGGAGACGTTGAATTTTCTAATAATGTAAATTCATATTATAAATGCTTGTTCGGTACGGGCAATTACGTTTAGTTTCTTCTTTCTTTTGTCTACGTTAATAAAGTTTTATTATAACAACTTTTTTTAAGTAGAATATTTTACAAGGATGTTATAATAAACTAAACTAAATAGAAGTTTAATGTTCTGATCTATCGACTAAAGCATTTTCGATACAATAATAATTTCTCTAAGTTATTTTTTAATCAAATAATAATAGACCGACAGGGATACAATAGATGTACAAACAATACATATATATATATATATATATATATATATATATATATATATGTGCATAGTGATGAAATGTAATAATGTTGTTGCTTTTCAGTGGTTTTACTAAAATATATTTTTCACACACACACATATATATATATATATATATATTTACCATTCAATGCTCGATGGCTGCGAACTGTTTATAGTTATATTTATATATATATAAACACACACACACACACAAACACACACACGTAAGCATATATATATATATATAAATTTAAACATACACCAATATTTTATATGTCAGCACAAAACTTTATATATATCTTCAAATTTCAGAAAATATAATTTATCATCATGTGAAATTTGTTTTTTATTAGAACCCATCCACATTTCCATATGTAATTTCATTTATGCGTTAATGACTATTAATCAGCCCAAACGAGTATCAAGCACGATCATGCACGCATGCAATGTATGATGTGAAGTCTAAATTAAGCAGAATTAAAAATAAATATGACGTTATTTTAACAGATCCATTTACTAAAATTACACAAATATATCTGAAAATCTTTAAGATTCAATTTATTTAATATAATTGTCCCGACGTTTTGGAATTCCCTGCTACTCATCTGAAGTGATTCTTTGTTTACGTTACTGAACATAGCCAGGATTCTGGTCTTCCGTTCATCTTTAGAGTTAATAAGATATTTGTTGATCAAACTGCACCATCCACATAATAATCAAGGATTGTTGTAGTTTGGGGCGTTAGATTGCCAGATGTTGTTGTAGAAATGGTCTGACAGCGATGACTGGGTTCTACCGCCTAATTGGCGTGTAATAAAAAACATGATAATTCACAATCTATTGCTTAAATTTACGTGGCAGACATAAATATGGACACGCATAAGTTTACTACATTTAAATGTGATCATCTATTGCTTTATTACACCTGACACGTACTGATAAATGAAATCACGTCTCGATCAACATACTGTCTCTTTGTTTAAAAAGTCTAATCAGTGTGGGATTATCAAATTTCTAAGAAACTTAATGAAGTGAAACATATAAAATTAAATACACTATTTTTAAATGTTTTTACTTATTAACTCATCATATCAGATTTCAATCCATATATTCAAATCATATATATATAGATATATATATATATATATTCCATTTTAAACGATTTACCGTTTACCGATTTTCTTTTTAAGAACGCTCTTGTAACAGTGTTTTACGTGAACGCTCACGTGGCAGTCGCCATTTTTAAATTAAAACGAATTATGGCGTTTTTATCCACGATTACCCACGTTATATCTGTCATTTTTCTATATTTTGATTTTAATTTCCACACGTGGCTAGACAATTATATATATATATATATATATATATATATATATATATATATTAGGACATTGCATATGTTCTCGCTGTTATCCAATAGATGGTTTTCAAAAGCTGCGTGAGTATAGTTTTACATGCTAACGAATTTATCAGGAAGAACTATAAGCATGCTTGAAATCCAGTGTATGTCATTTCGCCAAAGTGTAAACAACATTGTTTTACACAGCGTTAAATATGTATTTTATATAAAACAAAGTGTATTTGCGGAGGATTTTGCTGAACTATCTTATTAAAAAAAAGCTGCAGCTGAAGCACACAGATTTTTTTGAAACTTACGACTAGAATGCTCTGTTTTAAACAACTAGCACAGGTTGATATAAACACTTCAGAAATAATGATTTTGATGTTGAAGACGAAGTACGCTCTGGGGCAAATAAATTAGAGACTTATTCAGGAAGACACATGTAAGGCACAAACTGAACTTATATAATCTTTAAAAAGTCATTAGACAATAGTTTCGAAACGTTTGAAAGCCTTATGAATGATCCAAAAGCAAGGACATTAGGTCCCACATAAGCTGAAGTTGAAAGACGTCGAACAGCGTGATTTCACACGTGAACAGCTCCTTCCACGGCAGAAAAGAAATTTTCTTTTTTTCTTTTTTTTTTGTGTCCTATTGCGGCCAGTGAGAAAAAGTGGATGCACTACAATAAATCTTAACGTTGAAGAATGCGGGGTAAACCCGGCCATGCGTCAAAATCAGTGGCAAAGCTTAGAATTCTGAATATTAACAAAACAATGATTGAAAAAGTAGGAACCGGAAAAATGTGTTTGGCAACAATATGATGTAAGAAGAAATGTGGAAGTAATAAATTAGAGAATTAGAAAAGATAAATCCAAAATCTTTCGGAAGGAAAATGCACCCAAAACTCACTTGAAAAACAAACGTAAGAAGATACGAAAGAAGTGGGAAATAATACATTTTAAAAGAAAAAAGTAAATAAAGTAAAAAATAGAAGACAAAAATGAAACATAAAAAAACACAAAAGAAAAGTCAAGTTTTAAATCTATGAAAAATGAAAAACATAGATATAATTGAAGAAGAAAGTAAAAGTTCAAAGAACAGTGAAAATAAATAAAGAACGATTTTATAAGTAAAATATAAAGAATTATTTAAATGTGTACAATAAAAAGGATAAAAATTAAATGAGTAAAATGTAAGAATTTAAAAGGAAGAAATAAAATTGTTGAGAAAATCAAAGAAAATATTGTTCACTTGGGAGCAATGCAAAAGTGAAAAAAGATGAGAAACATTGAAATAATGAAGATAAATACAAATAATAAAAATAAAAATAAGAAATAAACAAAAGAAATGTTTTCATGTCAGAAAACATGCAAATGAAAAAAGATTAAAGAACATCTTTTTACCAGAAGTGACACATAAATCATAAGTTTAACTACTGCAAGGTGAGTAAAATAACTAAATCTCAGAAGGACATATGAAATAGAGGTATAACAAAAAAGAAATAAAGCATAAAGAAAGAAAGACAAAAAGAAGGTAAGAAAAGTAGAAAGGTAAAATGAAAGAAACAAAGAAAAAAGAAAGAAGCACAAAGGAATGAAGAAAAGAAAGAAAAGTATAAAGAAAAATAGAAATTAGAATGAGTGAAAAAAGAGGAATATAAATAGAAAGTAAGAGAAAAAAAGAGTAGAGAGACAGAATGAAAGTTAAAAAATATAGAAATGAAAAAATTTAGAATGGAAGAAGAAACAAATAATGGAAAGAAAGAAAGGCAGAAAGAATGTACCAAAGAATGGTAGAAAGATTGAATAAATAACGAAAAACGAAAAGAAAGAAAGAATAATGTAGTAAGAAAAAACAAAATATAGAAAATTTAGTAGGATAGAAGAAAGAAACAAAAATTTAGCAAAGAATGAAAGCAATGAAGAAAGGCAGACAAAAAAGGAAAAAAAAGAATGATAACAAGAAAGACAGAATGAAAGAATGAAAAGATGACTACAAGGTAGAATGAAGGAAATAATGAAACGAAAGTAAAAAGAAGAAAATAAAGGAAAAAATAAAAGAAAGCAAATTAAAATGAATAAGAAATAATAATGAAAGAAAGAAAACGATAGAAAGACAAAATGAAATAAAGAAAAAGAAATAAAGAATGAAAAAGGTAGAAACCTATAAAGAAAGAAAGACTGATAAAAAGGGAAAAAAAGAAAGAGAAAAAAGAAAATACAGAAAAGAAATATAGAAAGAAAAATGAAAGAAATGAAAGAAAGAAATTTAGAAATGCAAAATTATAGAAAGAAAAAGTTTAAAAAAAAAGAAAGGAAGAAAAGTAGAATGAAAGAAATAATGAAAAAGTGAAAGAAAAACAAAGAAGAAAGAAATGTAAAAGATTAGATTGAAAACAAAAAAAAACGAAAAATGAAAAAGAACAAAAGTAAAATTAGAAAGATGGAATGGTAGATATAAAGAAATAAAAAAATAAAAATGAATAAAATAAAGACGAAAACTAAAAAGACGGTAAGAATATTGATTGAATGAAATAAAACTAGAACAAAGGAAGAATAGTAGGAAGAAAGAAAGGAAAAAGAAGCAAATAAAAGAAATAAAAGAAGCAAATAAAAGAAGCAAATAATTTGCAAAATAATTTTGCAAATAATTGCAAAAAAAAGTTAAAAAGGAAGAACGAAAGAAAGAAAGAAAATAGAAATCTAGAAGCAAGAAAGGTAGAAGGAAATAAAAAATAATTAATGAAATGAAGAGAACCGACCGAAAAATGAAAAATTAGAAAGATAAAATAAATGTAAGAGTAGAGAAAAAGAATGAATGAAAGAAAAATGTGATGAAATTATAAAGCAATCAATGAAAGTTAGATAGAATTAAAGAGAGAAAGAAAGAAAGATAAAAAGAAACAGAGAGAAAAATAAAATAAAGAAAAGTAGAAAGAAAAAAATTAAGAAAGAAAGAAAGAAAGACGGAATCGAAATGTGTACAATAATAGGAAATGAAAAGAACACGATAAATAGAAAATAATGATAAATAAATAAAGAAATTAAAGTTGAAGAAAAAAATTAATTTTCTTAAAAGTAAGAAAGCAAGAATGGAATAAAAAAAAAGAAAGAATGGAATGAAGGAGGGACGAATAGAGGATTACGGATAAAATTGAAATTTCCGAGAAAAAATAACGGAAATAATGAGAGAAAGAAAGTCATCAGATGGAAATCAAGAAAGAAAGTGAAAATGAAAGAATTAAAGAAAAATTAAGAAAAACCCATTAACGAAAGCGTGAAGTAAAAAAGAAAAACAATTTTTGCAAAAAAGAAGAAAGTTAAAACTAAAGAAAAATAAAGGATAATGTAACACACTGAGGCAAAAAGAAAGCATTTCAAATGAAGAAAGAAAAAAGGTCGAAAGAAACAAAGAAAAATGAAAACAGAAAGCAAGATCTCTGTAAAGAGAAAAAAACATAGAATTAAAATCTTAAAAAGAATGAATAGTTATAAAAAATAAACCTCAAAGTAAAATTCAGGAAGAACAAAAAAACATAATGTGTTTTGAGATTTAGCGAATAATCATTGGATTATTATCTCTAGCGATCAGCCCGATTATTCCCGGCGGACATCCTTCAGCAATAACGTCTAATGTTTTTTATGCTTATTCCAGTTGACTAGAGAAACAAAACAACCAGCCACCATTAATACAATGCTAACTACTAATAAATGATCAACAAAACAAGAATTTAAACCTAACAAGTAATACAAAAAAAGAATTCTCAAAATGAAACTAAAAGTTTGGTTTTGTAAGACAGGGGCGGGAATCTGCTCAATAGCAGCAGAATTGACGACATTCATCAAATCGTTTATATTGTGTGATTTATTGGTTTTTAATTTCAACATGACTGTTGCCTTGCAGATTCTTTTGACTGTCATATGTCGTTCATGTATTCGTCTTCTTCATTTCTTTCTTTCTTTCATTCTTTTTTTATTATTCTTCATGTGCCCTGCTCCTTCAGGATGTAGGCGATCATGGACTTCGACTTGGCGCTGTCTCTTGTCGCTTTTAATCATTTTTTCTCTTGGTATCTCTTCTAATGCCCCTTCCGTCAACTATTTGCTCAAACCTAATAAGTACTTCTTATGTTGTTTCCCCTATTTCTTCTTCCATTTATCCGACCTGTGAGTATCAAGTTCTCCAGGCCTTCCCTCCTCATTACGTGTCCCAAGTACCTCATTTGTCTTTTCCTGATATCTTTATCAGTTTTCTTCTCGTTGGTATCTTTTTCAACACTTCGTCGTTGCACATGTTTTCTGTTCATGGTAATCTCATCATCATTCTGTAAAACCACATTTCTGCTGCCTGAAGCTTCTCCTCCATCATACACTTCTATGCAGAAGGACACATATCACATAGAAATCCAGCACTTTTTCTGTGTTTCCAATGAGATTTTCATGTCTTTCAGTACTCTGGTTAGCTTCTGAAATATGTCTTTGGCCATGCCAATGCCTCTTTGGATCTCCGTGACGCATTTTCCATCCGCTGTCAAAACGCTTCTCAGGTATTTGAATGTTTTTACTTGTTTTATTTTAGATTTTTTAATTTGCAGTTGGGATATTTGTCTCCTCTTTTTGCTGATGACCATACATACAGTTTTCTTGAGGTTTATGCTCAGTCCTTTCATGTCACATTCTTTTGCTAATTTCTGTAGAAGGTCCTGACTTTTCCTTTCCGTGTTTGCTATCAGCACTGTGTCATCCGAGTATCGGATATTGTTGAGATTGTGACCGCCACAATCCTGGTAAGGCTTTTATTTATCTCATTATTGCTTCGCTGTACAGGTTGAAAAGATCCGGTGAGAAAACACATCCTTGTCTTACGCCTCTTTCTATTTTTGTATAGTTGCTGAGTTCACCTCATATCCGTACCAAAGCGGTTTGCTGCAAATATAGATTTTTGATTTTCCTTTAATTCAACAAATTCTCCTTCCATTTTGGTAGTTCATTTTATCATTTTCTCATTCTTGATCACCCGTCTTACGATTAGTTCGAGACAAATTTCATTCTTTTCTCTTTTGTTCTCTCCGTTGCATCATTTTACCATATGGAACTATATATGGGTTATGTCTTGAAGGCTATCACAATGCGTTGAGTAAAATAAAGAAAGGTAAAGAAGTGTTTGTGCATTACCTATTTATTAAACATTAATATTTCGAGATCAAAATCTCAACTTCAGAATGGCAGAGCATCTTTTGTCTGTCCGAGTATCTTTACCGCCTTTCAGAGAATGGGTATTCCTGGCTGGCTGTCTGCTGCTGCTGCTCTGTGCGTGTGTGTGTGTGTGTGTATGTGTGTGTGTGTGTGTGTGTGTGTGTATTCTAGTTGGGGCCTTTTTGGTCTGATGATATCAGTCTGCTTGTATGTGTAGTGTGATCTGACCGTTCACTTGACTTTTTGACCAGGCTGAAGAGTATCAGTTTCATTACTGTTGTTTTATCTACCTGATTTATCTGGTGGTGCGTGCGTGTCCGTGACTGTGTCATGTGTGCGTGTCGATGTGCGCGTAGTTATTGTAATTTATTCTACTTTATTTTCTATGTGTGTGTGTGTGTGTGTGTGTGTGTGTGTGTGTGTGTGTGTGCTTTCCGGTTTGCGGTGTATCATAGGCACCTTCACTACTTTCCCGGGAGGGGGAATAACATAGCGTAAAATTATTTGTTCATTCACTATTATTTTTATATCATTTATTTATTATTTTATTTTTTCCTTATATATATTTCCCTCATTTTTTCTGCTTTTATTCTCTAATTTTTTCTTTCTTTCATTTACACCTATCTTATTTCACCTAGTTCTTATCTTCACTCTAATCAGCAACTTTTTTTTCATTTTTTAAAAATTTTTCCGTTTTATCGCACCCATTAACATTCTATTTTTTCTTTACGTCCATTTTCTTCGTAATATACACACTTCATTTAACCTTCTCTTTTATTTCCTTTGTTTACTTCATAGTTGATTTATATTTTCTTTAGTTCAAAGTTTCTTTCTTCTGTTTGATCAAACTTTTGTTTTCGTTTATTCTATTCCTAATTCTTTCGTATATTAACAGAATCATTAGGGTTTTTACTGTTTTTTCCATAATCAACGATACATGTCATGAAAATTATGTTATAGCGTAAGAAATTTCAATATCATAGGGAAACTCAAATTCTACTTCATTGTCTAGTAAATATATATTTACTTCATTTTTTATCTTTTTCATTATTATTGTTCTTTCTTTCGTTTTAATTGGTTTTCTTGTATTTTTTTCTTTTTCTCGTGTTTTCTTTCTTTTATTCTCCCCACTATAATTTAACTAATTCTTTCTACATTCCCCTTTCTTTTCCTTCTGATGTTGTTCCCGTCTACCACTTATATAAGTATTTCCCAGCATGCATTTCCAAATGCGTCGAAAGCAAGTAATCTACTGTCGCCATCTAGTGACATAAAATAAATGATTTGAGAGCGAAAGAAAATATATCGTGATAACTGTTAAATAGATTTACTAGAAAATTGAAGCAGAAGCGTAAAATTTTAAATATTGTAGAATAAGAAAAAATCACTTATCTGAAATTTAAATCTTTGAGAAGTGTCTGGGTTTTAAATTACCGCCGAAAACATGAACATATAAATATATCTTTTGTCTACTAGTAACGGCCAAGAAAAATTAGCAAATTATTATTGATTAAACTCAAATTCAGATAAGTGAATTGCCGCTTCACATCAGAGAATACAGATTTTTCACACTCTCCGCTTTAAGCAACAGGGACGACTTCATTTGATTTCACTCGATTAATCCGATTATTGCTTCAAATTTTATTAGGAATCTGGAACGATATTTATTTTGCGACCTTGTCTCAGTCCATCTTAAGAT
This sequence comes from Ascarosepion bandense, assembly GCA_037127315.1. Taxonomy (NCBI): domain Eukaryota; kingdom Metazoa; phylum Mollusca; class Cephalopoda; order Sepiida; family Sepiidae; genus Ascarosepion; species Ascarosepion bandense. Next base: position 4,612,724 of record JBBBDQ010000256.1, on the reverse strand, counting down.
GTCCGTCTGCATCTTGACGTGGTGTAATGCTTAACATGCTAGTCTTGATAGAACAATTGCAAATCTGTAGTGAATTTCATCTTTACTAGATACTCCATACATACAGCTGTATATAAATGTAAGTATTGTGTTTTGCTTTTCTTTGAGTGTAGTAGTATTCATAGCACTGACCTCCATGTCTTCTTTGATAACAGGCCTTTTTTCCGTTGTCATAAAGCTCCACATTCTATATTTATACATGTCTACTAATTAGTAAACAATACTGCACTACATTATGCTTAGAAAATCTCAATAAGATTTTGTCTGCCACTAGTTGATATTTTCTAAACTCGCAACGCATTTCAAGTAGCTTTTATGAACCAAGCGTTCTGCTTTATTCTTCAATTTTAAGAATGACAAGAATTAACTATTAATAATATTGTCAGGTCCTAGGCTAAATTTGAAATGTGAAAGTGTAAAACGCTAATATTCTAAATTGAAGGCGCTTATCTGAATGGGAAAACAGCGTATGAAAGCTATTTATTTTCATGGCGTCGATCAGTAATACATATATCCTTTTTTAAATATATAATAGATAACAGATATGTGCGTTGTTATATTGGTAAGCTTGTTTTCCCTCAATAGTAATCGTAATAAAAGACCTACAAAAGTTGTGAAATATATCTAATATACCGAATGTCAATGTAAAATAACATATTTGTCAGGAAAAAATGGGCATTTATTGACTGAACACATATAAATCCGAGTCTTGCAATTGACGAACAAAGTTGTAGAACACGTAGTTTTTTTTTTACTTACTGTTCATGCATTTACTTTTATAAAGAGTGCGCGATACATCGTAGACCATTATAGAGGTAGCTTAGTTTTTATATTGAGATTTATGTTTTTTGAGGAAGGCTAGGCATTTATTGTTTACTTTACTGTTATCTATGTATGATTGGACTGACTCCGCTGTTAATGAGAACGAGGTAAGTGAATGTGGGTCAGGAGTTTAGTATGACCTATTCGTCAGTTTTTAGTCATTTACATCGATCTCATTAAAAGAGACGCAACTCCAATCACACATAGATAGTAAAATAAAAAAATGTCAACTCTTCCTAAAAAAACAAACATGAATCCCAATATAAAAATTACCCAGACAAAATTAATAAGGAACCTGTCTTAAACTAAGCTACCTTTCCTAACCTAAACCCACATTCACTTAAACATCATATCACCATAAATTAAACCATTTTCACCATTTAATTTTCATTTCAACTTATCACCCGGTGAGAAGCACACGTAGCAGCTTCGAAACACGAAACGTTTTTGTAGTGATATGAATTTATAAACAATTGTAACAACCATTACTATATATATATATATATATATATATATATACAAATATCATTTATTTTAATAGAGAGGATATATATACACACACACACAAACACGCACACACACACACACGCGCGTGCACACACACACACACACATATATATATATTCTTGAGGACTCGACGTCATAATTATTGTAAAAATGATAAGACATTGTAAAAGTGCAAACGTAAAAAGAGCTTACATATTTGGTGGTAAATTTTAATAGCTGTTAGTAATAAGATAGGATATTAAACTGAGTCCTGGCTTCCTCCCATTATTTCTAATGAACTGAGCTGATTTTTCCTCGCTATTGTTTCTCTCTCTCTCACTTCATGACCGTGACAGGGGATATATATATATATATATATATATATATATATATATGTGTGTGTGTGTGTGTGTGTGTGTGTGTGTGTGTGTGTGTACGTAAAGGTAAAACGATCTCATATATATCTCATATATATATATATATATATATTTATATATATATATATACACATATTTTTTTTTTTTTTTATAAGCGTTTCACCCCGAGCAAGGCATGTCACTGCCACTACTGTGCAGGGGGCTACGTAGAGTGGAGAAAGGCTGGTTAAATATAGGAAATAACAGAGGGTGGGCGATAGGCGGGTGAGGATACCGAGAATGAGGGTTGGGTAGATGAGAGTGTTGTGAGAATAGTTGGGAGTTAGTGTGATAGGAGGTGTCTATTGACCCTGCATTTAAACACCTGGAGATTGTAACTGTCGGGAAAGCAGACTTGTGGAAGGGAGTTCCACAGGCGGGAAGCGCGAGAAAAGAAGTTGTTGGAGTAGAATTTACGGTTACATCTTATTTGTTTAACTGTAAAAGGGTGGGACCTAGTTGCTAATCTAGTATCTCGTGTAAATTCGTGCTTAGAATCGTAAAACGATCTTATACATACATATATATATATATAAATATATAAACGTAACAGGATCTTATATATATATATATATATATATAAACGTTAAATGGTTTTTACTATAATAGACGGGATTATATTCTCTTCAATATTCCTTTAATAGACGACGTGCTTTTTCTTATTCAGAATATTTTTCGTGATTTTGTATTATCAGTCCAATAGTTTGGAAGAACTATGTCCCTTGCTCTTTCATGTTTAATTTTCTTCAATTGTGTTATTTATTGTTCTCACTCTTTAATAATTTTTTCTCATATTTTTCCCACTCAGCAAACACCTGAGTCTTAGTGACTGTCTCTTTACTTGAGGCGAAATAAATAAACAAAAGAAAACTTTAGTTTATATATTATAGTCTGACAAAAATAGATTGACAAAAGTCTCGATCTCTCGAGTCTGTGTTACAGCAGGTTTCGAATTTTTAGTTCAATAATAATAGCCATATCACAGAAAACAATTCACTATTTGAGATACAACAGCTTGTAGTAATGAGCCACTCTGATACACAAAAAATAAATCAACCCTAATTTGAAATCTTACAATATCAAACGATTCTAATATATATATATATATATATATATATATATATATATATATATATATATATTATAATTATATATTATAAACACAGATGCCGAGAGATGCGCTGGAAGCATTACTCAGGAGGTAATAAGCTAGGGTAATTATTCAATTTATGATACCCACTTTTCTTTAGAAATTCCAAGTCATTTTCCTTTCACAGATTTGTGTTTTTGCTTTGTTTCTAATTTGGAAAAATCAAAGTTAACCTACATTTTTCTAGGCGAAACTTGTCTTTCATTAACATTTTTCTACTTTGTCACATATAAACGATATTTTTCTATATAATTCAGTAAGTCACTTTAAAAGAAATATATTCCTCTATTTTAGATCATATCTCATAAGAGTTAGAAAGAAAAATTGTTTCCACCTCAAACCATAAAAAGATACAATAATAAAAATAATAATATTAATAATAATAATCAGAAGCAGAAGAAGAAGAAGAAGAAGAAGAACGAAACAAAAACTTAATGACTTAAATAGTCGTGATCATTAATTTGAGTACTTGCCAATGTTAATGTTTGGCGAAATTAATACAGGTTAATAGTGATCAGAAGTAGTTAAATTAACGACTGAGATTAGAAAAAATCTCATCCACTCTTTGAAAACACTTAATTTTATTGAAATGTTATCTAATAAAACAGTGGAAGAGATTTGCAAACAAACGCACGTGCACACTGTCGCACATAGAGAAAGAGTATTTTGGAGGAGATACTCAAGTCTGTTTGTAATTATGAGACAGATCTAATGTAAACATTCAGCATCCACTCCATCATTGCTAATCAACCATTCACAAATGAGTTACCGACATATTTTTTCTAACATTTAATTTTTAAATTTATATTTTCATGATTTTCATTTGTATTTTTTTAATTGTTTTTTTTAAATTTTTTTTTCAAAATCTTGTTCTTTTTGTTCATGAGAGCAACAGTCATGGCGTTGGCGTTCATGACGCAATTATCGTGTGAAATTTTGTCGAGTCATATTTTCGACTTGTGCACGCGCCTCCTCTACATAATGGGCCAAATTGATCATTAGTCAGGGATGGAGAGTCTGTCAAGTGCGGGGTTTTTGAAAGTAATTAATGCCGGCAAATTTCAAGCCCTCTTGCCATATCTCTTTGCCTTCCAAATGAGTGTGGCACAAGAAATACAGAAAGACAGTGTAATTAGTTTGTGAATATACATTTCATTTGTGATTTATAAACGATATAAGTAAAAGGGCTTGTGATAAGTGATATCGTAAACTGAGCCATTGTTCGATGTCTTGTGTGTATTGATTACATTTTTAGAATAGAATTAAAGACATACTTGTGAATGAAAATGATTGTTATTCAACGTGAATGAGGTTCCATTAGAATAAAGTAGAGATAGAGTTATTCCCTTATATATATATATATATATATATATATATATATATATATATACTGTTAATTATAACAGACAGTGAATGCTTATTATGTTCAATCTTGAGCCGTTCTAAACATCGTATTTCATGTAAATATAAAGAAAAAATTGTTCAACATTTATAAAAGTTAGGACCTTGAATACTTTTACGCTCATTCCTCATGACAAGTAATGTTTTCTTTAAAAAGCTTATTACAAAACATGTCACTGAAAATATTCTCTATCGCTAGCCACTACATTTTTAATCTGTCTGGCTGTATTTAAATTACAAGTCATAAAAACTACACGACTTTTAAGGCTAAACCCAGGTTGACTATTTTTTGTCATTGTCATAAAAATAAAAGTGCTGCTCAAAAGGCTATGTGCCATCGATCAAAACAAGTGATAATCAGACGGGGCAATTTCTGGTGAATACTGCGATTTGTGTAAGAATTGACATTCAAGTATTTCAAAACTGGTCTTCACTCTTTTACTTGTGGCCTAGCATTTAAGCGTTTCGAAGCTATTGTGTGACCAACACTTAATGTTTCTACAATTTCAGCGCGAGCGTTGACATGTGTCTTCATGAAGTAATAACGCTAATCCTTTGTCTTTAAATATTTACGGTGCTCAAGCGCGTTCTTTATTTTAACGTAAAAATCATTAAATTTGAAGCGTTTAAGACAATCTCTTCATCGACGTAAGTATCAACAAAAAATCAATTTTGAATAATGTAGTGCAGTAAAATTTCAAGCAAATACACATATTTGGCGCAAAATCTGAAATGTTTAACACTATGTAAAACATAGTTGTTTGCATTTTATCAAAATGACACAACGAATTTCATGTTCTCATCTGAAACAATACGAACGCCATCTCTTCAAAAACAGCGTGAACTTATTCAACTCTCATATCTCTCTCTCGCACTCTCTCACTCTCTCTCTCTCTCTCTCTCTCTCTCTCTCTCTATATATATATATATATATATATATATATATATATATATATAATATTGAATGTTATTCTTACTGGATAATCATATTGGATTAGTTTTTCCGTTTATTTATTAAAGGGTAAATAAATTTTTCGAACATTGAAGGCACTAGACGAAAATAAATATACTGTGTAATACTTAAACTTAAACTTATATGTATATATATATATATATATATATATATATATATATATATATATATATATATATAATCGAGCAGACCATAACACAGATGTATTAACAATTATGCTCAGCCTCACACAGTCTGTCATCTCTAAATATTTACAAGTATTTACTTTTATAAATTGTGCTTGCTATAAAATACTGTTTAATATTGCAATTTTGTTTTCACAATGGTTAATAAAAGCATTCTATTACTAGGGTTCCCTAGAAATAAAGAACTACTGAATCGTAGAGATGTATTAACTGCATTACCGAAACATCAAAAATATTTTTTTTAAATTTAATTATTTACTATGTTTCATTCATCAATTATGCTTCAATATAACATAAATTTAAAAAATCAACTTGCTAAAATAAATGACACACAATACTTATTTAGGTTTCTAAACTACAATATAACTTAATATACCATAATTATTTAATTTTAATTCTGTCCTAAACATTCTAGCCTCTTTACTTATGTGGTAGTACAAAGTTGAATAAAAATCATAAAAAACCGTAACCGCTAACTTACTGTTAAAAATTATTGTCTGCTCATTTCAAAATTGTATGGCTCCACTAAGTATCTTATCCAGACAAATTTCAAAAGTGACTTGCCTTGAAACTAGGTCATTCTGTTTCTTTTTGAGATCGAAATTTTCATCTTCATAATTACCTAATTCTCATTTTTGAGTGAAAATTGGACACACCTAGAAGGATATTTTTTAAATACTTCCCCTTTATTTTCTAAATAACCAGGTATTCATCTCATATTTTCTAAATAAATCATTTTCCCCATTTATTTTAAAATATCACCTAAAGAAAATCACTATTCTTCTGAAATATGAACATTTTTGTATTGGGATATAATGCTTATATGAATATATATATATATATACATATGTGTGTGTGTGTGTGTGTGTGTGTGTGTGTGTGTGTGTGTGTGTGTGTGATGACGTAACATTGATTTCGATTCTACAGAAATGACATTGAGGGATATGTGTTTATATTATTACGCTAATTCAATGAGAGAACTGTTAATTTTTATGTTTCTATGCTTCCGTTGTTTTAATAATCACTGGAATGTTTTATTGCTGCACGTGTATATCTTTGCCGATAAAAGATTGATAAAAAACCAAGGAATAACGCATCACAATTCAAATAATCAGTAAAAATTGTTGCGCTGTCTTATTTCAAAATATCCGCAATTGCATGAACTGTGTGAATTTAGGTACACATGTATTGAATCTCAGTACTGACGTATCACATAGGTTATATGAAACAAGGACTAATTATCAGTCTAATTATTTACTGGCTGAAATTTCTTTCTGTGAGATTTAAAACTCCGGAGTAAATAACTTACTCGTTACTTATATAAAGTGCATTTTAAGAATATATAATTTGCCGTTGTATATTCGTTGTGAAGAGTCCTTTTTGAGGTTGGTTTTTGATAAATCCTTTTTGTAGTCGAAAAAATTACGAATTGATATCTGTTTTATTTTTCAAACTCAGCCAAACCAACACGACTAAGGTATTACTATTAACCATTATATTCCATAATTCCTTTCTAATTAAAAAGTCCTGATAATTAAGTGATATTCACACAGAAAAGTTATCGGTCTTTGTAATGTAATATATCATAAAATTTTAGTATTATTTCAGACATTTTATCTGACATCATCTTTCGGGATTGATCATAAGGAATCTGTGATTAATTCTACTCATGAATGATGAGTTTCTATAACTAGTTACGAGTGTATAGATGATAAGTGTGAGATTTTAAGCAGATATATAAATGAGCAAAGAATATCCATTTTCTAACAGGGGCGTATAAATAAAAAACAAATAGCTTCCAATGAGTCGCTCGCACAAAGGACAGAATAAGAAAATAGAGACAATAAAAATTGGGCACGAATACTTGCAATGATCTGATAGAAACAAAATGAAATTTAGGTTGGGACAAGACTTCATAACAAAAAAATAACAATCTCTAAGAATGAATATACTGCACAGTTGAATATATTTATATATATAGTATAGAGGCAGCTGATAATTTTCTAAACATGTATTGTTAAACATAACAGTCAATAAATGTCTATTATGTTTAATCATGAGCCGTATTAAACCTCGTATTTTGGCTTTAATTTCAGGTGAAAATGATAACAAAAATTGTCCAATATTTGGAAATTTCTTTATTATTTTGCGACTAAGCTTTGGGCTCACATGGGCCATTTTCATAAATATATCCACCATCAAAGATGATGTTATCTTTTGCTGACATAAAACACTGCTATGCGACGATAACAGTCACCGAAAACAGACCTAGTTCGTAAAATTGTAATGCGGTTCTATGATGTCACGACGCGTGAGAGACCGAAATGTTAACAGAACTATATGTGTAAATGCAATGTAATATGTTGTGACCAGATTGAAATGTGGTTTTAATAAGTGTGGGTTGATTTGATATAATGTAGATGGCCTCCAATATGTGAAGGTTCTTTTTACTGTGGGTATGTGTGAGTAGCATTGTGTTATCGACAATAATCTGTCTAATATTACATACATGGCTATGTTTATCTAAGAAATGTTGTTTAATTGAACTATGATCAGAAATGTGTTAGGTAAGTCTACGGGAGATCGTGGTTGTAATAAAACCAATATATGTAGTGGTTTTATTAAATGGATACACTAAATTGGTTTTCTGTAAATGATTTAGTTGTGTGGTTGTACGGAAATACTATGGGGAAAATTGTCTTAATTTTTTTACAATATATGTTGAGTTTAATTTGATTATTATTATTTAGCTGTTTAACATTTATGCGTATTATGTTTTTCAGTAATGTTTTACTATGTTTGTAATTATCAGGCATTTCGTTCTAATAGTATAATTTAACAGTGTCATGTATATTTTGAAGTAAACTATTATTTTATCAATATTGTTAGAGGTATTATTACGTTTATTGAGATACATTTTAATTTATTGATCAATGATAGAGTTAGGAAGTCCATTGTTAACAAGTGTTTGTTAAGTGTTGTTTAATTGTTTATAGAATATGAATTTGGAAGAAGATATCATTTGTGTTCGTTAAATAAGGTTTTTATAACAGCTAACTAATATCTTAGGGGCATTCACGATTATAATTAGAAAGACACTAGGTTATGCTAGTTGGTTTTTATAGTGATAAGTAGTAAAGCTGTGTGCTAGAATCAATAAATACATCATGAAACGAAATTTTATTATTAATATTAAGTTCTAATATAATTTGAGGACGGCGTGACTTTCAAAATACTTTTTTAGTTATACGTTTAGCTAAAATGTAAATTTCTTCTATGTATCTTACAAATATAGAGGGCTTATTAGTGTCATTAAATATTATATTTTTTAAATGTGCTACATAATAGTCGGAAATATATACAGTTTTAACTTGGGAATATGCTTAGCGCTAAATATTGTTATATCATTGGTTTACTCGTAGAAAGCCATTTTTGAAATGCAGGTATTTTTCATGAAGTACTTGATAACAAGATACAAATAAAGCTTTAATAAGTCATTACTGTGATATTTAAAAAATATCAGGGCATTTGTTTTTTCGTCTTTCGTTTTGTAGGCAGAAAACAGAAGATCTGAAGATTGAAGATATCACAATAATGCCTTTATGAAATTTCGAATTTGGCATAATCTGCTCAATTCAGTGACAAGCCTCACCATTACATATATATATATATATATATATATATATATATATATATATATATATAAAATGGTGAGGCTACTACTTGCTATAATTATTAGAGCACCCCAGTTTTTTTAAAAATTTCATACTATTTTTGGTATTTATTGCTAAATGGCTAATTCTAAATAAAAATATAATGTTTTTTTTTGTTACTACTTTCAAGATTTTACAAGGAAGCTAGGAAGCCTTTGCTTCGACCAGCCAATAAGAAGAAGAGATTAGCATGGAAAAGAGAACACAAAACTGAACACCAGAACAGTTCATTTGATGCAAATGTTATTGTGCAGTATTAACAAAGAACATTCCATTTTTGTTTAGATTTATTCACTTGGAAATAAATACTGTGAATAGTATGAAATACATTATTTTTTAATAACTGGGGTGTTCTGATAATTATGGCCGTTAGTATATATATATATATATATATATATATATATATAATGTGCTTTCACGAATCTTTTCGAATAATTACATTATGTCTTATTTCTTTAATATTTGAACGCATGTTATTTTTAATTTGCAGCAGGCTTTTTTGTCATAGCTAACCATCAGTCGAATATATTTGATCAGCAGGATGATCTATTTTACGATATACGGCCTGAAATATCTCTCTAAATTTCTTTTAACTTAGAACGTATATTACCAATCAACACAATAAATTAGTTCTTATCTTTCAAAGGTAGTACAGGCAAACAAGAGACCTTCTGCTTGCAGGAAAATCCTAGCATTAAGTGTTGGCTTCATTATCTCTTTTTGCAACGTTTTCGCGCTTGCTATACTTTGTCAATGTCACCAGAATTAAAGATGGAAGCTTTCGAATAACGTCCGAATATTCAGCCTCTTCGTTGACCCGGGGATATTCAAATTACTGACATCCCTGCACCACCGAATAATTGATTGTGAATTTATCAGTTAATTAACGATTATACATAATTCGTCTTGGCCTCTGAGCGTTGTTAATTTTAATAATTATACGCGAGCTATCGACTTATTTACGTCCGACTTATTTACCTTCTTGTCTAATGCCACAGGGTCCTTCACAGTCACTCATACACACAGGGTCTTTTAGCAAATTACACACATTTATTTTGATGTCTTCGGTGAATGGTATAGTGTTAAAGTTTGAATTTCGAAAATTATACGATATTTAAAGATGAAATAATCAGAAAATAACTTAGAAGACATATTGTAATTTAATATTTTTACTTACTGCTATTTAATGTTTGTTATACTTTTGAGTATATTTGTGTTCCTTTGATCGTAACTTTATGATCAACTTTCTACAAGTTATTTAAAACAAAACATTCGCATCCTAACGTGTAAAACACTGTTACCAAAAATTAGGTGTAAAACGTTTGTCACAATATCGCACATACACGTATTATTTTTTTAATGGTTTCACCCCAAGCAAGGTGGTACTGCCACTGGTGTGCAAGGGGCTCTATAAGCGAAGAGTGAGTTTAAGCAGGAGTAGAGCGATGAAAAGACAAACTAGTTACAGTGGGTGTCAGAGAAAGAGTAAAAGAAAGATAGGAATGCCATTGTGAAGACAGTTGCGAAAGTAGAGAGAGAAAGGAAAAGAATAAGATACACGAGTTGATGGAGAAAGGACGAGAGAAGGACTGGAGTAAAGTATACAAGACGTGGAGATTGTGGCCGTCAAGGAAGCAACTATACGGAAAGTTTCATCTCTGGAAAGTACAAGAAAGGAAGCTGATGGAGTAGATGTCGCAAGTAGATTTAGTAGATTTAACTGTAAAACGGTAGGACTTTGTTGCCAGTTTGGCTGCTCGTGCAAATTTTTGTGGAGAGGACATTAGTGAGCTAAGCTCGTCGGAGCAGAGGCCATCAAAATATTTTTAGAATAGACAGTAAAGATGACGGAATGACCGTTGCGTTGATATAATCGATAATAATAATAGCTTCACGTTATCGAAATAAATGTTAATACGAACACTGGACGAAATATTTCATACTTAAAATTGGTGTTTATTCAGTCATTTAATATTAACGTGAGCGTAAGAGACTTCGGCGGCTTTCTTAGAACATGGATATTCTTCTCCAATTTCGTGAGAGATATTGCTTTGACTTTTCTTAAGTTGTTTATATATACTTTCCCGACATCCTGTTTTTCACGCATGTATTCCTTCTAACCTCAAATGTGTCAACAAACTCATTAAATATCAACGGGAGACACTGGCATAATTTCAGGTGCCTTTCTGCATACTGTGGTTATGAATTGATAGATTAGTCTCAGTTATTGGAAGCCCTCTGTCATCTGGTTCTGAGTCTGTCATTCTGGACATAGGGATTCAGATTCAGAACTGTCATACCTGCTATGTTTCTACTAGCTATTATCCAACTGATACTATACACTCAAAATCATGAGAGAGAAAGCGAGTAAAATTAGTGCATTACTAATTAAGATATAGAAGACGTATCCATAAAGAAGAAAACAGGAACGTGCAGAACCTCTCTACACAGTTGATTAAATAAAGGGTTATGTCTATTGCATTGTGATAATAACAAGATTGATGGCAATAGTAGGGATACGAATCATATAAATAATGGTAAATTTTCATCTGAAAAAGTCAGAGAAAAATGAAATGTTCATTGAAACTTTGATTTAAAAGTAGAAAATATTGATTCAAATTAATAGTGTGCTTCAAATAAATATCCATATACATCGTGCAAATGTACATCAAACTTAAATGACATTACAGGTGTGGGGAAGATAGATAAGTTGTCCACTGCCTCAAAATAACCACTTTCATTCGATAAGTATTACGAGTGTCTAATTTGCCAAGCTCTCCTTCCTCATTATGTTTCCGAGAAACTGTAGCCGATTTTGCCTGATTCTATAAATTTCTTCGTTCATGCTCTTCCAACGATCTTTCTGTAGAATTACGTTTTTTTTGCCTCAAATCTTCTATCATTCTCTGAAGGAATATCCAAAAGAGTAATTATAACAGGAGAAAGATTGATTGATTTCTTTCATAAAATACGTAAATGATATTGATAACATTCACCATATCTATACAAGTATTCAATCTTCATTGATCGAATTGAGCGTTGAAATGTATGAAGATTTAACCTTATGGAATTTTTCGGAAAAATAAACCTAAAATATTGTGACTGTTAACGCTTGGCAAAATACTGAGGAAATATTACCGACCCTTTCTTTAAGGTAGCATAGAATCGACTTGTTTATGATACAATTTTTTTCCCAAATCTAGTTACAGGTTTTACCCTTATTGTGCTTATTACCACTCTTATAGGATTACTGCGCCTCTTATGTTCCGCTTTGCTCTTATAGTTTTCAATTTATGTTATTTTTGTTATTTGACAATGCTCTTTGTTATTCATTTGCAACAGTCCAAAAGATCTGATGTAGTGATTTCCTTTGAAGTCTCTTATGATTCATTTGCTTCCAGTCATTTTAATTATTGTCCTGAGGAAACCGTCGTATATACCTCTTAATATATATATTTCTTAATGCGCTGGACGCCATGTTTGATATCCATATATGAATCTGAATTTGACAAGGCTATTTAAACACACGACTATTTTTGTTTGTTCGATACGCAAATAAAACGAGAACAAAATCTTCGTTAAAAATTAGCGAATTAAAGTGAGAAGACAGGATGAAATATCAACTGTAAAAGACAGAATGAACGGAGTCAACAAACGGATGAGCCTAAAATTCCAAATTACAAATATGAGATACCAAATTCAAAAAAGTAAAACATGTAAGAAGTAGAACGAAAAATGCGATACTGAAATGCGAGGGCGTATTGGGATATCTAAATATGCTTTCCATAAGCTAAAAAGAGTACTACGAAAAGGGAAATATTCATTAGAAACAAACAAAAGAGTACTAAACATATATGTGAAAACTGTCTTCTTATATAGAATTGAATGCTAAATAATCTACTTAAAGATGAAAAGGAGACTGGTACCAACAACATTGTGGCTCTACAGGAGAATGTTGAGGATACCATGGTCAAAATATTCAAGCTACGATATAGTTCTAGAGAAAATGGTAAAAAAAGGACAGCTGACAATTTATAGGACACATAATAAGGAAAAAAGTTTCGGGATGTTTGATATTCATTCAGGAGTTTGGAGGTTAGTCAGAGAAAACAACTGATAACATAACTAGAAAGCTTGAATAAATTAATGGTAGAAAAGTGTTTCGGAGATATAACAAAAGGACAAAAATATTAGAAACCGGAAATGAGATGTTATTTGGAGAGCCACGATCGTCTACGACATGAGTGGATTTGGCACATATAGAAGAATCACCTTGCTTTGTTGAACAAAACTGCCGCTATTGAAGCTTAACTTATGTTCAATTTCTACATCAGTCAGTCAGATGAGTGCCATACTTGGGCGATCATGTCTCGAAAGAGACATGACTGACTTGGCAGAAGATTATCCCGAAGTAGGTTGCCATTGCTTTCTGCGGTGGACTGGTTGACGACTAAGGCTATAGAACCCAATCTGTCCTGTTATTTAACCCATAACTGGAAGGAATAGACGGATTAATACCTTTCCCAAGGGTATTTGCGCGTAAGTGAATGAAATGAATTCAGCTGGAATTCGAACTCGGCTCCCCGATTTCTCGTTCCGAGCCGATATCCAAGTTCTAGCGATTTGACCCAAATAATTGTGAGTTATAGGCTACAGCAATGGTAAACAAATAACCTAGAGGGGCAGGTTAAAGGGAGGTAATTCATGTCTATCAAAATTGGATTTGCACAGGGAATGAGAATTATATATCTTAGTAATCGTAATAAAGGGTTCAGTTTGAAGTTCTTAGCAGGTGAAGAAAGCCGTATCGTACATCGGCCAAAACGTCGTAAAAATGGCAACGAATATGAGGACAATAGTCCAGATAATACATATAGTGTAAATATTACCTCATCTCAGAAATATAGACAAATTCCGACGTCTGTATTCGTCAAGCCAATCCGAAATGATATTCCTTTTACTTTTTTGGATATTTCCGGTATGGCAGATCAATACAGCATGCGGTTTCGTCAGCGCAGGATTTTCATATAGCATCGCTCACATTTGCGCCCTTAAGAATTCACTCCAATTTCACCACTAAATAATTTAAGTTAAGTTCTATTTTTATAACGAATGCCTATCATATTTCCGAATATGGATATATGCTCACAATAAAATATTTATTCAGTGATATGAATTTAAAATAACCCGTAATTAATTTAGAAATATTTGATTAATTTTGATAAGCTGAAAATATTAAAAATTCTAATTGGAAATAAACACCTGCTGTAAAACAACATAAACAACATCGTTGTACGTAACTTTGCAATTAACCAAACACGATTGAGCATGTATTGATATTTTGTAACGAATGCCGACAAACATCAGATAAATTTTCGAAAGTTTCGAACAAAGTGATATTTACAACTTAGCTTCTATAGAATAGAATATAAGTTTGCCAAATATTTGTGTAAAGTTCATACACTGATCATTGCCGCAGTCTATTTTAAGAAAACGTTAATTACAGTTTATCTTTATGATAGTTATATCCATCATATACATTGTTATATAATTTATATATTTGTAAACATTTTACCCCAAAAAAAGGTAAAAAAAAATACTACAAAAACGCAAGGAAAAGAAGACATTATTATGGAAAAAACAATAAAAGACTGATAATTGTTAAGATTGATACTAACTAGCTTGCAAGAAGCCGGCAAAGACTGCCAGGTGAGAATTGTGTGAATAAACCAACTGTTAACATAGAAATTAATGTTAATTAACCATTTTAGCAATAAACTATTAGACTTTACTGCCAATCACTAGTATTGCTCTTATATTCATAAAGGGCACGTAGCACAGAGAAAATTTAATCAGGAAAGTTACAAAGAAAGTTTGTTTTTGTTCTATAGAAAATAACAGAAAACCTTAGTTATGGCGATGAGAAAGTGACTGAAGCTGAGATATCAGGTACAACCATATTACCAAATTCTTCTTGGGATTTTATCAAGAATATCTAAATATGTACAAGAACACTATACCAACAGCAATGTTCGAAAGAAGGAGGAATGGTAAACTAATCAATATGTAAAATAAATTATGTTGAAAGACTCTCTAGCACAACACATTGAACCAACCTTTCTAGCAGCAGACCTAGCAAATCATTCAATGTAATCTTTCTACATGATGTCAAATTAATGCGAGAGGTGAAATGTTAATACAATAATCATTCGCAAAAATTACATTTATTTTTATATAAATCATAATATGTTTCGAATTCAAATAACCCACTGTAGGTTGATAATGTCTTCGTGGAAATCAACCAAACAATCAATTCACAAGATATTGTTACACTTCTCTGGATTTGAAAAGAAAACCATACTCAAATAATAATAACGCCATAATGTGCTTCCCAGTGGCAAATCTAAACAAAGAAGAGAGTACTGGATTGCTATGTAACGTCGGTTCTTCAATATGGCAGTGAATGTTGGACAATATCTTCGAAGCTGAAGGAAAAACTTGAAACAGCTGAAATGTGGTTCTACAGAAGGATGCTGCGAATATCATGGATCGAGCATGTGAGCAATGATGAGGTTTTGGAAAGGATGGAAACGAAAAGGAAATCAATACTGAGCACCAGGAAGAGACAGCTGAAGTTCCTGGGACATGCAATGAGGAAATAGGGCTTTCAGAACCTGATACTAACAGGCCAGATAGAGGCAAAAAGAGACAGGGAAAAGCAACGGATAACATATTTGAAGGACCTGATCAGGTGGATGACGGAACGAGGGTTGCGCGGTGTAAGAGTAGAAAGCGTGCTAAGAGCCACCAGGGATAGGGAGATGTGGAAAGCCATGATCGCCTACGCCCTGAAAGGACAGTGCAAACAAAAGAAGAAAAAGAAGATTCAAAAAATTATTTTCATATATCTAATTATTCAAAATTGTTTCCATGATATTTAAATATTCTTACTCATTTTCTTTTCCTGTTTTCATTGGAATTATTTCACAAATTCAACATAATGTTTGGTTTTCCTTCACTTTCTTTACCTAATATTTCATGAACGAGTTGGCTTTGACTTGTCAACGCTAACGACAATAGGTCTCTTCAGTTGGAGATGCAAGACGTAAATCAGCTTTATCGTCATGACATTTCAGGATAGAGGTGATGACACTGTCATAGCGGCAAATCAAGGCAATCTGGCACCTTGCCCTTCGCTTTTCTCGTATTGCGTTCTTTTTTCACAATGTAAAAATTGTTTGCAAGTAAATACTAGTCAAATGACAGCATTAAGATTAATTGATATTCAAGTATTATTCTAATGCTTTACTTTCTAATTAGATCTAATACGCGTGACAGGAACAAAACAGTAAAATAAAAATGATCAGATCTCATGCCTTTGTAAATATATAAATGAATATATACAAAGATTAAGAAATATTGAGTATTCAAACATTATATAGTTTGTTCAAACTCTGTCAGTACATGTTTCGCATTGTGTGTAAACGTTAGAGTTAAGATCGATCAATACAATTTATAAAGTTTATTAAACTTTTAATTCACATAAATGTTATTCTTACTTAATTAACTTTCATTTTTATTTTCAAGTAGAGAAAATACTTAAAAGTACTTATAATTGATCTTTGACCTTTAATGAAATTAACAAAACTAGACGAGAAATAGCAATGTGCATTGTGGATCATAGAAAACAAATCGGACATGTAGACCCAGCGGAATTAAGGTACAAAGTAGGAAATATGAAAACCAAACACCAGGTCGTGTTAGCAACCTTGTCTGGCACAAAAAACGACGGAAACAGGAAATGTTAAACAGAAACAGAATTAAGCATTAGCTCGATAATTTGCATGATATGATTGAAACTCATGCGAAATTATAAAGATGTGATTAGGTTAACTTTATTACATTACATTATTAAAAATTAAAAATACGTCATGTTCATATTCTTCATTTCTAATGTAATTTACAAATTGTGTAAATAAATTTTAAAGGGCTTTGAATAAACAAACATATAAAACATGTGGTTATCGGTATGTCTGAAAAGACCATGAATTTACGCCCAAGTAGTTATGAATCCGCTGTTGATGTCGATGCAGCAACTGCTAGGACTGTACAGGCCCAAACAAGAGTAAAAGTCTTGGTTTCAAAAATGCTTAGAAGGCTCCCTACACCACAATGTCACTATGCTCTTCTGTTTCTGTTGAGGGCGCTTTTCCCCAGTGGTAAACTTCTGTTTCTTTTCTCCTTGCTCTAAAATTACTTGAAAATATCATCTCGATGTAATTTACAAGTCCATATTCATCGCCCTCATGTACGTAATCAAACGTCCTTGATGCAAAAATGATGATATTCTTGTGTCATTATTCCGGTAGTCATCGGTATATACTTATCGGGTATATGTTGTATATGTCCAAGCCAACAGAGGTGTCGCTGTTGGAAAAGAGTATAGGCTACGTATGCCAATGAATGTTGGAGATCTCTGCAAGAATGAAAGACAAGCTTGACCCAGAAGTAATGTGGTTTTACAGAAGGATGCTGAGGATACCATGGACTGAGTCCGTGATCAACGACGATGAGTTGGAAAGGATAGAAACGAGGAAAAACACATAATTACTAAAAGAAAGAGACAAGGAAGGATTCTGGGACATGTAGTTAGGAAAAAGGGTCTTGATAATTCAATACATACAGGACGGATAAAAAGAAAATAGAGCCAAATCTAAGCAGTGCGAGACCTACTTGACAGGCCTGAACAAATGGATGGCAGGGTGGTTTTTTTGGTAAGGATACTAAGAAGAAGATATTTGAGGGCGACAAACAACAGAGCTAAGTGGAAGTCTATGATCGCCTACGCCCTGAAAAGACATGGCACATGAAGAAGAAAGAGGATTAAACAAAGGGGGTAACAACAGATTTGGTGACCCGATCAGATCAATTCATGTCCAGAATGCGTCTCAGATATTGAAGGTGAAGGGCGCTGACACACACACACACACAAACACACACACACATACATTACCTCAATTTAGTTAAAAAACATGAATTGCAAAAGAACGATTTTTCTTTGCGCAGAAAATTGACATAAATATTCCTAGAATTCTTTTTGATTCATTTACGTTGGGTGTTCACCGATGTCTGCTTCAATAAAAGATCTGAAAAATTGTTATCCCCGAATATGGTGATTTTTTGGACAGTGTGCTAGTTATGAGGGACTTAAGAGATTTTATTCTAGTATGGGTGCCTTGAGTATCTACTCTCTGGACTACTGCTTTGAATTCCAGGTGAGGAACCGCACAAAATAATGAACAACTTCAACAGATATTGAGATAGAAAGTAGGTTATATTGAACGTAATATACAAACTTGAACGCAGGTTAGTGAATACTATTAGTAAGATATAGATATATACAAGTCCAGAAGAGAAGTCGTTGGAAATAGTACCTCCGTGTATATTATTCTAGCTGAGTGGAGCTCAGAGCTATTCTGACTTCTAATGCGGTAATCTCTGGCTAACTTCGGTATCTCTCAGTTCGGGTACTCTGCGATAAATCACACGGATCTCTACTATAACTCTCAACTGCTGTTCTCTCTATGGCAGGCGTATATATATACTCAGTCGAGTCCATTATCATATAAAAAGGGGAAATCCCAAAACAACTAGACACCATTCTTAATAGTCCAACGGAATAATGTCTGAAAATCTAAGCCTTGCGTTTGTCTTACGTAATCGTGAATGTTGTATTTAATCGATACTTGAGTCTTTTTGGACTTTTAAGAGGGCAAAATATTTTATTTGTATGAGAAAGCTCTTCATTGGCTACATGCTCCTTATCTAAGTTATCGTAATTCTAACCAACAACTCATATTAGGCAGCAGTATTTATCTTCAAGTAGCGAGGAAAGAAGATGATTTATGGCATTTCACTTGTTATCTCTACTCACAGAACCATCAAATGTGATAAGGGTTTTATATACATGACTATTGGAAGACCTTTTAGCTCTTCGATTATTCCTTCGTTTGACATTTTGGTTCTGATTTTTTTCATTAGAGGAAAACCGAAAAATTTTAATGTTTGAAGTTGCTGAAAAAGCGCTACCCACTGACCAGAGAATTATATTTTGTCTTTGCAGGCACACATTTGTCTTTCTGAATCACAAATAAATTGTTGAGAATGTGCCCAGAAACAACTCTCCCTATAATTTGCCTTTAGATAAGCTTCATAACAATAGTGTTAATTTTCTGCACTTTTTGTACAAATACGTTGCTATGATGGAATAATGACACCTGCAAGAAAATCAAATGCATGGTCATCAGCTCAAAATGCCTAATAGAGGTGGAGGATATTAAAATCAAGCAGGTACAAAAATTTAAATATCTGGAAATTGTTCTTCCGGGAAACGAAAGGTGCGACACAGAGATCCAAAGGCGAATTGGCATGGCGAAAAACGCGTTCCAGAAGATGAGTAAAGTATTAAGACGCAGGAAACTTTCACTAACAACAAATAAGAAAATACTAGATTGCTATGGGATGTCAGTACTTAAATATGGCAGCGAATGTTAGACAATATCAACAAAGATGAAGGGAAAACTTGAAGTAACCGAAATGTGGTCATACCGAAAGATGCTGCGTTTATAATGGACCGAGCATGTGAGTAATGACGAGGTGTTGGAAAGAATGGAAACGAATTGAAAATTAATAGTGAGCATCAAGAAGAGACAACTTAAGTTCCTGGAACATGCAATGAGGAAGGAGGGCTTGGAGAACCTGATACTAACAGGCCAGATAGACGGATAAAGAGATAGAGGAAAGCAGCAGATACCATATTTGAAGGGGCCTGAGCAAGTGGATGACAGAACGGGGGTTGCCACATGTTACAGTAGAAAGCATGGTAAGATCCATCAAGAATACGGAAACGTGGAAGGCCATGATCGTCTACGTCCTGAAAGGACAAGACACATAGAAGAAGAAGAAGAAGAAGAAGAAGAAGAAGAAGAAGAAGAAGAAGAAGAAGAAGTAAACATTTTGCATTTAACTACTTCAGGGCAATTTCCCTTAGCCGTTTTCAGCAAACATACATCCGTAAATTTCTTTTTAATCCGTAAAATTTATTTTTAAGCCTCAAAGATAAAAAAAAAGTATGGTGATCTGATTCAAAAAGCATAAAAGTAAAAAGAAAATATATTCAGAAATAAATAATCCAACAATTTTAAAAGGGGATTTCAAGTAGAAGAAAACGTGCAAATAAACCTACTGAATCGGAAAATAGATAAAAATAAAGTAAAAGCGAAGGAAAATTTACTAAATGCGAAAACGATGACAAAATAAGCAACACCATGATCAATACTCTGAACGTACAAAAAATGAAGAGGCAGACAAACTCTATACCCATAAGTGGTTACTTAGTTCAGGGTGAAAAGCTGAAACTGAAAGTTTTAATTTTGCTACACATGATTATTCTTTTTTATCTAGAAATATGCAAGCAGATATAGCAAGAAATTGTGCTCAACAGAAATGCAGAGTCTATGATAAATATCTTTATGTAATTGACGTTGCACAGTTTTAGTACCTACTGAATATATAACTCTGCATGATAGAGTGGGCCAATATCTTCACTAGAAAATATGCAACATTTATGGCAAGAAACCGGTATGAATATCTCCCAGACCGGGTTACGCAGTATGGACATGTCAAAATTTTAATGTACTTTACAATAATCAAGGACAAGACAATTAAAACAAATCGCCCACACATTCGGATTAAAGTCTACAAAAACAGAAAATGCTTTCTTATAGATATAGCCGTTTTTGCAGATTGTATCTTTGAAGAACTTCAAAAACTATCAAATTACGAGAATACTGAAGAGTAAATCTCAGAAATATGTACATAAAAACATCAATAATTTGAGATGTAGTTGAAGCCCGCCGATATATTTGAAATTGCTCAGAAAGATTAAATAACAAAATCATTTATTATTATTTAGCCCATCCCTTAAAAAATACAAATTATTATACTAACAATTAAACTACACACATTAAGTACAGCTTTATTTCCGTAAAACTTGAGTTATCGTTGTTTTTTTTTAAATTTTTATTTTGGTTAGCGAAAATGTCATAATGCTATTTCTGACATTCGATCTCTGGTTGGGATCCAGAATTATATATATATATATATATATATATATATATATATATATATATATATTCTCTAATCGTCGTAGTATACGTGGCATTTACATTTGAAACATAACACACAGGTGTTTAATTTTCCCCCAAATAAATTCTCGCATGATTTGTAAACCAGTAAGTACAAGTCTATCCTTCCTCTGCGGAATATTATAAAGCTGTAAGCAATTTTTGTTTATGTTAAAAATATAATTCGAACTTTTATATGTCGGATAATCAGATCATGATCGTCGCTCCATTTGTATCAGACTCTCTTACTTGTCTAAATTCATTTTAACATTTGCTTACACATGGAAGCAGACGGGAATATATGTGCGCCTATCTTGATGTAGGTTTGTACATCTGTTTTTATTTAGCTTTCAAGAGAAAAGACAGAATCGAAGAGATAACTTGTGATATTCCGTTTCTGAACAACGCGGGAAATAGATACATATCTCCAATAAACTCGATTTGCAAAGAAATTTTTATTACATCTTTTTTGTCTACTTTTTATGAAATTTGTGATGTGCTCAAATATTCAGTTAAAAAGCTGTTGGACATTTCAAGAACTTTCAGTAATTTAAACCGGATTTTATTCTTTTTCGAAACTAATTAGCTGTAAAGATACATATCTATGAAAGGAAACATACCACATTTTGGTTTAATAAACATCTCCAAATGAAGAAGACAGAATACATGCTGGTTTGAGTCATCTGCAAAAACTTATGTCTTCACAATTAGGCTTTTCCGTTTTCACTGTCAAATACTATTAGGCAGCAGTTGCAGGTGTAACGGAGCTATGATTCTGATGATATCACATGATCGAAAAACGCAATAGAAATGCTGCTGATAAATCAACAGTACTGTATGATTAAATATTTTAAGAAGAAATACCTGTTCAAAGTAGCAAAGAAAATGACCATAACATAAAACTATTAAGTTTAAGAGAAAGTTTATAACAAAAAATTAAAAAAAAAAAACAGTAATTAAGGCCGCAGTTAAACACCATATTTGATAGACACTTGGGCGATAATGTCTCTAAAGACATCTGACAGTCTGGTCAGAACATTTTCCGCAGTAGTTTGCCATCACTTAGTGCAGTTGACTACAGAACCCAATCTTTCATGCTATTTAACTCATAGCTGTCGGGAGAAGCGACGGATTTTAGCTTTCCTGGAAGAAATAAAAAGCTGTTTTATAGTGAGACTGACAACAAATGAATAATCAGCCAGTTAAATGCCATACGTGATATATGCTTTGGCAACCATTATATCTGAAGAGACATGACTGACGGAATAAAAGATTTTCCCGTAGTAGGCTGCCATTACTTTTTGCGATAGATTTGTTGCCAAAGAAGGCTATAGAACTCAATAGTTTCCGCTATTTAACCCATAGTTAGAAAGAGAAACGACGGATTAATGTAGTTTTCAAAGATATTTGCGCGTAATTGAATGCAATGAATTCGGCTGGATTTGGAAATTTTGATTTCCCGTCCCGAGCCGATATCCACGGCACCACAGGTCACATCCTTGAACCAGAATGTCAGTCAGTCAGTTAAAGTGCCATACGTGATACACGCTTAGAAGAAAGAGACATGACTGACTGGGCAGAAGATTATCCCGTAGTAGGTTGCCATTGCTTTCTGCGGTAGACTGGTTGTCGACCAAGGCTATAGAACCCAATCTGTCCTGCTATTTAACCCATGACTGGAAGGAAGAGACGAATTAGTACCTTTCCCAAGGGTATTTGCGCGTAAGTGAATACAATGAATTCAACTGGAATTCGAACTCGGCTCCCCGGTTTTTCGTTCCGAGCCGATATCCACTGTACCACAACGCACATCCCCAATGTACGTAGCTGAAATTCAGCCATATGCAGAAAGTTAGGGAGTTCAGTTTCCGCCACCCCTTTAAGAATACTGTGCAAAAAGAAAATATTTCCAGCTAAGACTGATAGCAGACGCGGAAAGGCAACTACAAGACATCCTGCAGTAGGTAACTAAAGAGAGTATCAAGAAAGGACTATAAATAAACTGCAAGAAAACCGAATGCATTGTCATCAGCAAAAAGAGCAGCCCAAAATGCCAAATATAGGTGTCGGTTACTAAAATCAAGCAGGTACAAAAATTTAAATATCTAGAAAGTGTTCTAAAAGAAGACTGAAAGTGCGACGCATAGATCCGAAGGCGAATTGGCATGGCGAAGGATGCGTTCCAGAAGATAAGTATAGTATTAAGAGACAAGAATATTTCGTGAGAAACAAAGAAGAGAGTACTGGATTGCTATAAGATGTCAGTTCTTCAATGTCGCAGTTAATGCTGAACAATATCCACACAGATAAAGGAAAAACTTGAAGCACCTATAATATGGTCCTACAGAAGGATCTTGCGGATATCATTGATCGAGCATGTGAGCAATGATGGGGTTTTGGAAAGGATGGAAACGAAAAAGAAATTAATACTGAAAGGTAAAGACAGCTACATTTCCTAGGACATGCAGTGAGGAAGCAGGACATGGAGAATGTGATACTAGCAGGACAGATAAAGGGGAAAAGAGACAGGGAAAGCAGCGAATATCATATTTGAAAGGCCTGATCAGGTGCATAACAGGACGCGGGTTGTGTGGTGTAACTGGAGAAAGCCAGCTGAGAGCCACTAAAGATAGGAAGACGGGAAAGCCATGATCGCCTAAGGCCTGAATAGACAAGGCACAAAGAAGAAGAAGAAGAAGAAGAAGAAGAAGAAGAAGAAGAAGAAGAAGAAAAGGGGGCTTATAAAACATTCGAAGTCTCAAAAGGGGCAAATTTAACAAATAGGAGGGCCTTAAAACTTCAGTGACATCTGATTTTTTTTTTTTTTTGCCATGCATCTTCATTTTACTCGCTAGTACACACCACTAACTCTTCTCCACGGCCCTAGTTTTGCCTCGCATCTATTCTCCATAAATCTGGCATTTTACGATTTGGGGTTTTATTCACTGGGCAACAATCAACCAAATATATTGTACTGGTTGTCTCTTCATCATTCTATATATCTCCATTTTGATTGCTAAATATCTTCAAAGCTATGTCTTCTATTTCTTTCTAATATCTTTTATCACTCATACTTTTATTTAACCTTGGCCGTTTCATTAATACGTATGTATGCCGAAGTGTGCTTTCAGGTGATTTTCTTAATTTTCGTGTTACGCACTAGTAATTTTAGCTGACATTATAGATTCATTAAACACTTTATCGATTGATTACCTATTTATGGTGTATTTATTGCTTTTTTTATCTCAATGCTCTGTTTCATTTTATTACAGTTTTTACATTTTACAAACATTAAATACACCACGTGGAATATTAACAGAAAAGATTCGACAAGGTCTGAAATCCTATTCCTTTATTTTAGCAGTCTGATTGATTAGGACTTTACTCTAGCTCATAAACTACAAAATGCGATTGGTAAATTGTCGCCATTATATTTCTTTAAATTTTCTCGCATGCGCGTTGATTATTTTTAGTTTCGTCGTTCGTCGCCTGCACAGTATAATAAGGTCAGGTAGACACCGTCTGTAAAAAAAAGCAACCTGAGGAATTTCACTCGGCCATGAATTGGAATTCGCTCAGGAAGTTCCAATATGAACCTAGGCTGTTTCAACAGTTTTTGTTTCGCATATTACTAAACACTTTTACATAATGTATAAAACAATGTATATAGCATGGGATTATATACATTGCATTTTTAGTTATGTTTCTGATACGATTATGAGCATAAATATAGCATTTCATTTTTCGTATCTTTCAGGTTGCTTTACTGTTCAAACACAGTTTGTAAATTATTTTATAAAAACACTTTTGATAATTATTTATCAGATAATAATTTCTCAGATGTTGAAATGATACGTTTAAAGATTTCAGAAAACCTATGAATATAACGCATTATTTTAAAAATATGTCCCTTTAAATTATTTACATTATTCAGAGAGTTGTATTCAACTTTTCTGCCATTTCACGACGTTTCAGTCGTTGTACACCACGGATTTCTTCAGTGAGATTTTCGAACCAAACCATTTATTTCGATCACTGGGGTATATTGTTCCCTGAGCCATGCCACTTCAAGATGTGTTAAATATTTCACTTTAATTCAACTCTCTATGTTATTTCAATATGTATTGTTTTCGTCAGATATTGAACTAAGAACAATTTCGGCCAAGTGACTGGGCCTAACCAACGCTTTTATCTTTCGGATCATATGTACTTGAGGTCAAATATATATGAATTTTTAAACTTATAAATCTCATCTCAGTACTGTTATCTACAAGTGCTCATATTGCAAACTTGAAGCCTTTGCTCTTCTCTAGCACTCTGTGTTACGGGTTCCGAAGTTATACTCATTTTATGCTGGCCAGCTTCCTTTCTGTACATATGTGAATTTAGGTCTGCACAGTTTCTATGTCTCTTTTAGCAATAAATATTTGAGCTGTCTTAAGAAAGATAGCGGCGTGCTTTCCCGTTGAATTTTCTACTATATTAAACAGAGTACAGTCAATCCTTGAATTTAATCTACAAGTGGTTAAAGAAAGTTTTATAGATACTGAGAGAAAGACATATCCATGGCCATATCAAGGATTCTTCTTCTTTTTCTACGACTACAATTTTTTTTTTAATCATTTCATCCCAAGCAAGGAATTCCACTGCCACTATAGCGCAGGGGGTTACATAGGGGAAGGTGCTGAGAGAGCGATTAGATATAGGAAATGTCAGAATGAGGGTGATAGACGAGTAAGGAGGTACATAGGAAGGGTGTTTGAGTGAATGGGTGCAAGTTAGCGTGTTAGGAGGTGTCTATTGTCCTTACATTTAAACGCCTGGAGATGGTAGCTGTCAGGGAAGCAAGTATGTGGAAGGGAATTCCACAGGCAGGAAGTGCGAGAAAAGAAGTTCATGGAGTAGAAACTACGATCACTATTACTACTACTGCAACATCCCCTTTTTTCTTGTATGTGTCTTATACCTTCATAAAGACTCATTTAAGTCTGCCGCCAGTAAGACTGAATCAAGACTCTAGGGGAGTAACAAAATGCGACTTCTTGGCTACACGTTTTCCTCTAACCAGGAGTGTAGCGACTGCACCGAATCGTCTGTTGTAAAAAAGATTTAGATAATTGTGTTGTGCCAGAATTTTTTTAGTCAAATTTCCACATTGTCCATTTACAAATAGTCCATTCGTCAGTACACTGTTTACTAGTCCCACAGCTGGTGTGATGTTCCTGGTGTACGTTTTCAAAAAGAAATAGAGAGAAGGGGTTGTAATATAATCAATCCTGCTCAGGCAAGTTTTCTTCAGTTATATTTTCACAACCGTGGCATGGATTCGCTATGTTTTTAAGCTTGATAATAGATTGATATCTTGGTATCACCCTTTAACAGCTAAATGCTACAGCACTTCCATCACAATAGTTTCTATTCTAGCATTTAACACCTGAGGAACTCCCTTCCGTTTCGTTGTATCTATGATAATTAAAATCTTTAAAACCTAAATACGTCAGTCGCCATTTTCTAACTTCTTGAATCCCGTTCATCATTTGTATTTCCTCAATCATCACTATTCTCAGACTTCTCTTTCCCTTTTACAATCAGTAACTCTCAACGTACTAGTGGCATTTATGTGTTGCTGGGGATGAATTTATATATATAGTTATCTGCAGACAGATCTGTTTCGCTGTATCACAGCTCGTCAGTACGATTAGACTCAGATTGCTTTTAACCCAAGATTGAAATATATATATATATATATATATATATATATATATATGAACATATGATCATGACTTTTAAAAAATATCTCTCATCATTTCCCCCTCTCTCTCTCTCTATATATATATATATCATATTATTTTTTTCATATGAAATTTCAATATTTTACATTTGTTGACTAGATATTTCTAGAGGAATCAATAACCGTATTTTTTCAACTCCAGCCGGTTGCAACATAAAGAAATTCTAGTGTGACCAGAAAAATAGTTTTATTTAGAGAAATAAAGACGCAAAGAATGGAAGAGATAGAATAGTAGCACTGGCTTTATAATATGAGTGGAGGCAATGCAGCTTGCATCAGGGGTCAATGGTATCCGGTAAGTGTTATCACGTGTATAAAAATAAATTCTAAACAGTATCAAAAATAGACGTTCTTCGGAAGTGCGCTGATAGCTTGGAGTTAAATTCGCCGACTGATGTCAAATCGTTCTGAGTTTAATCCTGGTTGGAAGCAAACGAATATCTAACTGTACTGATGAGCTCTGATACAGTGCAACGTAAAGTTTCTACGAATATTTATATATATATATATATATATATATATATATATATATATATATATATATATAAATCCCAACTCAGTTATTAAATTTTTCTGTTCAGGGAATAAGTATGACGGTACCTGCGCTAAAGTTAAACGTAAGAGAAATATAAAAAAGGCGTACAATTTAGAAATTACTGATAATATGATTCGTCTACTTTCTCCAACTCTCTCCCTATGTATATCCTAAGTCGTCTACCACCCTCCTTCTGACATTTCCCATACCCAATCTCTCTATGTAACCCACTGCGCTATAGTGGCAGTGGAATGCCTTGCTTGGGGTGACACAATTAAAAAAACTCCTGACAACTGACGACTATGCTATCTAATGATTAATTTGTTTGAGATGAGAGATGAAATAACGTTGTTTAATAATTAATCGCGGAGTATTACTTATTTTGCGTCTCATTACTCTTAGGTGTAAGCAACAAACCGAACAAAACAGAAACAAAGACAAGGATATGTCTTTTTGCGAAAATAGTGTAAAAGGGGCTCAGATGGTTTTGAAGTAAAACTAAAGAACGAATTGATTGTATTTTTGTGAATACTTGCTTTTGTTGCGGTGTTATTAAATACACGTTAACTGCTTCTTCCTTCGAGCGCTCGATGGGAACCTGTTAAATGGTTCGACCTGAAAAGAGCGAGCGGTTCCAAGCATTGCACAAATCCAACCTTTCAATTATAAATGCAGTCACGTGTTATTTAGGTAGCTGAAAAATAGCCTCGGGAGTTATGTAAATGTTTCAATGATCATCAACCTATGGAGAATGATCTTCATAATGGCTGACGATATTCGACATGTATTTGTTTGATTCTTTCGGTTCAGTGATGTGTAACTTTTATCTAATGTACCACTTGGAAACAACTTAAGGTTCTTAGGTATCGTATCTGATGTTACATCTGGAAAGATACTTGTCGTGTATAGTAAGATTTTACAAGCAAGCAGTTGCTTACTTTTATCTTTATAGTTTTGACAAATAAAGAGGAGGATATTTCCTATATTACTTCAGTAATAATTTAATCGGGACAGTCGACACTCTAAATTCTAAATGTAAAAATGAAATTAAAATAATAGTAATACTATAAACTAATGTATTATTGATATATGTAAAAATATATAATCTAACGTCTTTCGGAGCAAAGAGATATTCTGCTAATAAAATAAATAACGAATAGTATGAAATATATATATATATATATATATATATATATATATAGTGATGATCATCCACGTATTTTCATTTCTTTACAACAATTTTGACTTTTCTATCACTAACATAGTGTTTTGCCGATTGTAATTGTGTGCAAAAGAAGTATTACCAAACAAGCAGTTTGAAAAAACTATTTATGGAAACAAGACCAAGCAGGATACGCGAATTCTTAAAAGAAATTGGAATGTACTCAAAACATGACTGATTGAATACTATCTCACACACGCATAGATATATGTATTTCTGCCAACTTGCTATATATTTCAAAACTGGGTTCTACTGAATGTGCGTTTGTAAATTTTGTAAATGTAATACATACACAATGTATGTAGGCTGGATTTGGCTTCAGAAAACCTGTGGTGGTTGGTATGACATAAAATCTAAACAGCCAAATTAAATATATACATTTTATAAAATATTTTATTAATTTAAAATGTGTTAAATACATACATTTGTTAAATGTATGGGTTTGTCTAAATATATAAGTCTGTTTTATATATTATTTTTTTAAATATACAAACCTCTTAAAATTGTTCTTAACTTTTTGTTTGATTTTTAATAATTCGATTCGGCGTTAAATGACCTAAGATAGGTTGATACGCCGTAAAACAAAACAAAACAAAACAAACAAATATTAAAACAAATTCAGATGGTGATGACGAAGCTATGAGATATTGGCTGAATCAGTAGC
This sequence comes from Ascarosepion bandense, assembly GCA_037127315.1. Taxonomy (NCBI): domain Eukaryota; kingdom Metazoa; phylum Mollusca; class Cephalopoda; order Sepiida; family Sepiidae; genus Ascarosepion; species Ascarosepion bandense. The sequence continues at coordinate 4,583,142 of JBBBDQ010000256.1, read as the reverse complement.
CAGGTCATATCGGGATACATGACCTCGTGACCTCATATGTAGGAGGGAGCAGAATCATTAACTGACATGATGAGTATGTTGAAAATTAGGGATGTGCATATGTGATGTATAGCAATATTTTGATATAGGATGTGATCAATTAGTTATCTTATTCATGATGCAATGAAACGAATTGCATTACTTTTTCACATTTCCTTGTTTGCATAATGGTTTCTCAAAAACTGACATTGTTTTTATAATCATTTCACCCTAATTAAGGCAGGAACACTACTGGTGTCAGATGGGTTACAGTGAGAGAAAAAATGAGGAATAGGGGATAGCGAAGAACGAATAGAAGAAAGATAGCATTTAATCTTTGGAAGATTGTAGTTATCAGAGAATCAAGAAATCAGAAGTGAGTTTAACAAACGTGAAGTGCGATTAAATAAACTGTTAGAGAAGAAGAGATTGTTTCATTTTACTTTTTCAACGGTGAAATGGTGTGACCTAATTGCCAATCTAGTAGTCACAACAGAGAAAGAATCTCGTCATTGCAGTGTCATAAAGATTATATGTGGAAAAAACACAGGGAGGCCACATCACATCGGTGAGAAAGTCACAGAATTCTGGCTGCTAAAACAGGATCATTAACATTGAATATCATTCTTTGGATTTTATAGAGAACCTCCAGAAGCATAGCAGGATAATTTGACCTGATATGTTGACAATATTCAATTCACTGACGAATGGCAGACCTATAAATAAATTCTGACGAGAACAACTTCCTAGCTCGGCACATTGACCCAATATTCCTAGCAGTAGATTATAGCTATAGATTCGATGTAGTCTTTTCATTTGCAATTGGTTGAGAAAGTGAGGCCTAGGAGGTGCAGAGTGTTGCTTTATAGGAGACAAGCGTCTTTCATTCTGATTGAAGTGGGAAATTTTTCTCTGTCGTGGTAAAATGAGCGCAGCTTCGTTTTAAAGGCATTAAAATTAACATCACAATCACAAATTGATAGTTTGTTTGAAGAACAGCAGCCCAGTTTACTTTGTCAGCCTTGGAAGATTTACAAGCTGAAAGGGATTAACCCTTTGTTGCATACAGGTTACAATTGTAACTAATATGCAACAAAGGTTAGAGAAAGGTTACAGTTGTAACCAATATGCAACAAAGGGTTAAATGGAAGTGTCTTCTGCATAAATGCATACTTGGGAACTGATTACATAAGGAAGATCATTGATAAAGATTGAAAGAAAGCGTTGGATTTTGGATAGGACCTTAAGGGACGTCCGCGTTCGCATGAAATTTTCTGTGGGCTTGGCCGTTCAAAAAGACGTTCATTTCACGATTTGATCGTAACGAGAAGATTGAATAAATAAAACTTTCTGAAATAGTGTAATGTTGAAGCTTGCATAGAAGACAAACATGCCTGTCAAATGCTTTCGCGAGATGAAGAGCAACAGCTCGGACATTGTTTTTCTGATCAAGAGCTTGATATGTATCAATATCTACATTTGCTTTGCAGTAACCGTTTATTTTTATTTGTGTTGGTTGTTTGTAATTGATTTTCTGTTTCATTTTTTGTTATTTGTGTTATATTCTCTCTGCAACTGTAGATGATTTTGACTCCCTTGCCGTTGAATGTCTCGTGAGGAGTTCGTTCCGGAGCGGGGAGGAGTCTCTGCATGACTTTAATAAACAATTTATTTTAATTTTATATGTACGTTTTTTATTGTTTTATGATGGGTTTATCCATATGATGGTGCTTGTTGGCTTTTTGTGAAAGATTGTTTAAGTATGAAAGTGACGCTCACCGCTTTGTATTAAGGCCAGAGCGCATTCCCTGGTCAAGGGATTAAACACAATGGATTACAAGATATTACCCCCTACAAAGTTTGACGCATTTATCTTTATTAAAATGTCTTGAATGACCAAGTCGATAGACGTAATGCACACGGCTCATTAAATATAGATTTGGTGTTTATTTTTTCAATATACATAGTAGTGACTATAATAAAATTTCTAACTCTTTTTAGCAACATAGCAGTGGCTCTAATCAACGCGGATTTTGTTAAACATCCAACTTCTAGAGTATTCTTTAAAATAAAGAACATGGCCTTCGAAATTCTAGGTCAACTGTTGATTTATTAAGGATTATTGCTGAAGACGCTTATGAATCTTTAAATAATTAAATGAAAGCTCAGTCTGTTCCTTTGGATATGACGATGGCATGTGATATAGCATAACATGATGGTCCTCTTTACAAGTTGAAGTGTTATGGTATTTTTGAACAAATGTTTACATGCTTCAACCTTTTTAAAAAATCGCCAAATGAATCGTCTTTTCTGGAATTTCTTGAGGAATGTAGGCCTCTCCGAATGCGATACCCTTGGACCTATTTTGTTCTAAATTTTCATCAACGAACCTCCTAATTGCATCAGTATTAAACTCGGTATCTATGCTGATGACTCGACTATTTGCTCCCGCCTGGGCCCTGGATTTGATGAGGTATTTGCATACTGGATCGTTACATGAAGCGACCATGTTTCTTACGATGAATCGTGTGTACGAGTTTTATTTGCAGCTTGAGTATGCATAACAACTGCGTCAAACAAAATTGTTATGTATTCGGCAGGCAGTTGTTTACGTAGACAGCAAGTAGATATAGTGATTAATATACCTGTACTAAACTGTCGCAAATATCAGGCGTTGAATGACTCATCTGCTTCTTTCGCTCAAAGTCATTTTAAAGAACAGTCGAATACAACTGACAGTTTAGATATTTGTTAATGGTTATGCCATCATCCATATAAAAGCATCTCTTCTCGCGTTTTCCTGATATCATTTTAGTTTTGTAGAAATTATATGCCTTGTGTAAAACTATCCTCAGCGTACATTATTCTATATTAACTGCTATATATCCAATAGTAGAGTTGTTATAACTGACTCATAAACTTTTGGGGAAGTTTTAACTGTCTTAGTTTTCAATCAAAATATCAATTTAAAGAAACATTGCATTTTTCCTGGTGATAAAACTGATGCCAAAATTGTGTTAAATTGGATCGTGTACGCAGAAGTAAGAGAAAATCGAATCTAAATATTAGATAACTTCTCAGTGTGTGTCTACCACGCGTTGTATTCTTTGAAGCTTTTACCACTAGGCTACAAGTATAATTGAAATAATGTTTACAGATTTTACCTTTTTACAGATTATGTGGACCTGGCTCAGATTATGGCCAGTATGTGAGCCGCTCCATTAATCTTGAACTGAGAGGCGAAACAAATCCCACTTCGTTTTCAGTTGGGTTTTTATCATCCTCTTTTTTCTACATATGTTTATTGAAATTCCTGTTGCTTCTAATAACCAATTTATGATATTCATTACAACCGTTCGATCAGAGGATGAATAATGCGTGCCAGTATATGGAGATGATGAGAATTTATCGACCGAGTCAAACTGAAAATACAGAGGGGAAATGATTTCTGGCAACATATTTTGCTCTTTTCCCTCATTTAAATAAAAAATTTATTTTATTTATTTAGTGTGCGGCAGAAAAATAAATAAATGAAAAGAAATAAATAAAAAATAAAATAATGAACGAATATTATCTTTTTCTCATTTTATTTCAGCCATGAATCTACCATAGAAGTAAATTTCGAAAATAAAATTTTGTGTCTAAAATAAAAAAAAAAAACATAGCGTACGCTTTCGTTTATTTTCATGTTAAAAAATTATGAGAATAAATTGACAAGTTTTGTTAAAGGCATTAAAATGTGTAAAAATGACAATGAGTTTGAAATTTAAGAGTTTTCAAGACAAACTATCAAATGTTTAAGGAACATATTGAGAGAATATTATTAAATGACGCAAATAAATTATTTCATAATAAATAAAATTAAAAGAAATGTACGGTATTTACATTATTCATACTATTGTCCTCATCTTTGTTGCCATTTTTAGGACGTTTCGGCCGTTGTACACACCGACCTTCTTCAGGTTATAGGATTTTCAAATTGAAACCTTTATTACAGTCACCGGGATATATCATCATTCTTTGCGTAAAGCCACAATTGAAAGTCAGGCGTTATCTCCATCTAAACCTGCAATTTCCTTGGTTACCATTGATGCAGCCTGGTATTGGAAGTAACCTGTATATCTACTGTGTCTTTTGTTCTTAAGGGATGGTATACCTGAGTGATTGTAATAAAGGGTTCGGTTCAAAATCCCAGCACCTGAAGAAGGCCGGATCGTACAACGGCCGAAACGTCAAAAATGGCAAAAAAGATTAGGACAATAGACCAAAAAATTTTAATACTGTAAATACTATCACATTTCAGAAATATAGACAAATACTAAAAGAAATATAGTTACAACAGAAAAGATAGTCATGAGCAGCTATTGCTTCCTATACTACTAAATTGCCAGAAAGCGAGAAATAAAACAATATTATTATAATTATGTCAATATGGAAAAAAACTGTTGAGGGAAAATATCGTAATAATGCATTGGCGAAACTTCGAAGACAGAATTATTGAAAAAACATTGAAAAGGAAAAGCCTCTCCCCATTAATTCTATTAAATTTCTGTAGCAATATCGAGTAACATATGACGAAAAACCTGCTTGTCAAAGATGCCAACTTATTAGTAAACCACTACAAAATCAACAATTTTACAGTCTACTTGTTATTGAGTACTTTTATATAAACGTTAATTCAATAAATGTATTTTCGGCTATCAGAAAACAAACGGATAATTGATATGTAAAGTCAGAATTCTATTCTTCTGAAGAGTGTTATATTTGGACTCGAATAAATAATTTTAATAATAAGAAGAAAAATAAGAATAATAAATAATCTACACTAAAAAAAACGTTCACATTTTGAACTACATCAATTAAACTCGGTAGAATAACCTAAATTTCTGTTTTCAATATATATATATATATATATATATATATATATATATATATATATGTGTGTGTGTGTGTGTGTGTGTGTGTGTGTATATTATAAATACATTCCGAAAATAATATTTCGTTAATAGCTATTTCAGCGATAAAACACTCGACTTATCAGCAACGATCCAAAATAAAAAAAAATGTTAATTCATGTATGTTACAAAAATTCAAATACATGAAGAATCCCCCAAAGATCCATATACAAATTGATGAAGAATCCCCCAAAGATCCATACACAAATTGATGAAGAATCCCCCAAAGATCCATACACAAATTGATGAAGAATCCCCCAAAGATCCATACACAAATTGATGAAGAATCCCCCAAAGATCCATACACAAATTGATGAGGAATCCCCCAAAGATCCATACACAAATTGATGGAGAATTCCCTCAAAGATCCATACACAAATTGATGAAGAATCCCCCAAAGATCCATACACAAATTGATGAAGAATCCCCCAAAGATCCATACACAAATTGATGAAGAATCCCCCAAAGATCCATACACAAGAAGATAGAAAACAGGGTCGGGATTAAGAAAGAAAAAATAATTAAAATTTGTCATAAATAAAGGGGCAGAGAAAGGGATTCAAGAGTCGATATTAGAAGAAGACTGATTTTTAAATAATGTCTGTATTAAAAAATCAAGAGTTAAAATTTAACCTTGCCGCAGGAATGAAAAAAGGTGGGGGAAATTAAAAGAAGTGGCAGGAATAAGTAAAAAGAAAAGAGCAAATGGTGTCGACGGAAGAATGTAACGAAGAAATAAGATGAAAAATGACGAAATAACAGGGATTCAGTTGGAGAAATGAAAGTAAATGTTAAATGTATTTTAAAAAAGAAAAGGCATCATAAAGAATGAAAAGAGACAATATATTATATATCTCTGTTTAAATTTAACAAAAAAATATTGTTTAAAATGAAAATAATATGTTAAAATAATAAAATAATAGGTTAAAATTTAGTAATAGAATAAAACTAAAACTGGGATAATATTATAATAGGTCAAAAGAATAAATAAGCAAATAATATATAAAAAATATAATTATATACACACACGCATCCATACATATTCATATACGCATAGACATATATATCAATATATATACACACACATATATATAAGGTATATATAGAGATAGATATAGATATACACATACATGTAAATACATATAAACTTTCACATAAATACATATACAAATATAACCTCATATGTATATATATATATATATATATATTTACACACAATACAACATATATACAAATATATACACCCACCCATAAATTTCACACTTATATACAAGTACACATGCATATATTTATATACATATATATACATATATATGCGAATACTTACACTCACCAGCCACACGCATGTTTATATAAAAACAAGAAATATACATATATCAGGAAACCAAATAATAGACATATATGCACCATACACATACAATATATCTAACTAAATACATATATATATATATAGTCATCCGCAGACAGATCTGTTTCGCAGTATCACAGCTCATCAGTACTGTTAGACAGTTGACTTTTACCGAGGATTGAAATCCGACTGAATTGGCGTCAGTCAGCGATTCTACCTATGAGCTACGGGCGCTCGGTAGAAGGAGGCAGACTTTTTAGCGTATGATGTATCATAAGCCAGTAGTTAGAGTGCTCTAATTCATGAGTGAATGAGCGATATAGATATACACAAACAAAAACACACACATATATACACATAGCTAAAATCATATTTCATGGTAAATCGGCTGTATAGGTCTATTTCAGGCGAACTATCATCAGCTTCCGTCTTTAGTGTACAAAAGATTTTACACGAATCTCTAAGAGAACTCTAAATATATATTTATATAAATACATATAGAGCAAATATAAGAAAAATTAAGGCAGACACGTTATTTCATGGTAAATCGGAAGATATACGCCTATTTTAGGCGAACCATCATAAGCTTCCGTCTTTAATGTACAAAAGATTCGTGTAAAATCTTAGAGATTTATCCTACCACGATGTCTCCAGGATACTCTTCTATATGTACACTGCATGCTGATATATATATATATATATATATATATATATATATATATATATATATATATATTATGCAATACATATATATACTTTTTTTTAATCATATCACCCCAAGCAAGGCGGTAAAGCCACTGATGCGCAGGGGGCTACGTAAGAGTGAAAAGATTGGAAAAGGGAAAGCCGGAAACCACATCCTAAACAGGGAACAGTGGATGACCCTCTTCACCGGGTCAATAGACGTGGGTGTGAATCGGACAATAGTTCAGTCTATCTATTCCAATTGAAAAAAACAAAAACGAGTAAAAGAATGGAAAAGAAAAAGCCGGAAACCACATCCTAAACAGGGAACAAGTGATGAGCCTCTTCACCTGTTCAATAGACGTGGGTGGAGTGTGAACCGGGCGATTGATCAGACTATCTACTCCAATTGAATAAAACAAAATAAGAGAAAAGAAAAGAGTAAAAAAGATTGGAAAAGAGAATGCCGGAAAACACATCATAAACAGGGAACAAGCGATGAGCCACTTATTCATTATATATATATATATATATATATATATATATATATATTCACACACATATACGTAGATATATACATAATCTTATGTAAATTACCTGACTTAGGAATAACTGTTATGGGAATTTCTCAACATATATAAAATTAATTTGAAAGTAATCTCTTCACAATTCTCATTTACAAAAGAAAATCAACATTTGATCTGATATATTATTAAAGATTAGGAAAAGCAAAAATAGAAATTATCTTTCATTCCAATTTGAAAAAATAAATGGGCTGAGAAAATTTAAGGGCTAAACTGCTCGTTTTTACGTCATCACATATGTATTGTACTTTTGGAAAGAAGAAAGAAAGAAAAAAGAAGGAATATATAGCACAGGGGTTAGTATGGGTATTTCATAGAAGGGTTTAAATTTAAGATAATTCAAATTTAAATTATAAAATTAACATTATAATAAAATTAGAAATTAAAGTTTTAGAATTGCAAAAGTTACAATTTACAATTTAAAACATAGCATTCAAAAATTTAGAAATTTAGATTTTTGGCGCTATTTGCTCATGAATTACTTAATTTAAAAGTAGAAAGACTGTAATTTTTCCCGCTTCAAATATAGCGGTTGACAAATTGCTAGCGTTCATTTGAACGTGAAAATTATCCAAAATAGATAATAGCATGGCGCTACATAAGCGTAAAACTTTAGGCAGGAGGAGAATAAAGAGAAAGAAGAACCAGTTACATGGGGTGTCAAAAAAAGGAGCAAGAGCATGATGGGAACAGTTGTGAAGAGTTTCGAATGTAGAGACAAAGGTAAAGAACAAGTTATAAATGGTGCTGTATAAAGAACTCGAAACAATTGGATAAGAGATGGGTATTGACATTGTATTTAAATTCCTGTAAGTTGTAGTCGTCAGGAAAACAAGTATATGGAAGGGAGTTCCACAGGCGGGAAGTGCGAGAGAAAAAGCTGATGGAGTAGAATTGTCGGTTGCATTTGGTTGAGCTAACTCTAAATGGGTGGAGGCTTGTTGACAGTCTGGTTGCACGGGTAAATTCTTGTGGCGGGGGCACCAATAGAGAGAGAGAGAGAGAGAGAGAGAGAGAGAGAGAGAGAGAGAGAATGTGAGAGAAACGTATACATATACATATGCATACATATATGTATAGATGTATGTGTGTCTTCCCCATTGACAATTCTTTACGTATCACAAAATAGAAACTAATCTTTTTCTGATAAAAGCACATAATCTGTCAAAAACTGTTACCTTTTCGAAGATTTATTTGTTTCAATCAAGAAAGTTTATTTAAGATTTTTTTTTTATTGGCAGATCGATGTTTTTTTTTCTTCTCACTGGTTTTCTTATAACTGTGTTTAGCATCGTTTTTTTTTTTTTCGCTTTATCTGTAGAGTCTTCCACCTTGCGTGATCGGGCTTCTATTATTAAAGTTTTAACTGAGGTGTCGAACATGAAAATGGAGCAAATATATGGAACACAATATTTTTTTGTTTTTTCATTTTACTTTGAATAATTTTAGGCAGATTTGGGATTGTTATACAACGAATAAGACTCTTCGGCAATATTAAATTTTTTTAGGTATATTCTTTTTTCTTTTTGGAGAATTGAAAATATATTCCTTTCGATATGGCTTAGTTCGAGTGGTTGATGAAATGCATGTATATACGCAAAACGTATAAGCTTCTCTACTTACACGCATACTCACCGGATTATTCGTCAACAATAATAGATTTACAGTGAGGTGAAATAATATGACGAAATTTATTACTAATTTAATAAGTTACAGATGTCTTACCTCTATCTTTAAGGATGAGAAAATCAAAATACTTACACTGAATTCCATCTAAGATTGTTTTTTCTTTTTCCTATTTTTGGCAACGATGTAGAAACCGCTCTCATAAAATTATTGCTTAAGAGGCCATGGACACTATTACTGACACAGTAAATTCTCTAAAGCAGAAGCCAATCTATATAAGAGTAATTAGATTATAATTTGTAAGCGAAACTTCATATATGCACACATAAGAATACACTTCTTTTTAATAACCTACTGCATTTTGAATTATTTAGGTTTTTAAATTATTCATGACTAGCAGTATAGCCCGGCGTTGCTCGGGTGTAATGGAAGCTTTAAAACTAATCCATGGTCCTGGAGCTCAGACTCTTTGGACGTTAGCACGAAAGACTAAAAGCAATAGTTGTTTCCAGTTAAAGCGAAACCGTAAACTGAAAGAAAAATGAATGGATGTATGTCAAATTTTGATTTCCTGGTATCGATATCAAATAAGTTTTTTTCGTCGTAAACTGAATTTTGAAAGCTAAATAAGTCCGCTGAGTAAATGATAAAATGGCTGAGACTAAGAACTACAATTATACCTACTTAGAGCGAAACCCGAAGCAAAAACTAAAATAAAAGGGTTGAAGAAATACAGACATACAGGTAGATAAACACACACACACACACACACACACACACACACACACACACACACACACATTTTGCCTTTTATATATATATATACATATATTATCGGTTTTCTGCATTATTGGAAGAACTGCAACCTAGAAACATTTGAATATCGTTTCTTATGTCTTTATCTCTGTGTGTATCAAATTTGATTAAAATCGGACCAATCCTTCTATAACCCGATTTTTCGATTATAAATTTTCGATATTTATCGGGGTTACCTCGACACAAAACCTAGCTAGGAATACTCGCAGACACCCATAGTACAACTGTGTAAATTTTCAAGAAAATCGGTTCAGTCGTTTCGGAGTCTATAGGTAATGGACACACACACACATACACACACATACACACACAGACAAAGTTCCATTTATAAATAAGTTTAGATATAACTAATCTGAAAAATATTGATATGATTAATTGATCTAATGGTTTCTTTTTAGTGGAAAAGTTGATTACAAACATTTTACCTATTATTTTTAGCCATTTAATTTAACGTTAAATGCTTACAACCTTATCACATTGAAAATACCATCTTTCATAAGATCACCACAATTTAAATAGCTTTAATTAACCCGCAAAAATTTGACAAAGATTTTGTAAAAAGTCAAATAATCATTTTAGCTTTTAAATTTAAGTTTACTCGATTTTTTTCTCTTTTGATTTTTGAAACACGAATTCAAGAGAAAAGAATGTAGCCCGCGTTCTTTGATCGGCTGAGATTAGAAAATATATCGCTGCTTTCCAAAGAATATTAAGAATTCATTACAAAAATTCACCGCAGTGATTCCATATCCAAAATGATGAAAAAGTTTTAAGTAGGTTCTATCAATTAAAAGCAGCAGTCTAGGGAACCAGGTGTAAGAGGAAATAGTTTAGCATCGATAGAACAACATAATTAAATTAACAATTTTCTACATCCTTTTACAAAATGAATTCTATCAGGCTCTTTCATAAATTATATGTATTTAAAATGCCACACGGACATTATAAACGCCTTATTTAAAATTTACGACCAGCGTCTGTTTCTCTGAAGTACAATTGGGACATGTTAATTATTCAATAAATGTAAGGTCAATTGCCATCTCCCATCTCCCTGTCCCACACCCTTTTCCTCATCATCCTTTCTCCATCCATTCTATTCTCATCAGCTCTCTTCACACCAGTGTTCTCATCCATCCCTTACCCATTCTCTGACACCCTGTATAACTTCTCTCTCTTTCTTTTCCCTACCTAAATTCTAAGTAACCCCCTCATACCAGTGACTGTAAAACTGTCTTGCTTGGTTGAAATGATTATAAAAAATAAATATTTAAAAACATATAAAAATTCATTTTGTATACACTAACGACTTCAAACAAATCTTTTGAGTTGATCATTAATATAAGTCTGTTTAATTTTTGAGGAACTGTTGAATATTACAGTGATTGTATGGACACTAATACAAAGGGGTAGTTAATGTGATTGAAAATATGAAGATATAAAAAAATCTTATCAAAGGACATGTCTAGTCGAAGTACAGGTTTCTATCCTGTGTTGAATCAGAGGATCAGTCAAAAGATACAATGACTGTTCTAATATTTAGTAAGGTTGATTGATTTTATTACAAACCGGGTGATATTAAATGTCAATTTTTTTTATGGGGCAAGCAGTGAAGATCTGACATGGTAATAATGATTAACGATGCAAGTCTCGTTAAACATTACCTCACACTGAGAAGCTAATATTGAAGGACGTTTGTAGATTCTATATTATAAATTGAGGCAATTGAAAACTGTTTCCTTCCATATTTATGAGGTCAGTTTTTATTCAAAATAATAAAACAAATTTTGTGATATTGAATCATATCTACAATCCAAACAATAATGAAAAATATCAGAAAAATCAATTTACTCTCTAAAATCATTGATTTCCCAAGGAAAATTTCCCAGACAAATTTTAAAAATCTATAGCTAATTTTTTAAATGAATTCTTAAAAATGAAAAGATGTTTCTGGAAGCTTTTCTTTTAATTTGAATTTCAGTTGGATTAAATTAGTTTCTAATATGCAAAATATTCTGCTCTATTTCAAAAGCTAATTCAAAATAGGTTTAAATTGATTAAAATAACCACACAACACGTTTTCTTTGTTGCTTTCATCGCTCTTTATTCTTCCAAAAGTAAATTATACTTGTTTAAAAATGTATTTGAGGAATATCAGCTGATTTAAAGTATAATTAATCTGATTTGAAACAATATTCTTTAAATTAATTATAAAATATTGGAGAAATGCATTTTCAAACCGATAGTCGCTGTTTTAACTTGACGGTAAATATTTTGCACTCTTTTCTTATAAAACATAATTTAAGAAACTAGCGTGATCGCATTTGTTATATAATTTTAAGTACTCAGTAATCTTCAAAAAGTAAGATAATATTCTCCGTAATTTAATAATTTAATAAATTTTAGAAATACCCATTTTATATTTACTATTTTATCGCTCTTATTTTCTTATAATGCCAATAATGGTTGCCCGTTTAGTTTAAAGAAAACAATTCTTGTAATAAAAATTAATTGATCTCCGAATTTTTCTTTCCGCCAGACAATAGTGTTCGTAACATATTTAATTTAAAAAGCATTTAATTTCTGTTTTTTTTTTCTAATTAAATAATATCTCAAATTTATGACATTTTATATTTTACGATTCGGAGCAGATTTTCCGTAAATACAGTTTCTCTATACGAAAAAAAAAATCCAGTAATTATCTAATATAATTATGAAACGAAGCAACTGAAATTGTAATTTTTCCAAATTTCATAAAATTAAGTAAGAAGGTGAACAACGGACGTAAAATATTTATTTTTTAACTAGATTTTCTAAAAAAGAATATTCAAACATTGATTTGTTCATTCGTAAATAATTTTGACAATTATTTAGTTTTTGAATGTATTTCCAAAACAGTGTGTTTTTAACACCAAAAAAGACCCTCACAATCCCTATACTAAATGTTTGCTTACTCGCTGACGTAAGAAAAATAAATATTTAAACACAATATCGAACGTTCTAAGAAGGGTTAAAAATAATGAAACGATACTACAAAATATTTTGTCTTTCCTTTAAATAATTGCAAACATTTTCATGATAAAATTTATTTGATTTTTATCATTGCATTCTTGTTTTTAATATTTTAGATGTACCTAATAAGTGTTCAGTTGGCTTTCTAGTTTCATTTAAAAGAAAATAATATTTGTCATATATAACTTCTTGAAAAGCTCATTTTCACCTCCCAAAAAGTGACAAAAATGAACAGGTCATGGAATATCATGTTAAATAATAGATACATATCTCTCAATGAGAGCAGTGTGTATATACTGACATACACATTACACAAGCTAAATCATATTAAACGGCAAGGATGTAATAATAAAATAATATAAAAATATAATATTAGAAAGTAGGTGACACTATAATATAATTTGAACTTTTAGAAAACAGCTGTGAAATGAGAGCTAAAAATTAATTGTTATAATATGTAAAACATATCTGTAATCCATTGGTATTTAACCATATTTACGGATTTCATGTAGTAAGTAGATTATATTAATCATATTTTTACCTTAATGCCTAAAGAAAATGTTTCCTTTTTTTTCTCATTCTCTATCCCTCTCCCTCCCCCTCTCTCTTTCTCTTTCTCTTTCATTCTCTCAATATGGATGGATTCACCCTAAGAGAACGACAGATAAAAGTTCAGAAAAAAATGATTTTACTGAGCAACATGCATTAGGGTGCGATTGTTAAATTGTCGACATTTTATATTTTAATTCTGACAGCATAGAGGATTCAACAAATGGTGATTACGATGGTGCTTGGAGTGATCACTAGGTTTCAAAGTTGTGTAATGTTTTATTTTAAATAACTAATAACCAACACGCTTTTAGCGGCTATTGAATGTAGAATGGAAAGTAAATATGTGTGTGTCACGTCGGAATTGGCATAGATTTACAAAAATCGTTTTAATTTTGAGATTCATTTTGACAACTGTTGAACTGTGTTCTTGAGAGAATGTGAAGCATGCTTTGGCTTACGGTCAGTAATAGTAATAGTAGGTTTGTTAGGAAGAACCAAGGTAACCATAGCAACCGTCTTCAATGTGTAGCGCATGATATGTGTATCCCCTTTCCACGCGATCGGATCGCTGCAATTTGTAGCTGTTTTTATTTCTATCGCTTGCCTTCTTCATGATCCCATGGAGCAATCATAACATAAAGACACACCACTTTCAATCAGACCACTCTGCAAGGTCAAGTTGTGCAGCGGTCTGAATGATGTGTAGCAGAAATTGCACAAGTGTTTTAAAATCAACTAACGCCCTTCAAAAACTCTCAGTTGATTCATGTTGGTAAATGTCTGGTTCTTCCGCATAGGAGGTTCACCTTTCTTGCGAAAAAAAATCTCCTGGATTGCTATGTTAGATCTATCCTTATATATATATATATATATATATATAATAAGGATTGCTATGTTATATTTATCCTTATATATATATATATATATATATAAGGATAGATATAACATAGCTATCATAATATATATATATATATATATATATATATATATATCCGAAATCTGATCAAAAGTTATCTAGACTTGTACTTTAACAAGGAAACTACAACAGAAATCAATTCTGCGTTTAATCTCTTTCGAATGAGTTTTTTACTAAAAACTTTTTTTATCTAGTGTCGTTTCAATTGATGTGAACATTACTGGAATTATTTTTGTGGATATAGAGCAGCTGTCTTGTCGCATTCTCCTGGATACTTTTTAAAAAATTCTCCAGAGTCGTGAATAGCGGAATAATGTTGTTATCTGGTCTGGGGAATATGGCCATTGTCGAAACTGCTGCATATGCTATTGTTACTTACAGAATGTCTGCATTGCGGGATAAATGACCATACTCTTCACACTTTTCTTCAAAGCACTGTTATATAGGACGCAAAAGGCTATGGCGTTTTAATGTATTGTACATACTCGACAAGTTCAAACCCAGACTGTGTCTAGCGGCTTCAATTTGCGTTCTTTAGCTTGGATGCCATAACAACAGACCCGATATTTTTTAAGATCACTCCCTCCCTCCTTCCCTCTGTCTCTGTCTCTCTCTCACAGACACACAGGCCTATATATATATATATATATGTGGCTCCACAGCCTTGGTTCACAACCAATCTACCGCAGAAAATAATGAATAATGACAACCTATTGCGGAAAAATCATCTCACTAGACAGTCATGTCACTTTCAAAACATGACCGCGCAAGAGAGTATCACGTATGGCGCTTAACTGACTGAGAACTCAGTGGTGATCAATCTCACTATAAATCAATGTTTTAATTTTACCACGGAAGCTACAATCCGTATGACGGATGTTAAGTTACTTATCAATGCTTAACATGGCATTCACTTACGTACAAATACCCTAGAGAAAGGTATTAATCTGATCTCTTCCCTCCATTTATGGGTTAACTTTGCCAGTTACATAGAATGGAAAGTAAATATGTGTGTCATTTTGGAATTAGCCTTTGTTTTACGAAAATCCTTTTGGTTTTGAGATTCATCTGCCTTTTCATTTAAAATAATTATAATCAGATTATTTGCGAAAGAAGTTAATACAATGGCAGCATTTTTTTAAAGATAGAACACTATCGGCTTCAATAGATGCATATTAGCTGAAATTTCAGAGAACAATATATAGAAGTCACTTAAGTGCAATACGTGATACACGCTTGGGCGATCATGTCTCGAAAGAGACATGACTGACTGGGCAGAAGGTTATCCCGCAGTAGGTTGCCATTGCTTTCTGCGGTAGACTGGTTGCCGACCAAGGCTATAGAACCCCGTCTGTCCTGCTATTTAACCCATAACTGAAAGGAAGAGACGGATTAATACCTTTCTCAAGGGTATTTGCACGAAAGTAAATACACTACTTTAATATATAGATACTTAATGCTTGCAAATCAAAACTGCTATCCTTAAACCACCATAGACAATATTTCCTACACGCCATCAGTCTGGATTACGCTAGTCTCCGTGACAGCAACACATTGTGTCTCCTCAGCCTCAGCCTCTCTGCTGACCTGAACTGGAACGACAACATTAAATTAGTACATAAATCTACTGATTAGAAGGTCGGGTCCTTGTGTCGGGCCAAATTTTTTTTTATTCTGAATCCATCATGCCTATATACAAATCTACAATCCACCCGTGTATTGAATACTACTGTCATATCTGGACGGGCGCCCCTGCTGTTCACCTGGAGTTCTCGACGAAATGCAAATAAGTATCTGCAATGTAGTCGATCCGGCCTGTCGGCTCGACTACAGTTTATATCTCAGCGATAAGATGTGGCTTCCCTCTATCTCTTCTAAAATTACATTCAAAGATTTTGCTCCGACGTGCAGAGCTGCTTGATGCTTCCCCACCTCGCGAATTTACTCATGCTACTTGATTACCACCAAGGTCCCACCCTTTTTCTGTGAAAGCAATCTAATGCAACTACAACTTCTACTATAATAGCTTCTTTCGTCGCACTTCTCGCCTATAGAACTTTCTTCCTTGTTATTGTTTCAATGATAACTAATAACTCCAAGAGTTTAAATGCAACGTCATCACTTACCTCCCTGACTCCCATCCTTCCTACTTTATACTTTGATCTCACGCAGCTCTATTTACACCAATGTACTTGTTCTTCTCTTAACCATTCACCGACACCTACTGCGACATGTTCCCTCTTTCTTCGCTCTCCTATTATGTAGCCCCCTGCCCAAGAGTGGCAGTATTGCTTCTCTTTTGGAGAGAAGCTTATAAATTAAATAAATGAATTTTGCTCAGGTGTTATTTGTTATTACTATAAAAGTTATTCTCTGTTTATTTCTTTTTAATTGAAACAGACGAAACAACATTGTTCGAATCTAAACTAGATGTTAGGCTAGAGACCGGCAAGACGTTTAAAATAAAAAAAACAACAACCAAATTCTAATCTATATCCTGTACTCAATGACGAAGGACGTTTCAAGCAGAAATCGGTTTCATTAGGTTCCTCTCGGTCACAAACACAATTGACTTAGGTAAACAGAACACGATATTTTTGATAAAGAAATATAAATATAGAGTGTCCTTCCCGATTTGATAACCGGTGAGAGGGATGAATATATATGATATCAAACATGGGGATACAGGTTCGGATACTATCAGAAGGCAAATTTCTCTTTAGTAAACAAAGTCTGATAAAGTGTCAACATAAATCCCCTGATTTAAAGTACTATGTTTGAGAAAATTGGAAAAAAACAAACAACGATGTCAATACAAACGCTCGTACATGCTAACGATAACGTTTACACGCACGGGCGCACAGAAAGGCACACACACACACACACACACACACACACACACACACACACACACACACACACACACACGGCGTATATAAAAAAAAGGTACAGCCCAAGTCAAAAAATTTTGTTCTCGACGCTTTTAATTTAGTTTAATGTCAAGTTAATTAAATTAAATATTTTAATAGGTTATTAACACTTAGCTGCATAGCAATTTGAATAGCGCTTTTGGGGAATCAAGGCAAAATTGCTGTCGAGTAAATCTCTGGAGATCTATGACGAGAGAAATTTTACCTATGGGCACAGATTTTACTATGTCTAAACTAATGGTTTTCTTGATTTCAGTTGATTAAAGTCTCCATGAGCGACACAGATTCGAATCCTTCCGAAGTGCACAAATTTATCTTAGATACATATCTTCTCTCGAATATCCAGGTTGGCAGACGAAAAAAAAAAAAATAATAAATTGAATGTTGCTGTCATATCTCATCGGGTAACCCTTCTATTTATTTTGGGGTTCTTGACAAAATTCAACGGAGAATCCGCACTGCAGTCGATCACAACCTGGCAGGTCGACTCCAGTATTTTCTCACCGACGAGAGGTGGCTTCCCACTGTCTCTTCAACAAATACTTTCAGATATTCTGCTATGACGATCTTAGCACCTTGGCATTTCTTCTGCACAAACTTACTCGAGCTTCTAGATTAGCAAAAAGTGCCCACAATTTTGCAGTGGAAACAATCAAGCGCAACTCCAACTGTTACTCTATCAACTTCTTTTGTCTCACATCCCACCTGTAGAAATCCCTTCCGTACTCTTGCTTCTCTACTAGCTACAATCTATAAGAGTATAAATGCAACGTCAACTATCATCTATTATCTCTTTTTTCTCACGTTCCTTCCTTGATTTTCTCCATTACAGTTTACTGTCATGCAGCTCACTTCACAATAGTGTTTCCGTCCTTCTCGTACACATTCTCCGACACCTATTGTGACCTGTTCTCATTTCATTTCATTCTCCTATTACGTGAAACAGTGATATTACAGCATTGTTTGGCCGTCAAAAAAACAAACGTTCTCGATATGTATAAACAGAAATTTATTTGCATGAACTCTGGACTCTATAAACGTCTACAAACACAAATAAAATTATAGATACCTGATCTATTATAAACAAATAATAATATTAATAACAATAACAGCAATAAATTGACACATTAAACAAAACTTACACTATTTCTCAGATTTATTCACCTATACCAATTTCTCTTGTCGGAAAAATGTCTGTTTTCAGTATATATATATATATATATATATATATATATATATATCCTTATCGTTGACATAAGTGTTACGACATTCGTCTGGTTATCTGAAGAAATAAAGCATAAGTGCTTTTGTCAGACCTGGATTGATATGCGTTTGTTTATATATATTTTATATATTTTTATATTAAGATCTTCGTAATAATGACAGTAGAATTAAACAGCTGGATGTCTGGCTTTTAAAGTGGCAAAAATTACAACGGCTTGGGGAAACAGAGAAAACGACAACTATACAATATACGAATGATCAATTCTCCATTTTCGATTATAAGGATATTTCTTAAATTGCAACATAATTTCTTTCTGTTGACGTCTGTGTAAATATCTCATTGCTAATCATTTATTTTTTATGGATTCAGGCATTAACACTCCATTTGAGTTATTGGTTGATCGTTTACGCAAGGTTTATGCAGGATTTCAGTATCCATTTGCCATATATATATATAATATATATATATGTATGTGTGTATGTGTGTGTGTTATACGTTTAAAAACCTAACATTTGTCCATCCAATGATTATTTTGCTGTCACATCTGATTTAGAGCTCTTGTTATATATTTAAAGATCCTTGATAAAATTCCAAGAAAAATCCGCAACCTAGAATTTTTCTCTTTCAGTTTTTCACCCACCTCTTTAAGAAAACTTTTCTTTGAGTTATTTTCATAAATATTTTCATAGCAATTGTTCTGATGATATCTCTTACTTTGGTTACTCTACTTAATGAATTGAAGAGATGTGCTTGATTGACGTTCATGAGAGAAAATATATATATTTTTCCGTGTTGCTTAAACTTACGTCGATTTAACACGGCTGTCTGTTAATTTTTAGTTACAATTCTCTTTCTTTTTTTTGCGAACCCAGACGTTGTCAATTTTTTCTTTTCTTGTTTATTTGATTTTATTTTATATTTTTCTTTTTCTTTTTCTTTTCCTTAATTTTTCCTTTTTATTTTCTTTTTTAATTTATTTGCAAATCTATTTAAAAAGGAAAAGTAGACTAATTTTTCTCCAGTTTCTGAAAGGATTTTCCTGTTGCTGAGGTGATGTGTTATCCCCCGTGGGGATCTTCATATCGAAATGGCCATTCAACATCTTTGAATTAATCCTTTTTTAATATATATATATATATATATATATATATTATAAGAAGTAAAATATAATTACATTTCTTCGAGAAAATTTAAATAAAAGTGAAAGAAATAGGATTTTATTAACTGCTAAATATCTTCATATTATTGTTTAATCTTCCTTTTAACCACTGATAATTGCATCAGACTACCCACTTACTACCCACTTAACTAGAATCTACAAATATATATCACCGTCTTCATAATTACTGTTCTTTTAATGTTCTCTCTCGTTAATAATATTTTTATCTCCGTTACTCTTTTATACTCAGTAAGCCCTCCTGTTTAGGGACTCTATTACCTTACTTGGTGTGAAGTGATAAAAAAAAATAAGATAAATATCTTTATTAAGTATATCTTACAAATAAATATTGCCAAATGTGGATTAAACTAAGTCATATGTTTTTCTGAAAAAATATAATTTGCTGCCATCATTTTTTGACATCGAATCATGATCAGTGAATACTGGGTTTAATAGAAAATATGCAGATATCTAATAGAGAATGCGATGCCCGTAATCCTTAATAACTTCACTCGAACTCCGAAATTCACTAAGTGTCATATAATTTAATGAGAAGCATGGCGTCTTGTTGGATATTTTATTTCACTTGCATTTCATCAACTGGTTCTATCAAAATCTATTAAAATTTGTTCTTCAAGTAGACTTTCAAGTTGATAGTATTTCGCATCTCCATTGGCTTTTCTCGGATGATTCTGACAATGACCCCGTAACCTTTTATAAATATACGAGGCTCCTTATTGTATAATGTCGACAGATGAATATCTTCATCTTCACCACTGACATAATAGTCTATAAGGAATATAATGTACTTGACTAATTTACGCCCTGGTATTCCCGGTGGAGAGATGTAAAACTGAAGAGCCGTAAGGTTAGCTGCGGTCAACAGAGTCGAATATATATTTGCAGCCATGATCTTTGGTGCTAATGGATTTTACCTTTGTTATATTCTTAATACCATGTACGTAAATCTAGCAAATGTCGGCCATTGAGTTGTTAAATGAAAGCAAATCTTATCTAATATATTTGTGATTTTATTTAAAAGCCGACAGCAAAATTTGAGTTATACATTGACTTTCTCTATCTTCACTAGCAATTTTGCTTTCAACAATTCCAGTTATCCTCGGTCAACGCCAGAAATACAAGGAGGTTTTCTAAAACCTTATTGGCCTAATAAACTTAATCTGATATGACCAAATGTTAAAATATCAGATAATAAATATTATTTCATGTCGAACCAACACCACCATATATCATTTGCAAGGACAAAAATAAATTATACTGATAATCTCGTCTGTATATGATGTGAATCCTCAGGATGTAGGCGATCATGTTTCTCTAAAGGGTCCTGTCCCTTCCAGCTATTAATAAACTTTGCCTTTCTGTTATTTTTCCCAATCCCTGTTCCGCCATCTATTTAAATAAGCACTTTAAGTTAGTTAGGTTTTGTCTTTCTGTGTTTAACATGCACTCTTTTTGGGAACGTCGATGTAGTGTAATGGTTAGCAAGCTTGCTTCGCTAGAACTTATTACAACTGAGTAGTATGTTTGCTCATCAGTGAATACCCTAGACTTTCGGCCTCACACCGCACTAAAGCATCTCTTAGAAGATCAACTAGCTTCCCTTCTTTTGATATTTTATTCAAACCAAGGCAATAAAGTCACTAAGACGCTTTTTGGGTGTGAAAGAGCCAAAGTCTTTATTAGGGACAGAAAAAAATAAAAAAGTAATTCAAATAAAAAAAAGATAGCAATTGACATTGCATTTAAATTTTTAAGGAATAAATTTAACTGGAAAGCAAAAGAGATACACAAACATGAATTGCAAGAAAATAAAATATTACCAAATAACGTACAGCTAACTCTAGTCATTTTAACTTTAAAATGATGAGACAAAGCAGCCAATCTAATCTTTCTCATTCTTCTTTTATGAGCCGTGTCCCGTAAGAACGTAAATGATCATGGCCGTCCACATTTTCCTCTCCCTTTTATCTCTCAGTACATTTTGTCCTGATAATTCTACCAAACACTGCTCTGCTATTCATTTATTTAAACCATGTCAAATATATCACGCATTGTTTTCCACCGTCTATCTTTCCCTGCATCCACCCAGTGAATATCGGATTCTCCAAGCCTCTCCCTCATTACGTGTCCCAGAATCTTCACTTGTATCTTCCTGATGTTAAGTATAAGTTTCCTTTTCTTTTCCATTCTCTCTAAACACTGGCCGTTGCTTAAATGTTCAGGTATAATTTGCTTAAGTTTGTAAAGTGTAGATACAAAAGAGGAAAATTATCGGAAACTATCATTAAAATATTTATGGAAAAAGAACATAAATCAATAAAAAACCTGCGTGAAACCTACATTCAAACTGATAATATTACAGATTATTATGTGGATTTTATCTTAATCTCTAAATACATAGCAAAATCATCAGACAAGATCTGACGGCAATGTTCAATGCATGGGAAAATTATAAATTTGTAAATATGTAAATTAGAAACTGGCGCGAAATATTCTCTAGCAAGATACATTAAATTAGCATACTGATCTGGCGGCTCGACTGCAGCCACTTCCCCATCGTCGAAATGTGGCCTCCCTTTGTCTGTTCTATAAATAGTTTCATGGCTTCTGCTCAGACGAACTTAAGTCACTGATGCCTCCTCAACAGGTGTTTACTCGTGCAATCAGACTGGCAACTGGGTCCCACCCATTCACAGTCAGGTTAGCCAAATGCAGACGACAATTCTACTCCTGCAGCTTCTTCTCTCGCACTTCCCGCCTGTGGAACTCGCTCCCGTATTCTTGCTTTCCTGACGGCTACAACCCCCAGAAATTTAAATGCAAAGTCAATACTCATCTACTAACCACTGGACTCTAGCTCTCTCCCCACCCCTGTATAACCTTCCCTTTCTCTCCACCTATGTATCTGTCATCGCACCTGCTTTCTCAGCTTTCTATTGTTCCTTTCTAACTAGTTTGTACTCCTCGCTCTTTTCTAAGTAATCTTTTTACATTTATGTAGCCCCCTGCACATCAGTGGCGTTTCTGCCTTGCTCGGGGTGAAATAATTAAAAAAAAAAATTTGACCGCCGGACATAGCAAATGTGTCTTTATATGCAAAAGAGAAGCAATAATGTAACACGATATACCTAAATAGGGTAGTAAGTGCACGACATGAACTGCAGCTTTGGCGGCAAATAGTGTGTATTCTACATTCCAAATTCATGCCAGTTTTGAAGAGCAGTTCTCGCCGAAAAATATCTATCTAAACTTGTTTATAAATGGAACTTTGTGTGTGTGTATGTGTGTGTATCTGTGTGTGTCCCTTACCTATAGAATCCAAAACGGCTGAAACTATTTTCTAGAAAATTTACACAGTTGTACTATAAGTATCTGCGAGTCTTATTAGTTAGGTTTTGTGTCGAGGTACCCCCAAATGTTTGAAAATCGATAATCAAAAAAATCGGGTTATAGAAGGAGTGGTCCGATTTTAATCAAATTTGATACACTCATAGACAAAGACATAAGAAACGATATTCAGGAGTTTCAAGGTTGCAGTTTTTACAATAGTGCAGAAAATTGATAATATATATATTCTAAACATATGTTGTTAAGTATAAGAGACAATGAATGTCTATTATGTTTAATCATGAGCAGTTCTAAACATCGTATTTTTGGTTTTAATTTCAGTTGAAAATAAAGACAAAAAATCTCCACTATTTGCATAATTAATTATGGACTTGATTCTAAGCTTTCTGCTCACATGATCCATCTGCAGAGAGGTTTTTTAAACTGAAATATAATAACGTCCACCATCACCGAAGATTTTATATTGTGTTGACATAAAAATCCGCTTGGCAATGGCAATAGTTACCAAAAATAATAAACGCAGTTCTCAAGTTTGCGATGCGGTTTTATGACGTCACACCGCGGGATAGCGCGAAATGACAACAAAACCATGTAGTCAAATGCAATGTAATATGTTATGTCCGGATTTACAGGCGATTTTATTGAGTGTTGGTTGTTTAGATTTGATGCACATGGCCTCCAATATCTGCAGGTTCCTCTTACTGTGTGTATGAGTAAGGATCACCGTATTGTTGACCAAAATCCGTCTGATATTACCCTCATGTTTATGTTTTTATGTTTTTTTTATGTTTACGTTGTTTAATAGTACTTTGATCAGAAAGATGAAAAGTAAGCCTACGGGAGAGCGTGGTTGTAGTAAAACAAATATGTGTACTGGGTTTTTTATTAGTATCAGAGATGCAATCTCTGAATGGGCATGTAAATTAGTACACTACATTGGTTTTTTGTAGAGAATTTAGTTTAGTGCTTGCAGGGTTATATATATATATATATAAGGCAAGATGTTTGTGTGTGTGTCTGTATTTTTTCAGCCCTTTTATTTTAGTTTTTGATTCAGGTTTGGCGCTAACTAGGTATCATTGTAGTTCTTAGTCTCAGCCATGATACCATTTACTCAGAGGATTTATTTACCCGTCAAAATTCAGGTTACGAGGACAAAAAATTATTTGATATCGATACCAGGAAATCAAAATTTGACTTACAACCATTCATTTATTTTTAGTCTACGGTTTCGCTTTAACTGGAAACAACTATTGCTTTTTATTCTTTCGTGCTAACGTTCAAAGAGTGTGGGGTCCAGGACCATGGATTAGTTTTAAAGCTTTCTTAACACCCGCGCAACGGCAGGCTATACTGCTAGTTTACTTAAAAAAACTAAATAACTACAACTGCCATACCATTAACGATGGTTATAAATCAGGTTTTTTTTTCACAATTATCTAGTTGTCATCCTTGACAAGTCAGTACATTCTGCCATTATATTTAACCAACTTCTGGAGGAAGATGGCTTCATGTATTTTTCAAAATCCTAAACAGGCTTGCTTTAAATCCGTAATGGTGGTGTAATGGACAGTGTTTCGAGATGAATAATTGAAGAGCCGGGATCGAATTCCTGGCGGATTTGCCCTATTCATATATGATGACATCAACTTGGGAAAGTTATGGACCAATATCTTCTTCCTCCATATGAATTTAATAGTAGGATATATATTGAGTAATAATTGTCATGCTCAAAATAATTGTTAATGCAATATTTTAATTATTTTTATATGTTTACCCACCAAAAATGCAATAAAGTAGCTAACACTGTGGAAATTACTGCTTATAAAAGGACATAAACTATTTAAAAGCAAGAAAAATAAATTAACAGTAATTGACTAGACAAAAGTTAACTATTGATCGAACTAGATTAGAAATCGTAAGAAAATTTCTCTAGCGAGAAGTTTGACCAAAGAAACTGTCAGATTAGAACTTATGTCTATATTTATCAATTTTACATGTAAAGTGATAACAAATCATGCCCAATGTAGTCTTCTTCTCCTCCTTCATTTGAGTGTCGTGACCCTTCAGGTTGTATGATATTAAGACCTTCCATTTTTACCTATCACTTGGAGCTCTTAATATCCTTTCACTTGTTATCACTCACAAAATCTGCTCTGCCTTCGATTTGCTCAAGCCCATGAAATATGTCACTCATTGTTTGCGCTATTCATTTTTGTCTATCGGCGCTGTGAACATCAGTTTTTTAAAGCTCTGCTTCTTTACATTTCCTAGAATCTTCAGCTATGTCATCTTGATGTTAAGCTATATTCTTCTTCTTCTTTTTCTATGTGACCTATCTTTTCAGGACGTAGGCGATCATGGCTTTTTGCATTTCCCTATCCCTAGTGGCTCTTAGCAAGCTTTCTCCTGTTACAACATGTAACCCTCGTTCCATCATCCACCTGATTAAGTCCTTCAAATTTGTTATCCGCTGCTTTCCCCTGTCTCTTTTCCCTCTCTATGACCTGTAAGTTTCAGGTTCTCCAAGCCCTTTTTCCTCATTGTATGTCCCAGGAACTTCAGCTGTCTCTTCCTTCAGCTGTCTCTTCCTGATGCTCAGCTTTAATTTTCTTTTCGTTTCCATCCTTTCCAATACCTCATCATTGCTCACATGCTCGATCCATAATATTCGCAGCATCCTTCTGTAGAGCCACATTTTTCCGGTGGTGAAAAAGTAACAAGCCAAGATGACGGGTACTAACTAATGACATAGCTGATCCTTGTTTGGATTTTATCAAGCATCTCTTAAGATATATCAGGAACACCATATCGTATTTTAAGCATGTACGAATGGTACACTTGTAAATATGTAATTCCGGACGGGAAAAATGTCTAGAACAACAATGAGAACAAACTTCCTCAACTATATATCACACAATTGATTCGATATAAAACTTAAATTCGTATTCCCGGAAGACATTATTCTGAGAAAGCGCAACTTGGAGAATAGCTTTAGCCAGGCTGATGGAAACAAGAAAAGATTATCGCTAACGATTCATAAAAAAACAAAATGATTTTCTTAATCAGAAATAAAATTAAAAAAAACTTTTCCGTTACAGCCAATGGTGTGTAGTGCAGCGTTGTTGTTGTTTCCGTAACAAACTGTTTTTATGGGGCAAGGTTGTTAGCCATGCGCCAAACCCGGAAACCTGGAAGAAGGTGATTATCTAAGCGTAGCTTAGACATGACTCACGACCGAAAGTAGGGTGTACCCAGTAACCCAGTAGGAATCGAATTCACTACACAGTTATAATGATTCTAGCGAGACGAGCTTGTTAACCATTACAACATGCCCAGGTCGTCAATCAGAAATACGTTTCAATGTAAATAGCCTAAAGATGGTTGACAGGCCGTAAGAACTATATCTATAAATCTAAATATTAATATAAATGGCAAAATCTCACCGTATAGTAAATTCTGGTTTTTATGACTAAAATATATTAATATATATATTAATATTAATTTCAATGTGCATGTTTCACTATACCTTTATTTCATATGCTTAAATTTTTCCAAACACATGTCTATTTGAAACGGTCGTTTATAATTTCTTCTACAATAATACAGACCGTTGTATATATATATATATATATAACTCTCATGTTATGGTCATAGAGAAAGAGCCAATAGCGAGAGAGAGAGTAAAAAAACTACATAAGAGATAATAGCGTGGTAACGTCGGTTACTTCATACTATTTATAACCAGTTATTCCACTTTACTAAAAGTTATGAAAGCGATTGCTGCGTGTTTGCCCTGTAACAATCCCCTACCATTTTAGCAATAATTAAAGTGCCGAGTAGTGAAAATATATATATATATAACTTATCTATTGTAATAAAAAACCCTTGCGTATATATATATAATGTAAATAAATAAATATGCATATTATCCTACGTTTATTGCAGGACTCAGTTTTGCATGCGTTTTGCAATCATCAAGTGCTTATTTGAGACTGACATTTTAATAGATTATAATTTAATTTCACTCGATGTTCATGGAAATTAAATCTTATAAAATTAAGTTTTAATAACAAAAGTAAATTTAAAATATTTTCATGTTACATGTAAATAAAGATTAAAATTTATATTTTCAATTTTCAGTTTGAAATTAAGATATAAACTCAATATATTAAAAATAATAAAATGTAACGAAAAGAAATGAAAATCATAAAACGTAACATTTTAAATATTTAAATAGTGCATGCAGATTAAAATTAATTTTTCAAAATTTTAGATCGAAAAAAAATGAAAATAAAATTAAAGATAAAAATTAAAATATACAATTAAAATAATAAAATTAACATAATAGAGAGATACAAAAATGAAAAGAGTTTATTTCATAATTGTTAATATTAATGTCTCGAAGGAAAAAAGAAAGAAAGACAGAAAGAAAGAAAGCAATGAAAAATAAAGGAAAAATAATTAAGAAAAGGGGAAAGAATACGGCACAAATATAGTGGAATCTATATCAATTTGAGTCAAATGATTTAACGTTGTTTTTTATGAGAGCATGTGGTCCTTATACTCTCTTTTTTATTAAGCAAATTAGGATTATTGATATGGTTTAAGATATATATCTATATATCACTCTTGTCATGCTCAGGTATATTGATTACGTTTTTCGTATATTTTAATGTAAGATACTCAATAGTAGTATATTTTAATGTAACATAATAGTAGGTATAGCAATATATATGTTAAGTATGTTTTCCATAAGAGCATGTGGTCATTATATCAATTTTTTATAAAGCAAATTAGGATTATTGATATGATTTCAGATATACATTTTTATACTACTCTTGTCATGCTCAGGTGTTTTGATTATGTTTTTCGTATATGTTAATGTAAGAAACTTAATAGTAGGTATAGCAATATATATGTTGCCGTCATTTTAGATGTCGTATCCATATAAATATTCTGCAGTCATTGTTTACAGCACTGGCCTAATCCTGATATAATACTGTGTAATATATGCTTTTTGTTTTCATAAATTCTGATATTATATATGTATAGTTACTATATATTGCTAATATTTTTCTGAATAGATACACGCTTTCACACAGCAATATTCTTTGAAGGGCCGACACACACTACCGCACAGTGTTAGCGACCCCAGTGTTATAAAAAATGATTTTATATTATTTTTAGTATTTATTGCCAAATGAATAATTGTAAATGAAAATAGAATCGTTCTTTTATTAATACTGCATAATAACATGTGCATCAAATGCAATTATATATAGTTAATAATTACCTATAATACAGTTTCATCAATGAGAAAATGAAAAAGTTTAGGGTAAATCGGACGAGTTCATCTTTGATTCCTTGCCTTGTAAAATGTTGCAAATTATAATAACGAAAAACAATTCTATTTTCATTTAAAATTATTCAGTTGGCAATAAATACTAAAAGTAGTATGAAATACATCATTTCTTTAAAAAAAAATACTGGGGTGGCCTAATAATTATGGACGAGGTGTAGCTTTATTAACTTCTAGTCACTAACATTTTTGACAGTATAAATTATAGCCATGACGATATTTTCATGCACTATATTTGCTCAATTTCTAATTACAGATATATATATATATATATATATATATATATATATATAATTTATTATAATTGTTTACTTTATTATTTACATTGTCCTTAACTATGTTGCCATATTTACCATACATTTGTCATTGTACATCTTTTTTTAAATGAACCCTTTCAATAAGTGTTCTCATGCTCTTGATTATCTCTTTTTAAACCAATTTTTCTAAATTATTTTGTTGACTAGTGTCACTAGTTATAGAACTCACAATTATTTGGGTTAAGTCACTGAATCCACCAAACTCGTTTATCTACTAGATCATGTGTCCTTGTAAAATATGGCAAGAAAATAAAGAAAACAGTCCGAACAATGTAAATAATGTAAAGAAGATATATTTATATTTATTTATTTTCAAATTTTATTAGAATTTTTGCTTTGCGTATTGATTACAAGGGAATTCAACAGCTATACAAAAATAGAAGGGGGCGTAAGACAAGCATATTTTTTCTCACCGGATCTATATAACTTATAAAGCGAAACATTTCTGAGACTTATAAAACCCTTGCTAGGATTCGTTCTTGGCGGCTGCAATCTCAACAATGTAAGATACGCAGATGGCACAATGCTGATAGCGGACACGGAAAGGAAAATGCAGGAGTCCTACATAAGTTAACAAGAGATAGCGAAAAGAAAAGCCTAAGCATAAACTACAAGAAAAGTGAATGCATTGTCATGAACAAAACGACGGCCCTAAAATGCTAACTACAGGTTTCAGAAACTAAAATAAAACAAGTAAAAGAATTTAATTACCTGGGAAGCCTACTGACAGAGAATTAAATGTCCGATGTCAAGATCCAAAAATGCATAAGCATTGACAAGTACGAATTTCAAAAGCTAAGCGGAGTACTGAAAGACAGGAAAAACCTTGCTAGAAACTAAGAAGAGGGTACTGAATTGCTATGTGAAGTCTGTCCCTCTGTATGGCAGTAAATATTGGACGATCTTATCGAAGATAAAGAAAGACAATTCTAAGGAAAAGATAGATGAGGTTTCTTGGACATGTAGTGGTGAGGAAGAACGGCCTGGAAATTTTAAGATTCACAAAACGGATAGTGGGAAAGAGAGATCGGGTATAAGCAGCGCGAGACCGACTTGATGGGCCTGAGAAAATGGATATCAAAGTGGAGATTTGTAAGAGGAAGAATTTTGAAAGCGTCTAGAGACAGAGCCAGGTGAAAAGACCATGATCGCTTTCGTCCTGAATAGTCAGGACACATTAAGAAGAAGAACAAAAAATATTCCTTTTTGCCTGAGTGCAGACGAGTATACATAGGGAGATGCTGTTTTGCATTTTCTACTTTTAAATCACTCTATCTAGTGGATTAGCTTTTTTATGACTGTGCTTAGGAATGATAATTTCTAAAACATAGTAACTTTATGATTATATTCTTCTGTTTAAATGTGTTATTATAACATTGTCCATCATATTTCTTGTGTTTCTCTAGGAAACGTTACATGCTTTCGGTACAAAAAGCACGGATCAACGTTTTATGTCCTTTTCGAGGCATTGTAAAAGAAAACTATTTTCAATCCCACAACCTCTAGCGCAAAGATAAACTGTCGCTCGTCTTTCTCCAATCTATCCCCTTTCCCATATTCTGACGATCTACGCGCATTAGATGCAATCTTTACATTTACGAATAATTATCACCACGCCGCCAACACTCGAACGAATCCTTCCCTTCCATTTCGTTAGAAGAAATTTTGATTCTGAGAGTTCCTTTCCAAAGAAATTCTAGTGACATCGAAAATGATCCTTCCTAAGACATAACAATCTTAAAACCTTCTGACCCTGGGTTAACTTTTATTTTCACAGTATACTATCATAATTTACATTTCTTCTATATTCTTTTATGCTTATTCAATGACGTAGTGTAACTCAACAAAGAAACTGTTACTCGTTTGAGAAAACCTTTCTTTACCTTCCATCAAAATAGCAGATGCTAGCCTCCAGGTGATTGATTCATTGCCCCTTATCAAACTAAAGTTTTCCACAGACTTGAAGTAGAAATATTATATTGAATCCTTTGCTACATCTGCTGCAAAGGAGGGTTGTTTTCGTGTGTCGTCCTAGACAATTTTTCCCGCTATAAACTATCATACATATTCATAAGTGTACCCTTCTTTCTTTTGTTGAATATAATTGCAAATTATATTCTGGTGCTCCTGCTATATTTTTAAAGATTTTTGAAAAATATCTGGAAGGATATTGGTCTTTATTTTGCACCTAGTTTTCAGTCGCTTCTTCCCTACTTTAATGTAGCTTCTCTGCGCCTTTTCTACAATTTCGTGGTAATCATTCTGATAAACTTTCCTGTATAGTACTTTACCATTATGAATTTCTGTTCAGTAATAGATTGGTGGGGGCAAAATCTTATTATTTTACAATTGAAATCGCAAGATGGAACCATATATTCTGTTTTTTTTTTCTTCTTCTTTCAGTTTTGTTGTTGTGGTACAGTGGGTACTGGCACGGAATGAGAAATAGGGAAACCGAGTTCGAATTTCAGTTGAATTCATTGTATTCACTTGCGCGGAAATACCCTTGGGAAATGTATTAATCCGTCTCTTCCCTTCAGTTATGGGTTAAATAATAGAATAGATTGGGTTCTATAGCCTTGGATGGCAATTAGTCTTCCGCAGAAAGCAATGGCAACCTACTGCGGGATAATCTTCTGCCCAGTCAGTCATGTCTCTTTCGAGACATAATCGCCCAAAGCGTGTACCACGTATGGCACTTAACTGATATCACTCTTCTTGCTTCTGTTTTTCTCTTCGGACTCCTCCATTTCCAGTAAATGTTGCATTTCAGAATTTAAATATGTTGTTATTTACTGTCATCTTAATTATTGTACTTAAAAGAAGAGGTATTGAACAGACAGTACATTTTTCTTTGCTTGGTAGATTTTTCTCATATTCTCTAACATACAGAGAAAAAATTTGCGTTTAATGGCTACATGGCCCTGCTTGAGTGAAATGATTAAAAAAAAAGCATCTTTTATTTGCTTTTGTGCCGACGAGTAAAAACACAAATTATCCCAATAAAAAGCATTAGAAATAAAAAATTAACCATGAATTATACATTGTAAGTAATTTGCTTGGACATGCTTGACTTATCTTTTCCCAACTCCTCCATGAATATTTTTTTTTCTCTGAACTCTGCGTTTAGCTAATGTTTCATGTCTTTTTAAATATTTACGGCGTATTTTGTGATGTCATTCACTAGATATTTTTTCTTTCACTGACAAAATTATTATCTTTATTTTGCGTGAGTAATACATTTCTTTATTCGACCCGGGATTTTAAATATCTCTTGTATATTTGCTCATGTCAATTTCTTTTATTTTTTCTTCGGAATGGTGTGAAAGAAATGCCATTAGACGCTAAGCCCATTAGATGAATAACGAAACTGTCTGGCGTGGTTTTGACATACAAAAGAAATAAAAGGTAGAAAGACGTATAATTCCCAAAAAAGGATATATATATATACATATATACTTTTATATTATATAAGTATACATTTATATTATACATATAAGTATACTTTTATATTATATATATAAATAAGTATACATTCATCTCATATATATATATAGATGTGTGTCTGTGTGTGTGTGTTTGTGTGTGTGTCTGTGTGCGATTGCTAAGTAAAAACAAGTTCCTGAATTGAAACTCAGTTTCTAAGAAGTAGCTAAAATATATTAATGATAGATTTTAAAATGTGATACAAAGAAAGAAGAACTACATATTCCATATATTTTGTGGGGAGATAGAAAAAATAAGTTTTTGAGTATAGTTGAGAGTTGATATCGCAATAATAATAATAATAATAATAATAATAATAATAATAATAATGTGTAGTAGCAGTAGTAGAACTATCTTTCCAGACACATTCGTGAAGTAAATCTTATGACTGATTGATATTTCGTCAACACGGAAACGAAAAACGATAGTGACATTTTGTTCCACATTTCTCATGATATCGATCAACTCTTACATTCCATGCAGTAGATAAAAACCACTTACAGATATGCATTTAAATAAGTTGTAGCTAAATAATTTTAAAAAAATATTTTCTTGATAATGTAATATCCGGCATTCATTTTTTTAATTGACATAAACTTCGATTAATTCAGGTTAAAAGTAGACAAAAATCAACATTCACAAAAAAATTAAAAATAAAATAAAATAAAACATATATACTATTCTATATACGAAGTAAATGTTAATGGTAATAAAATTATAAGCCATTTTCTAATAACGAGTATTTATCATTCACTAGTCGGGCATTCTGTATGGTGATTTTCTAAGCAAAATGTAGATGTGATATTCAGCCAAAATAATGGATCCCCCTGTGAGAATCGAATTCACCATTCAATTGTAATGCTAACCCCTACATCACGTTGAAGTACCCTCAAGTAGCCTATATATCTCCATAATATATAGTTTGTTTTCGTAAAAAGATTTTTTCAGGAGAATGCTTTTCTCAAGTTCAGTAGTTGTTATCTATACTTCCAGTATTGACAGATATCTCCTTCCTAATATTGTATGTAAAGTAGTGTGGAACGTCAACTTCTTGATTATGCTATTACTTTCTCTTCGAGTCCTATGTGATATTGTTTCAATATTGATAAAGGTTTTTTCCTGAATTTTATGTAAAGTTTTATGCAAAGTAGTGTGGAACGTCAACATCTTGTAATATTATGCTATTATTTTCTCTTTGATTTCTATGTGATATCTTTCTATTATTGATGAGATTTTTTCTGACTTTTTATGTAAAGTAGTGTGGAAATTCAACATCTTGATTTTGCCAGTACTTTATTTTCGAGCAACATGTGAAAACTATTTTACTTGTTGCTGTTGAAAGTTATTATGTGATTTTTTTCTCTTGTTTGTTATACTCCTTTGTACGTGATTCTGCAACGGCAGTCTACATGGCGTAAAAAAGAATGACATTCGTCAAAAGCACCAGACTTCACTCACACAAACAATTTTTAATCTTTGATCTGAGAAAGTTCCTGTATACGGCTGAGTTTCAATATTTCTGAACGGGTTTGTTACAATGAATGGCATCCCTTTGATAATCTCGACCTGACTAGGCAATTTAAGCACAGTACTCAAATTACGGAGTTCGAGTTCGAAATCCAGTTGAATTTCTTTGCATTCACTTACGCAATAACAATATTGGGGAATCTATTAATCGTCTCTTCCCTCCAGTTATGAGAGAAGTAGTAAGACAGATTGGGTTCTATAGCCTTTATTGACAACCAATTTATCGTAGAAAACAATGGCTACCTACTGCGGGATAATCTTCTGCCCATTCAGTCATGTCTCGAAAGAGATAATATCGCCTAAAGCTTGTATCATGTATGACACTTAACTGACTGACTGATTCAGATTAGTGGGTTATTTTTGGGTTTTGTAGTAGAAAACTTTCTTTTAAACCTATTTTGTTAAATATGACAGACAGAGAAAATTTGATTGATATTTTTAAAACTTTCCAATGTTATTACGTTTTCAAGGCTGGTGGGAGATATAGATTACAAAAGTGTCCCATAATATTCTTTGTTCTTAGCATATTTGTCCATTTATTTATCAATTTTCAAGGTATTTTTAGGTGTTAGCGAAGTATTGATAGTTTGAATTGTATTTTATTTTTATTGTTTAGAATAGGAGCATTCATTGCGATCATTTTTGCGCTGAGAGCGCTTAAAATTCGAATGAACGTTCTACATTAGAAAAACTTTGAGCACTCCATGTATATTTTAAACTATATATGAACATAAAAATATGCGTATACCTATATGTAAACATGTTTACACAGGCACTTATGCGTTAGCCAAAGCACGCTGAATTTGTAATCTAGATAAGTGTTCAAATATTGCTCGGTATTGTTATCTTTCATTTCACATACCTTGTAATGTTAATATTAGCCGTTTATTTCAAAAGGAATAATTCAGCATTCATTAAAGGATAAAAACTGGCTACAGTCGGTGGAAATTTATAGTATTTTTCTCTTCACACAATTTCTCACTGGAATAAGTTTTCAGCATTTAAGCGACATAACTCCTAATCCTGGCTTTGATCGTCAACATCATTATTTTGTGTTAAATTTAAAATTTAATTTTAATATAATTGAATTATTTAACTTGATTCAAGGAATTTGTTTTCTCTTATTTGGTTCACTTCTGTTTTATTCTGTTCCGATAGTCTAGAAAATTTTGATAACGGTTCACTACAATAGATACTCGAATGGCTCGTCCATATGAGAAAGCGATTTTGTACAGCTGTTAGTTTAAATATTTCCGAACGTTTTTTGTGACAGTCAAGACATCCATATAAGTATCTCAATCTGAAGAGGCTATCTGACAGGATTGTTTAGGCAATTTGACAGGAATTTTTAGGTTAATATTTTGTTTTAGCAGCTATTTGAAGGTAAATAGATTAAAAAGATATCAAGGTGACATATGAGGTTCATCACCTACCTGTGGAGAAAGTTGTCAACATCAGTCAACAACAGCCAACATCAGCTGAGTGCCTCTGAAGAGTCAGTGTTGAACAAGGGTCTCAACTTTGCAACAACCATCAGGCGGACAACGTACTTGTTTTAGCAGCTATATAAGGTGTTGCGCAAAAGTATTATTTGGTTATCCTAGTATATGCTCAATTTACTTATCTTCTATGTTAAGCATTTTTAATTATAACTTTTGTGTGCTTCAGCTGAAGATTTCTTTTGAATAAAGTAGTGCAGTAAAATTCTCTACAAATATAATTTGTTTGTCACAAAATCCTATATGTTCTACGCTATGAAAAACACTTGGGCGAAATGACATACACTGAATACCAAGGCTGCTTATAGTACTCCCTCATGTATATGTATATAAATCCAGGTAAAGAGGAGCCAAGGTTTTACGCTTTTGAGTCCTCTAGCGTTTATTTTTTCATAAACAGTACTGAATACAATAGATTTTGTAGACCAGAAATAGGAAATATTAGCAAAAACATACTGGAAAGAGTAAACAAACAAATTATGAAATTCCTGGAATTAAAATTATGGAACGAAAACATGAATGTAACAAACTGCTTTTAAAATATGAAAGAAAAAATAACTGTTCTTTTATCCATCTATATTGAAGAGTACTATCCATCGATATCAAAGGAACTATTTGTTACATGGTTGGAATTCGGATATCTCGGAGGAGTAGAAAAGCATAATAATGTATGCAAATACACATGTGCTCATTGATAAAGAAGAACAGTGGAGAAAAATTAATTCAAGAGATATTGGAATGGAATCCCTGGACTCTACGGAATCTTCAAATCTGGTATAGTTATTATACAATCTCATGACCTATAAGGAAGTGGACACTGAAGACATTGGACTATATCGGGATGATGAGTTTATGATACTAAGAAATGCCGCGTATTTTAAAATAGATAAAATTAGAAAGATGATACATTAAGAATTTAAAAACCTTAATTTAAAAGTAACTATTAAAAATTAGATTTCCTGGATGTGACCTTAGATCTAAAGAAGGATATACCCCAACAATATAAAATGCCAAACGCCAAGCTTTTATATATCCACCCGAAATCTAACCACCCTCCATCTGTTATTAAACAAGTACCCTCAACAATAGAATACAGAATTAGTAGAAATTCAGCAATGAAGAAGTATTTAATTTAATATTATTTGGTATACACCCCAAATGACTAGTAGTAAACTGGTGAGAAAATTCCTCGTGTTAATTAAGAAACACGTTCCAGAAAAATCTATTAAATAAGATTTTCAATAAAAATAATCAAATTAAGTTAGAGCTGTATAAACAATCTGGAAAAAAACATAAAATCACAATAACTATATTCTAAAAAGCATTCACAAAACTAATTACGGAAAATAAAAATTTAGACCAGAAAAAAGATGCAATTGTAGAAACCCTATAGTTTGCCCGCAGGTGCCTAAAGGGGTTAATCATCTATCAATGTTAAATATCTTCAGAGGAAGACCCTAGTAATGTAATGATTTATTTAGATAGTACTAAGAACACTCTAAAAAACGCATTTATCAACACATCAACACACGTCTTCATTTAACAATAATAAGTACAGAAATAGAACAAGTCCAATGACAGCTGTGTCTATACGAAAACTTATATATTATTACATCACTTAAATATAAAAATCCATTAAATTAACGCAAAGAAATAAATGTCATATGTAAATACTGCAAAATGTTCACATTAGTCAGTCAGTTAAGTGCTATGCGCGGTACACGCTTAGGCGATCATGTCTCGAAAGAGACATGATTGACTGGGCAGAAGATTATCCCGCAGTAGGTTACCATTGCATTCTGTGGTAGACTGGTTGCCGACCAAGTCTATAGAATCTGTCCTATTATTTAACCCATAACTGGAGGGATGAGACGGATTAATACCTTTCCCAAGGGTATTTGCGCGTAATTGAATGCAAGGAATTCAACTGGTATTCGAACTCGGTTCCTCGTTCCGATCCGATATCCATTGCACCACAACACACATCACATTAGTATATGGCTAAAAATTATATTAATTAACATGCATATACCTAATAGTTCGCTTCAAGAAAATAATAATTGACAAGATATTAAAATAAAATGAATAAATTGCTATATAATTATTTATATATATAAAAAAACTTTCATAATAAATAAATAGATATTACAAAATGGGATAATGATAGCAGGAAGTAAATTAGAACAAAAAAAAAATAGAAATGTTATCTATAAATTAAAGGTTTTGAAAAAATTACAAATAAATACATACTGATAAGAAGTGTAAATTTACTCAAAATTCCCCTTAAGTTTGAAATGAATATAAAATGTTGTTTCTTTTCTTCATCCCCTTCCCTGTTTTCTATAACAAGAGATCAAAATACGGAGAAAGCAGAAATTTGGTATTATATTAGATGCGTCAAATATTATACGATATAGGAAGAAGAAATAAAAATAAAAATAAAAAAGGAAAATAAAATTAGGTTAAAAGTAGGTTGATACTTCGACCGAAAAAAAGAAAAAGGAAAAAAGAAAGGAAATAAGTAAATATATAGAAACTACTTGCCTAATTTCAAAGTGAATCTTTATTCTGAATAATTAAAAGGAAAACACACTTAAATGTTATATCTTCCCACATACATAAACAGCAAACCATGTTTCGTATTTAAATGGAAATCATTTTCACAACCAACATCCAACATTGTCCGTGGCGCAATACACATTTAATTCATAATTATATATATATATATATATATATATATATATATATCGAGAGATAGATAGATAGATAGATAGATAGATAGATAGATAGATATTGATATTCGTTGAAAAAATTGGCTGACATCTCTAGCAGAAAATGCTCAAAATAACTACATATAGTTCTTCAGAATATCTTCTCTCATCGAAGTTATATCGATTCAAATTCTTAAGTGTTACATACGGATCTCTTATTTTATAGACGGATTTTTTCCCCTTTAAATGTATGTACACACAGACGGTGAAGTAAACAAACTTAAGTTTTCAGTATTTTTCTTTTTCTTTTTTTTTTTTTTTTTTGGCTGAGGAGTACGACCTTTACATCGAGAAACGTCAAACAATTTTATTTACTTCAATATAAGTTGGTAGCTGTCCAGAATCGCCCTTCATATCATACCACTGTTGGTGGTATCAGCACTTATCCTATCACCGGAGAAAGACTTTTAATGCTTTCTTGGAGATCGATTTCTCAAAATACTTACACAAATATTGATTTTTTTGAAAAAATACGTACGTATAAGAGATTTTTTTTGCATAGACTGAAGGATTTTGAAGAGTAGATATATTTTTCTGTATTTGTTTCTGGCCATTTTGGATTGTGGTCGTTGGAAGTTGAACTATGACAACAGCCTTGAAATCCAAAATAAAAAATGGTACTCTTACAAAGTTGAGACAAGTTAAAAGATACTGACTGTATGTCTTAATTTAATATTTATTATGATATTTTTCATTTACAATAAACGGATATTCCGACGGTGTAAAATATTTTTCATTATTATAGCATGATTATCGGAAGAACATAACGGCCGCTCTTTATGTGTTTCATATCAAAAAATTTATTACAGTTAGAATATATAGATTCTTTTAATTTGTCTATTGAACCATAACCCACCCCTTTCGTTTCATGTGTAAATCTTTACCAAATTTTAAATTAAAGAAAGAAAATAAAGGAAAATATTTGTACATAACAGATGTGTTTTATCTTGTTTAATTTATTACGATCTTTGCGTAGATGTGGAATTGTGGTAAATGAAGTCAAATAAAGATTGCGGAAATTGAAATGTAGTGGTTTCTTTGTTTTTAACGATACTTGCGTGTATCTTAATACTTTCCCTCACTATATTAATTAATACGCATTCTAAAATTAAATCTATTGCCTTCCAAATAGCTGTTAAAATTCGAAGACTTCGAATTCAAATACTACTCAGGTATTCAAGAATAACATGATTTGAATTGAATTCTTTCCCGTTTAAATTTACTGTGGTAGAAGCAGATCATATATGTGAAATCAATTTTATATCAGGTTTTCTGTTTATGGAATGACATTTTCGTATAGACCATGGCTAACCTTAAGCTAAGCTGATGAACACATTCGGCAAAAGGAATCTTACCCCTAGACTTCTCAGTATTTTATAACATATGGTTCCACATATGGCTATCGTGTCCAGAAGCAGAACACATTTGCATTCCAGTTTTCATCAAATATCACATTAGCTTCTGAAATCTGAACCTTTTCGGTCGATTCAGAGCATATATTCAACTTTTTCCCTGGAGGTGCTCTGATACATCTTGGTTATATCAACCGTTGGACATGTCTCCGGAAATTTCCTATCAGTTTCTTGCTATTGTTCTAGTAGCTGAAAAGTTTATCTGTGGATTAATCTTTAAGATAACGATGGATGTTTCACCGCACTCTCGGATAAAAAAAAAATCTTATTGCAACATACACATTCGTGTTTTTCCACTCTTTTGAGTTGGAAGCCATCTTTGTTTCGAGGTCAAAAAGGCATGCAGGCAAATGCAAATCTATTCTGGGTTTGAATCTACACATTCAGCTGTTATTTTTTTGTTTTTCTTTTTACAGTTCCCGGTTTTGTTTTCCAGTTATTGCGTCTTAATTTCCAGATATCGTCATTGTAAAATCCGAGCACACGTACGCGCACGCACACACACACACACACACACATATATATATATATATATATATATATATATATAGTTTTTATATATACACAATGAACATGTGGTGATTGTCTTCCATTTTTTTTTTTTTTGGTGACTGGATGATTAACATAAATGGAAAGAAATAAGAGTATAAAGAAGTGGCTTCCTCTGATTATCTTCTCCGTGTGTATATTCCAGTGTGGGAAACAAAATCGTTACTAACCACTTCAAATCGAGCGCGTCGCAATATTTCTTACCAAATTTATACAATTGCTGCTTTCGCTCCCTCTTTTAAAGAAGAGCCTACAACTCTGGGGAACAGGAAGATATTCGTGATTAGACAATTAATTGACACGATGAGTCGCAAAATTAGTTAAAAATTAGGAAAGTTGTAGATGACGGATGAAATTGATACTCAATCAGTATCGGTGAAGACAGCGTGGAGAGGGTGTATGATGTTGAAAGCCCAGAAATCCTTAATGAGGATAAAATCATCACAGATAATATGAACCAAGATTCAAAGAGGTGAATTTCACGAAAAGATATAATTACAATTTCAGTATTGTGTTGATTCATACAAGCATCCATAGCCTTAAATTTACAGCATTTAATATTTTAAAAGTTCAGTGAATATATATGTATGAATAAGGCGATACCATTCACCCTTCTGAATTTTATTAATTTTGCTAACTTTTTTCTTTAATCCTTTCATATCGAACAAGGCAACTGTAGTAATATTATTAACAGTTTCCTTATAAGGAAATATTTGACATTCACTGACCAAACCATCAGTACTGCCTTTGCCTGCAGTTTATAATATCTTTCTATTAAAACATATTATCGTAAAAACATTGTTTCTCATGTGCAGTAGATTTCATTTCTCTATACAACATTAACGAAATTTTATTTGGGAGCCTTTTCGATATTTTCTCTTTGTGTTGTATGTGCTATCCATTTTAACTGTTGCTGTTGTTGGTAGTTCTCAAGTAATGCGCTATTTTTTTAATTTATACGTCTCTTTGTGATTCTAGAGCGACATTCTATAATGTTCAAAGAAGGATGATATTTACCATGACACTCCCGCTTTATTCGCTGAAATCCTTTTTTAACCATTTATCTTAGGAAGCAGTTGTATACAGCTGACAATTTAGGAATTTCTGAACAGCTTGGTGCCATGAATGACATCCATGCTAAATCCTCGATCTAAATAATCTATTTAGGGACATATTTTGAGTTTACAGTTGGATGCTTTAATATTCTAGCATTTTCTGATGTGGTGAGGAACTACCAATAGAACATCCTTATCTGTGTTCAGTTTAATTTGCTGCTATATTTAATTTGTTACAGCTGATCTATACACCAAGATATCTTGACTGATTTCTTGGGACACTTGATATAGACTGCTGATTTACTTTTCAATATTATTCTTAAACCAATTATGAACGGGGATGGAAAGTAACATCCTTGTCACAGTTTAGGAAGATATTAAATAGGTTGGTATTTTGGCTTCCTCCTTTTATTCTCTTGATGAAGTCTGAAATTGTCTCCTATTGAGGTCCTTGCAACAATGGCATTACCCAGTAGATCGATACACTTCTTCTATTTAATCGATGACTTCAGTAGATTTGAAGACTGGAATGCAGATTCTAATGAATTCGTTTTGGAAGTCCCTATTGATATGGTCTTATGATTAGCATGGTAGATGTACTCTCTCCCATGCGAAAAGTAAGCAAATTGTTTAAGGTTTTCATGACAGGAAGATTTATTTTGTCAGCCCTGGCAGATTTTTATTTATTGAGACGAGACTGAATGGTAGTGCCGTCAGCGTAGATGCCTACTCGTAGACTGATTACACCAGGAAAATAATTGATAAAGATCGGGAAAAGCGTAGAACCTAGGATAAAGTCTCGAGATACACCTGCTTCCTTTGATAGGATCTGCAAGTATACCCGTTAAATAGTATACCCGTTATGCGATTTGACAGGAACCGTTAGATTAGTTCGAAA
This sequence comes from Ascarosepion bandense, assembly GCA_037127315.1. Lineage (NCBI taxonomy): Eukaryota > Metazoa > Mollusca > Cephalopoda > Sepiida > Sepiidae > Ascarosepion > Ascarosepion bandense. The sequence continues at coordinate 4,541,075 of JBBBDQ010000256.1, read as the reverse complement.
AAGCGTCCATTTATGAGCAGAAGGCCAGCATGTAAACCTTGTCAAAAGCTTTGGATATATCCATGTCAACAGCTCGATCTTCGCTTTTTTATCGTGAGCTTCGTATATGTATTTGGTGATAGTTGTTAGCTTTAAAACTAATCCACAGTCCTGGATTTCAGACTCAACCTAAAGAATATTTGTGTGAAGTTTGGTGAGAATCGGATAAAATTTGTGGATTTGGATAAAGGACATACAGATAGATAAACACACACACACACAAACATCTTGCCTTTTATATATATATATATATATATATATATATATATATATATATATATATATATTATCGATTTTCTGCACTATTATAAGAACTGCAACCTTGAAACTTCTGAATATCGTTACTTATGTTTTTGTCCATGAGTGTATCAAATTTGATTAAAATCGAAGCACTCCTTCTATAACCCTATTTTTCGATTATCGACCTTCGATATTTATCGGGGGTACCACAACACAAAATAGCTAAGAACACTCGCAGAGGCTTATAGTACAACTGCGTAAATTTTCAAGAAAATCAGTTCAGCCGTTCCAGAGTCCATAGGTAATGGACACACACAGACACACAGACACACACACACATACAGACAGACAAAATTCCATTTATAAATAAGTTTAGATATATATAAAATGATAATAGAAAACGGAACATTATCTGGTTCAAACTGCCATTTAATTTAGAAGTAAAGACCGAAATAGGACAAATATGTTTTAAACTGATAGACACTTTCCAAAAAGATCAAAACTAAACAAACTTTTCAAAAGAAACACAATCAGACTAAGTTATAGTTGCACTAGTAAATTAGATAGTTTCATAAAAAAACAAAATGCCAGAAACTTAGACATCAGTGTACAAAACAAGACTAGTAATAAAGAATGCAACTGTTGGGACAAAAATAAATGTCCACTTCAAGAACTTTGCAACACAAATAAGTCATTTACAAGGCAAAAGTACTTAACTTAAATGGCCAAAATCAAATACATCTTCAAATAGCGTGTCAAGTGAGATTATTTATTTATTTATATATTATTTGTGAAATGAGTTGTAACGTCCAGTTCCGTAACAAATGTATAGAAGCTAAGGCCTATATGTTAAAAATTACTAGAAACTTATTCGGTAAAAATTGGATGGTATACTTTGAATTGTGGCATTTATCTATAAATGTTTATTGCAAAAAGAGCTTAAGAAAAACTTTTTAATATAACCGCTAAAAACAGAGAATTATATTCCACGTAGTGTTGACATCAGTCCTGAAATATTTCAGTCTACTCGACGACGATAATTCTGATCGATGTGAGCTTGACTCATGTTGACGCTGATGAACACTATTTCATCAATCTTTGAATTTGCTTTCCTTTGTTGGATTTGGATACTTTGTCAGACTCATCAATCGATTAAAATATTCAAGATCAAGCCCGATTTGAATTATCCAGCTATTTCGTTATTGAAGTTAGGGAGTGTATTTCACCTCTATAGTCACATAACGGCGACTGCGTATACGATGTTATTGTCATTGTTCACCTGAACACTTTACGGACACTTGTGTCTAAACATGATTTCACTTGAATTTAACGAGTGTCTAAACAAAATCTCAGCTTAATGTGCAATAAGAATATGCAAATCTGTTCTTAATTGCTCCTCACAGATAATTCGACACGGGAAAAACAGAATAAAAAGAAGAATTAATCGATTAACCAATGATACCTGACTACGTATAGCGCCATCCAATTGCTTTAATGTTTGAGGTTTGTCAGTCTCAGAATAGGCTTAACATTCAAGTGCACACCAAGTCGCTACATCTATCGACATCATCCGTGTTGGAACCCACTGGAAATCGATATTTTCATAGTTTGTATTCAAAGGGAAGTAAACATCACGAATAATATGCAATGTTAAGCAGTTTAATAATAATTTATTACGCATTGAAGAAATTAAAGGAATTTAATCTTATAATCTATTATATTGCACAAGACAACTCCTAATCTAGATACTTAACCGAGTCTCCTCAGAAAGGTGGGTTGTGTCACAAGGCCGATTTTTACGTACTTTCGGCAAATATTCTATAGAACCAGTATATATATGCTATTGTCTGCTTTTTCCCCTGGCAAGACTCTGCTGTTTCTTGTTTTATTTTCCATGCTCAACACACACACACACAATAAAATTAATTCATATCACGTGTATCTCTAAAAATTCGATTGCGTGGGTATTCACCCCTTATCAAACCCTTTTGGGTCAAAAACAAGAACGGCGCACCCAAAAGCTCGGACATAGTTGAAGCCACACCACGTGGTCAAAAATATTAATTTTTGACCAATCAGAGATTGATATAAGAAACATATTTCTTGAGCATCATCAAAATAAAAGGAAAGTAGAAACTTTCAACACACACACACAGAAACAGCCAGCACCAAAACACCCAGAGTGGAACAGACAGCTCAGAGCACACAGAGAGAGAGCATTTAGCAGTTCACACAACAGTTCACATATCACGTATCAATGAAGATTGTTTCACCCTCTCTTTCTCTCATCTCGATCGCAACACATAGTCCTTCCTTTCCTTCTCACGTTCCCAATTCCTTTCTTTCTTCATTTCTTCATCTTCATACGGACGACTACAATTTTGTATAGAAAAATAATTCTTTTATTTTTTTAACGAAAATAAACAAAAGTTTATTTTACCTTATTTGTAGTGTATTTTATTTTTTATTTATGTTCGGGTGAATTATACAAGCCCCTACAAGACTCTGTCCTTAAATATTGTCTGGGTTCCTCTTCGCCCAAGAGTCCGATTAAGAAAAAGTTTTGGCCAACTCTAACCCTAGTCACTGATGTTGCTATCACAAATCCTCAGTTTTGTGGATTTCTATAGATATTTGTCACCCTGAATATACTTCACGAATTTAAAACCGAAGCATTTCTTTAAAACGTTTTTTTTTTAAATTAATCATTTCACTTCAATCAAGACAATAATTTCTATAAGAAACAATGTATTACTGGGAGGGAAATATGAGAAAACAATAATGAAACCGGAAATCCATTACTACGAAGAAAGCAAGGGATTAACCCCTACTCCTGTTCAAAAGATTATGACAGGGCGGAAACCGCGTGATAGACAGACTGCTAGAACGCAATTATATAATTTGACTTAAAATCTTAATTTTTTTATACCAAAATATATAGGCAATAATTTTATAGCGTCAAACGAAATTTTAATATTTTCACATTAAAAATATTCGTGCTAATAATCTTGTAGTTGGCGCTTAATGATGTAAATGTCAAGATAAAGCCAAGAATGAGATAAGTCGTGGGAGACACGTGGTAACTCCAGATCGGCATCGTAATAAAAACTATCAACTGCATGCTATCACGAGACTGACAGTCAATATATTAATCTATTGAGTGAATATTTCTCTTCCATGCCTGAATATATTTCGTCTTCTTTTGAACACTTTAGTTGCTGTTACTCTTGTTTTAATTAAATGTAATTGAATTGACAATGATTCTGCGAAACGTTTGCAAAACAACGCTTCAATCTTATTTAATGGGTTATACAAGACAATTTTGTGTGATAAAAATGATTACAGGAAACAAACTATTTAATCTACCCATTGCTTTTAGACGGGCTAAAGATTAACGATTTTAGAAACCGATTTAAATGGTTTTTATGCGTAAATTTAAATGACGTACTAGAAAAAAACATTTAAAATACTATTGTAGAGAATAATACTGCATGAAAAAAATATATTTTCAGATGAAAAAAATACAACTTGATATTTTTCTTCAGCCAGTTAAGCGTCATACGCGATACACGTATTGATCGATCATGTCTCGAAAGAGACATGACTGACTGGACAGAAGATTATCCTGCAGTAGTTTGGTATTGCTTTCTCCGGTAAACTGGTTGCCAGCCAAGGCTATAGAACCCAGCCTGTCCTGTCATTTAACTTTTAATTTGAGGGAAGAGACGGATTAATATCTTTCCCAACGTTATTTCCGTGTAAGTGAATGCAAGAAATTCAATTGGAATTCGAACTCGGCTCCCCGGTTGCGCGTTCCGAGCCGATATTCACTGCACCACAACGCACATCCACCAGCTTAGCATGACTAATCCTCAGACTAACATTTTTACCAAATCTTGTCTTAACGCTACTGAATGCATAGTAATACATCTGATGTCAAGTAGTCCAAAGAATAAATTCTTTTGTGAAATCGAGTTCGCACGAAGTAAATTTAAAAGGTAATACAGCTTCAATGTACGTTACTCATATTTTTATCTGTTCCTCTGTCATGACTTTCAAAATCTGAAATAAAAAAAAATTGAAATCTATACTTAAAGAACTATTCGCTATTTAAGCAACCGCGTTAAAAAACACGGGTTAACTCCGTCTATTCTGTTTGTACATTAAGTATTTCATACACGCTTTTATTTAATACTAAGTTTAACGTTGTTTTAGCAGAAGCCGCATATGTTGACAATATCTGAAGATTTGCCTCATTATAGATTCATATTTTTCAATCAAAATATGTTGCTAATAATGTCTTGTTTGCTATCTTTATTTATAATGATTATCTTCTTTATATCCAGTGGCACGTATATCTTCATTTTTATTGTTGCTATCACAACGTTTTGGCCGTCGTCACTTTCGAATTTCTTCAGGTGTCCGTCGATCGGTGCACATTTCAATGAATGTAGAATTAAAATAGGTATTTAAGGATGTATTGTTCATACCCTGCTGTCCATGTATAAAGAGATATCGGCATCTTAATTTAATTAATACTGCTCATTTATGTCTTGTCATTTCGACACTAATTCTGTAATTGGTACACATGAGATCAGATTGAACACCTAATTTATACTAACACCAAACCCACGCGCCAAACATTTAATGCTCCGGTAAACTGACATAAAATAATAGGCTTCTAGTTGAATATTGAAATTAATAATATTAATGATAACAAAACAATTATCTATACTAAATTAAACGAAAAGAAATGTGTTTTATCGTTGGGCTATTATTTAATATTGAAGGCTTTAGTCTGGATATATCAGTATCTACATCTTTTTGAATGAATACTTTTTCACTTTTTCTGGAATAAAAAATTGAAATTCATATTTGAAGCATTATTCTTGTTTATTGTATGCATGACATCCCGTAGACAAAAATGTGTCAGAAAAGGTCAAGTACATGTTAAATTGTAGTTAACGCGGGATTATTCGTTTTAGGGATGCAATAACACGTATTAGTCAAAACGTTTTATCTACTGGAGTGGATAGCTTATCATTATTACAGTTTACTCGTGTGGTCTACTGGAGTGGCTACCTTCTTCATGTTGAAGTCAAATCGTTTGGTCTACTAGAGTGGCTAGCTTATCCGTACTGCAGTCTGTTCGTTTGGTCTACAAGAGCGGCTAGCTTATTCTTATTGCAGTCTGCTCGTTTGGTCCATTAGAGTAGCTAAATTATCTTTCTTGCAGTCTGCTCGTTTGTTGCAATCATGTAGTTAGCTTATCATTATTGCAGTCTCCGCATTTGGTCTACTAAAGTGGCTAGCCTTTCTTTATTGCATTCGACTTATTTGATCTACTGGAGGGATAACTATCAATATTACAGTCTACTCGTTTGGTCTACGCTGGTGGCTCGCTTATCTTTATTTCAGTTTACTGAATTCCTAGATTTTCCTTATTGCAATATACTAGTTTTATTTACTGGAGAGTTAGCTTATATTTAATGCAATCTAATCGGTTGGTCTACTAGAGTGGACAGATTTTCCTTATTGTATTCTACGCGAATGATCTACTGGAATAGATAGCTTATATTTATTGAAGTCTACACGTCTGATCTACTCATCCTTACTGCTATCTACTAGTTTGATCTGCTGAGTGGCTAGCAATTTTATTACAATATACTCGTTTGCTCTACTGGAGTAGTTAGATTATCTTTATTGCAGACAAATCCTTAGATCTACAGGATGGCTAGTTTATCCTTATTGCAATCTACACGTTAAACCTACTGGAGTAGTTAGCTCATCCTTATTGCAGACGCTTGCTTAGATAAATTAAATATTCTTCAGTATACACAGAAAAAAAACGTAATTATTACTGTCACGAAGCCGAGGAGACGATGTTAATAGTTTCTGGAAGAGAAGGAGAAAATCATGATTGATCGGTAGTTGAACAAAGGTTACTGTGCCTTCAATTCGCAAACATTGTGAAAGCACAACTATTGACGTCTTCCACACAGATTAAGCTACAAAATTTCTCTTAAAACTATGGTTCATCATGTAATAAATCCAAAGCTTTAACGCACACTAGGATGTTGTATCTAAAAGTTTTTCTTGAAAATATGGAACAACATCGTTGTCAATGATCTCTGATCTTGTAAGCACTTGATCATGTCAGAGAGTTAGGTTCCATACGTGACAAACCCTTGAACGAGATATGACAGACTAGGAAGAAAATGTTTCCGCAATTAGGTTGCTCTTACATTTAGCCAAGCAGGGCTAAAGAACCCAATCTGTCCAGCTATTTATCCCATTGCTGGAGGAAGATACGGATGAATAGCTTATGCAAGGGTATTTTCGAACTCGGCTCTTTCAGAGCCAATATCCACTACACCACAATGCACATTGTAATCAGCCCTGTACTGACATTTATAATTTGTGTTAAACATGTAATGTAGAATCTAATTATGATTATTTACGATTAATTAATATCTACAATTATCTTTGTTTGTTTTACAAATATATACCGCCTGTTAAGCGTTTCAATGATTCAAAGATATATTTCTGTAAAATATGGAGTGTGGAAATTTACTATATTTTTCTTGGCGTCAACAAAGTATATAGTATTAAAGTACGTGAATTTGAAAGAATACTTTTTTACAATCTGGAATATAAATGTAGAAACCCATATATAAAGTACTACTCGTGTTTCTTGTATGCATAACGACCGCAGAAAAAATGTGTCAGAAAAGGCCAAGAATAAAATATATACTAGTCAATACGGAATTACTCGTTTTAGGCATGAAATAAATCGTATTAGTCAACCCATTTGGTCTACCGTAGTGAATAGATTATCCTTATTGCATTCTACTCATTTGCTCGACTGGTGGCTAGCTTATCCTTATTACCGTCTACTCGTTTGGTCGACTGGTGTGTCTAGCTTATCTTTATTCCAGTCTACTAATTTGTTCTACTGGAATGGCTAGCTGTTTTTTTTTTTTAATTTACTCTTTTGATGTAGATGTGCGTTGTGGTACAGTAGATATCGGCTCGGAACGAGAAACCGGGGAGCGAGTTCGAATTCCAGTTGAATCCATTGTATTCACTTACGCGAAAATACCCTTGGGAAAGGTATTAATCCGTCTCTTCCTTCCAGTTATGGGCTAAATAGCAGGAAAGATTGGGTTCTATAGCCTTGGTCGGCAACCAGTCTACCGCAGAAAGCAATGGCAACCTACTGCGGGATAATCTTCTGCCCAGTCCGTCGTGTCTCTTTCAAGACATGATCGCCCAAGCGTGTATCACGTATGGCACTTTGACTGACTGACTCTTTTGATCAATTATCCTTATTACAGTTTACTAATTTGGTTTACTGATGTGGTTAACTAATCCTTATTACAGCCACTTTGTTTTGTCTACTATAGTGAACTGCTTATCCTTATTGTATTCTACTCTTTTGATCTATTAGAGTCAATAGCTTATCTTTATTACAGTCTACTCGTTTGGTCTACTGGAGTGGCTAGTTGATACTTATAGCAGTCTATTCGTTAAGTCTGCTTGTGTGGCTATCTTAAACTTGTAGTCTATTCTTATGGTCTAGAGGAGTGGCTAGCTTTTTCTTTTTGCAGTCTTCTCCTTTGGTATAGCTTCTCTTTTTAATCTACTCGTTTGATCTACTGGAGTGGCTAGGTGATTCTTATTGCAGTTTACTCGATTTGTCTACTGGAGTGGCTAGGTTATTTTTATTACAGCTTAATCGTTTGTACTACATGAGTGAATAGCATATCTTTCTTGTATTCTACTCGTTTGATTTACTAGAATGAATATCTTATCTTTATTAAAGTCTACTCGTTTAGTGTACTGATGTGACTGGCTTATTCTTATTCCAGTATACACGTTTATCCTACTGGAGAAGCTAACTAATTCTTATTCAGTCTATTCGTGTGGTCTACTGTAGTGAATAGCTCATTATTATTGCAGTCTATTCGTTTGGTTTGCTGGTGAGGGTAGCTTTTTCTTATTACAGCCTACTCGTATGATCTATTCGAATGGCTAGATGATTCTTATTGCAATCTGCTCGTTTGGTCTAGCTTATCGTATATCAGTTAACTCGTTTTTTCTACTGGAGTGGCTAGCTTATCTTTATTATAATTTACCCGTTTGATCTCCTGGTGTGGCGACCTAAATCCTTATTACAGTTTACTCGTTTGGTCTACTAGAGTTGCTAGCTTATCTTTATTGCAATCTACTCGTATAATCTACTAGAGGGCTAGCTGAACTTTACTGCAATCTACCCCTTTGATCAACAAGATGACGAGGTTATTCCTACTGCAGTCTATTAGTTTGATCTACTGTATGGCTGGCTTAGCCTTTTTGCAGTCTACTTGTTTGATGTACTGAAATGGCTAGCTTATTCTGATTTTAGTCTCTTTGTTTGATCTATTAAAGGGCTAGCTTATACTTATTGGAATCTACTTGTTATATCTACTGAAATAGTTAGCTTATCCTTATTGCAGACGCTTACTTAGATAAATGAAGCATTCTTCAGTAAGCCCAGAAACAAACCGTAATTAATTCTGTAAAATTGATAGTTTCTGAGAGAGAGAGTACATTGATTGGTTGTTGAACAAAGGTTAGTGCACATGACTTCGGTTCGCAAAAAATGTGATTGTACAAATATTGACGGCTTCGAAACTGATTAATCTACAAAATTAATCTTAAAATTCTGGTACAGTATTCAGTAAATTCTAAGCAATAACGCCACTTGGGATGTTATCTCGAACATCTTTTTCTATAAAATATCTTTCTCAATGCTCTCTAACCTTTGCAAGCACTCTACTGTGTCAATCAGTTAAATTCCATACATGATAGACGCTTGGACGATCATTTCTTGAAAGAGACATAACGTACTAGGACGAGAAATTTCCCGCAGTTAGGTTGCCATTAGTTTCTGCAGTTGACTGTTTGACAGCCAAGGCTAAAGAACCCAACTTGCTCTGCTATTTAACCCATAACCACATAAAGATGCGACGGATTAATATCTTTTGGAATGGGAATTTTTGAATTCAGCTCTTTGATTTATGGTTCGGAGACAATATCCACTACATCACAACGCACATCTTAACCGTGTAATAACATTTATAATTTGGTTTACAACATCGAATGTTGAATTTAGTTATGATTTTTTTACAATTGATTCATATATACCACTTTCTGTGTTTATTTTTAATATATATGCTGCCTGTTTTACCGTTTCAATTATTCAAAGATATGTTTCTGTTAAATAAGCATTGTAGAAAAATACTATATTTTCTTGGCGTCAAAATCGAATATATTATTAAAGCAAGTGATTATAATATTCTTTTTGAAATTTTGAATTCTAACCGTCAATGTAAAACAAAATCTCAGGAAAAATTACACACACACACAGACAAACGTGTGTATATATATATACATATATATATTTGCAAATTTTGAGGTTCTATTCACTGAAGCTTATAAGCTGACACCTTGGTCTGCCGAGAGATTTTGAGTGATCTTAAGGCAACATTTAACTATTATACCTATTCCTTTGCTGGTTCCTCTGTTTCGTATACAGTGTCAAAATTGGGTGAGCAACACTGTCGGTTAGTTTAAAACCTAAGAAATAATCACAATCTAGTGATTAAAAACCTGATAAAGGTGCCGGTGTAGTGTTACTTGATCTTTCATATTATGTATCTAAGTTGCATAATATTTTAAATGATACATCTAAATTTATGGAATTAGCTCCAGTTCAGACCCATGATAATAGTGTGTCTATTGAAGGTAAATTTCAAAGACAACTGCTAAAGTGGCTTAAGAGTGGATTCTAAAATTAAACCCACTGAGTCTATTCTTCCCCGTTTATATGGGTTACCTAAAGTCCATAAGAATGGTGTCCCATTACGACCCATTATATCTATGATTGGGTCATCCCAGTATAAGGTCGCTAGTTGGCTCTCTAATGTGCTATAACCTTGGTCTTCGCACTTTAGTAGTTTCTGTATTAAAGAGTCGGTGTCATTCGTGGAACCTATACAAATTTCTTTTTCCTAGTAGTGGTTTCATGTGCTCGTTTGACATTTGTTCCCTATTTATTTATATAAATCCTTTATTTAAGACAATAGACATATGTTGTGACATGTTATACCGTTCCTCTTTGTTTCCTCCAGATTTTCCAGAGAGTGATTTTGTTGAGTTGATGAAGTTCGCCACCTCTTCTGTCGAATTTAGGTTCAATGATATTGTTTGACTGGGTAGCGATGGGTTCCCCTTTGGGTCAATCGCTGGTTAATATTTTTGTTGGTTATTGCGAGACTCTGATAATTTCTCGCAATGATCGTTTTTTAATGTATCATCGATATATCAATGACACTTTTTGTCTTTTTAATAATGAGGACGAAGCTGACACTTTCCTCACTCTATTAAATTCTGTTCATCCATCCTTACAATTCAATTAACAGTTGAAAAAGAGTCACATTGCCGTCTTTCTTTTTTGGACGTTTTCGTCCATAGGAATGTTACTGGCTTTTTGACTTCCGTATTTAGAAAAGATACCATTTCGGGACTATATATACGTTTTGATCTATTTTTCTCATGCCAACTTAAAGGTAATTTAATTAAAACTTTAAATCATCGGGCTTTTAAAATTTGTTCCGGTTTCTTTCTTCACGGTAAAATAGACTTTATTAAAATGACACTTTTCAAAAGTGGATATCCTTTGAACATTGTGGATGTTTTTATGCTTTATGTCATCGATAATTTTTATAAGGTTATGTCACATGCAGGTAGAAATCAAATTTATTTACGACTACCTCATATTGAAACAGATGGCTAGGCAAATTTCTCTGTCTCTTGGCAAATACTATTTTTCTGCTAATGTTCGTGTAATAATTTTTACACGGAAAATTCTTCCCCCCATTTGTAAGGACGTTTTACCTTCACTTTATATTTGTTCTGCAATTTACAAATTTTAGTGTGGTTGCGGATGCGACTACATAGGAGAACGTCCCAGCGTCCGGATCAATGATTTAAACAGCATTTACCTCCCAGAAGTTTGGACTTTGTACGCAAGTAGTAGCCAACTTGTGAATAATTCTGGGTCTTCAATAGCACAGCATGTTACTAATAGCAGGAATTGTGTGGTTGGATTGAGTGATGAGAACTTACAATTTTATCAAGGTCCCACTCATTCTTTCATCTAAAGGTGGTAGAGTCCTAATACATCAGAGCCCGAAGGCCTTTTCTCTGGCAGCAAAGAAAATGCCTTTTGGGTCTCAGTGTGATTGGGCTCTAGTTTTCTTTGGGTTTTTTCTCTCAATTCTCATTTCATCTTTTAATTACGATTTAGAAAATACCAGAAAGTAAAAAACTTGATAAGCTCTGGGCGGAAACGGTTGTGTTTTGCCTTAGCTTTTAGTATGCCATCGAAAGTCCAATTATTTCTTCCAATATATATATATAATAATAAAATTTGTTGTTTTTTTTAATTAATAAAGTCTATATTGCGACACCAAAATTTTTATGTTTCAAGGTTTTATCTCGTCATCAAGCAAAATTAGTTCATTGTTGATGGAAATCATTTTGAAACTAATGAGCTAACATTGTCTGTTGACGAGATCCATCAGCAAATATCACAATAGAAAATATTGTTAACATATAGCTTATAGTTATATCTAACAAACTAAAATCTTAAATTGATAAAACCTTGCTGTAATACCAGTACTCGGATTAAATTCCTAAATTTTAGTTTCCAGAGAAGAAAGTGCATCCGAGCAATTACCAAGAAAGTATTTATAGAAAAGACACACAGAATCTACATTACGACCGTGGAAAAGTGACGCGAGCCGTGATGCCCTGTCAGGACCAATAACACTAGAGATTCTTTGTGGAATATTATCAAGAATATCTAAATATACAGCATGGGCACATAACATATTTGGCAGCAATATTTGAAGAAAGTACGAATGGTAAATTTATAAGTAAGAAAGATACATTCTTAGAAGAAAAATTATCTAGTATGATAAAGTGAACCATCCGTCTTAGGTGCAGACCTAGGAATTAATTCAATAGAATATTTCTACATCATGTCCACAAAGAACATTATCAGTAGAAGACGCAACAAGTCAATATTTATAGGGTTGTATTCGTCTTTCTGATCGAAAGTAGAAATGTTTCTCTCGGATGATTACAAGTGGGGAATTTTGTTTCGAAATTATTAAAACTAACAAGCCATTCCTTCAAATAGTTAACAAGAGCTATTCAATCATTTTTCTTTAGAAAAACTGCTAATTTAACCTAAAAGAAGTGATCAAACTTACAGTTGTGCCGTGTCTATGTTAAAGTTAAAATGATGTTCGCTGGTGAATCCCACATCTGCAATGGCCAAGGTGCTGATGCTGAAAATTTTCTTTGTGGCCATTTCGAAGAAACGTGTAAAATAATTCCTTGAATAGAAATAAAAGAATTTACACAGTCATTTTTAAAATAGAGAAGAAACTTACAGGTAAATCTGACTTGTAAATCATTCTTCGAGAAAATTGGAACCAGCATGATGAATATTTTTTCTAATTAGTGAATTTGATTCATCAAATAATTCACGACATAAAAAGCCCAGAGAGGAGATACAATGTAATGATTTTCATTGTTTGAAGATTCCATCACTGATTTCCTTAATTTAATTCCGGAAAGATATTCCATTAGCTGCAATAATTATATTCAATTTCTTTTTTTTTTCATGGTTCATAATACTGTGTTGTATGGCTGCTGAAATTTTGTTTCGCTTTTTTGCGATTAAGTTAAAGAATAATGCTGGAGGAACAAACACTAAGTCTGATGATAAGGTTTATTTTGCCAGCAATTAGTGTTTAGTACAGAGATCGTTAAGTGCTTTTGACGACATGCACATAGCAGTTGAAATGTCTATGTTAAATGAATTATGATTCTGATTGAAGATATTTATGCTAACTTAGTTTTTATTTCGCATCGAAACAGAGAAAGAACAGTCCAGAAATTAAGGAAAATATTTAAACCGGAAAACATGGTTAGAAATAAACAAACAAATAATAATTACGACATTATATTCTGAACAATTTCCTCACAGATAAAGAAGTAACTTGAAGCAGTGGAAATGTTATTCTCCAAAAGACTGATGAAAACACCATAGATAGATTACGTAAGTACAGTGAAGTTCTATATATGCAAGGAGCATCATGTACACACGTATTTGCAATCAAACAAAAACATTTGAAAATTCTCAGATACAAATAACGAAAGATAGCCAAGAGGATTAATTGAGCTGAAACCAAATTTAGAAGGCAGTTTCTACGAGAACCGATCAAGTTATCCCCCATCGTCGGTCAAAGAGACAACGTATAGTGTGCTGTTTCTGCAAAATATTTAAAATGATTGCTCAACCAGAACAGAGCTGCTATGAACAACATGATGTATGCGTATTAAAAAGATCATGCCAGCTCCTCCACGAAAGTGTCGTGACGGTGGGGCTAAGCATTGTTACGTAAGCATATGTTTTATTTTGCTTGGTCAGTCAGTTAAGTGCCATACGTGGTATAAGCCTGGGCGATAACGTTTCGAAAGAGACATGATTGACTGGGTAGGATATTTTCTCGCAGTAGGTTGCCGCTACTTTCTGCGCTTGCTTACCAAGGCTATAGTGCCCAATCCGTCCATAGCTGGAAAGGGAAGAGACAGGTTGATACATTTCCCAAAGGTATTTGCGCGTAATTGAATGAAATGAATTTAACTGGAATGCGAACTCGTCTCACCAGTTTCGCGTTCAGAGCTGATATCCACTACACCACAACGCGCTGCGAAGATATTTTCAAATCAATAAAATCAGGCACATTTTCTGAAAAGGACCATGCTTATTTCATGACGTGATTACTGAAGCGATATCGAGGATATATTTATCAGATATAAACATCCATTTCCAACCAATAAATAATAAGAAAAAAAAAGCACACTCTCAGTGCATATCAATGATAGAAAACGCATGTAACATACTTAACGAGTTTGTGTCAACAGGATCAAATACGTGTGGCAAACATTATATATGACTGAGAGTAATAAATGATAGGAAAATTTTAAGACTACAATCTCTTACTACATTAACAGACATGGCACATAATAGAAAAAGCATTGGTGTCATAACGAAAGCCAATAACAGAAATCCTGCACCTGATTCCATCGTAGGAAATCGTAACACAGAATTTCCCTTCACGGTTGAATGATCGCTGAATCAGACTGTGGCCAATTCAAAACACATTTCTCCCATCACAACTTCACCTATTTAAATTCCAGGAGGAAAATATATTGCAAGCGTTGATATTATTGACAATTGTTAATCAGTTATAGAGTGTAAAATAAGTTGTGAGATACTGGATGAAGAAATAATATATGTTTGGTGTTGGTAATTAAAATAATAAAAAACACTTTGTTATATTTTTGTAAGTAAAATTATTTTGTAAATATCCCGTAATTTATTTTAAAATTTAAAAAAATATGTATATGATTATCTGCGAGATTTTTACAGATATTTATAATTGTTCGTTGATTTTATTATTGATTTTTTTTTTTGTATAGAATCGTAAAAGAGAAAAAAAGCTAATTAGTTTGTTTTTATTTGTTTTTTGTTTTTTTTAACCATATAGGGTTTTCTAGAGCGTAATTCAAATTGATTCGTTTTCTTTTAGCCACCCACGCCTTGAGGATTCTAAAAAAAGAGTGAGTTTGCGCCTTTCGGGGTTCTCTCTTTTTTTCCATCGCTTCGACAGGCCTTGGTCAGCGCCAGGAGGAAAAGTGACGTCATCATCCCTTCCCCCTTTAACACAAGGTTTGTCCACCAGCAAGAGTGACATCTAGCAACACAGTCAGTCAGTTAAAGTGCCGTACGTGATACACGCTTGGGCGATCATGTCTCGAAAGAGACATGACTGACTGGGCAGAAGATTATCCCGCAGTAGTTTGCCATTGCTTTCTGCGGTAGACTGGTTGCCGACCAAGGCTATAGAACCCAATCTGTCCTGCTATTTAACCCATAATTGGAAGGAAGAGACGGATTAATACCTTTCCCAGGGGTATTTGCGCGTAAGTGAATACAATGGATTCAGCTGGAATTCGAACGCGGCTCCCCGCTCTCTCGTTCCGAACCGATATCCACTGTACCACAACGCACATCCCCTAGCAACACAGAACGGAGCAAATTATCTCTTCACAAAGAAAGCAGTTTTGTGTGTCAAAATTTTACATTTTGAAATATAGGCCAGAGTAAGCCGAGATTTAAAGGGTTAAATTTAAAACCCGTTCTTGGAACCATTAAAACGGAGAGCCGAGTTCGAATTCCAGTTGAATTCGTTGCATTCACTCATGAGCAAATACTTTTTTATGTGTTAAATAACAAGAGAGAGCAGGTTCTATAGCCTTGGCTAGCAGCCAGTCTACCACAGAAAAAATCGCAACCTACTGCATTAAAACCATCTGCTCAGTCAGTCCTGTCTCTTTCGAGTCATGATCGTCCAAGCGTCTATTATCTATGCTACTTACCTAACTTACTGGTTTTATTAAAAATTTTATAAAAATACAACAGCAATAATACAGCATATATTCTTTTCGTTCCTTTAGTATGAAAAAAAACTAATTTTATTACATTTTTGATGTTTAATAGCTGGAAAAATCGTATTGCGCTCACATTTATTATTAGTGTAATTAAAGTACTTTTCATTTATATCTATATTTGGCTGTTTTATAGTGTACATTAAGTTTCTCTTTCTTATTTCTGCAAACGTCAAGGGCTTTGTCGTTTGTTTTCTATCGTTTTGTTGTTTATATTGTTTGCCTCATATAGGACTTGTTGCCGCTTATTCCCGAACGGAGAAATTTCACAATAATCCACTATCAAATTTCCACCAGCTTTATTTCTATTATTATCGTTCCATAAATGTTTGAGATCGCAAGTGTCATCCTCTGGTTTATTTTTCCCCGATATATATTGGATTGATGTAGATAAACATGCGTGCGATGGATAAATTGTCGTATCAATTACGCAACAGTAAAAATAATATTGGTATGACATTTTAACAGATATGTTTACCAAAATTAGAGAAACATATCTTGAAATATGAAATAATGAATTTATCCAATATAGTTGTCATTGAAAAAGGTAACCAGACGACTTCGAAATCTCCTGAAACTCTTCTACACAGTCTTCTTGTTTAAGTCAGTGAATTTTGCCATAAAATTTGCCTTCAGTTCATCTTTGGTGTTAAAAAGAGTTTGTTGTTCTCTCGTTCTCGATTTTCTGGCGGACATTACTGGATTCTACTGCAAAATCCTATGCCAGAAAAATTGTCTTTCAACAGCCAAAAATACATTAAAAAAATATCTGGGAAACAGTATTAATTCTTTAATTTTTTTCACCAAATTTCCCAACTAAATAAAAAAATAAAGGATAGAAAAGAGTTTCGTAAATCATAGAGAAGTTTTCCTACCTTCCATCATCATGGATCGCTCAGTTACCCTGAAAGCAAAACATTGAGCCTCCTCGAGCTCACACTCTCAATCAATCTCAAGTGAAATAAATACATTGAATCAATAGCTCCATCTACTTCCAAGATGGTTGGGTCGCTGTGCCTTGACAGGAAGTTTTTTTCTCATCAGAATCCATCTTGCGCTTTTATAAATCCACCACTTCTCTGTAGAACAAATGCTGTCGTAATTCCTGGTCAGGAGCTTCTGCTGTTCATCACGAGGTTCTCGACAAAATCCAAACGAGGATCTACAGTGTAATGGTCCAGATTCGGCAAGTCACCTTCAATCACTTTCTTACCGAAAAGATGTGGCTCCCCCTGTTTTTTCTACAGGTATCTTCAGGGCTTTTGCTCTGAGAAGCTACATTTCCTGGTGCCCCGTCCTCATGAATTTACTCGTGCAACTAAATTGGCAACTAGATCCCACTCTGTTACAGGCAAAATAGGCAAATGTAACCGCCACTTCGTAACTATCATTTTTTTTCGCACTTCTCGCTCGTAGAACACACTTTCGGATGTTTCTTCTCTGATCGCTTCAATCTGCAAAAGTTTAAGTGCAACGTCAATTGCTATTTTCTGTGTCCTTGACTCCTAGCTTTCTCTTAACTGTTCTTCGACATCACCTGTACCGTTTTTCTCTCTCTCCCTTCTTTTCTCACTGTAACACCCTGCTCTCCAGTAACGATACTGCATTACTTGGGATGAAATGTTTATGAAAAACACTACATTTAATATATATATATATATATATATATATGTATGTATATATATATATATATATATATATGTGTGTGTGTGTGTGTGTGTGTGTGTGTGTGTGTGTGTGTGTGTGTGTGTGTGTGTGGATTTCGACGCCTGAAGAATTAATTACAGCTATTACTCCACAGAACTAACGATGTTTAACCGGCGTTAGCTATATTTAATATTGAAAAAAATTATATCTATGTGAAATTATTAAACATGTTTTTTTCATAATTTTAAGTTGATAAATTATAACAATTTTAGGACTTGCATTTTGAACCAACATATTAATCTTGTTTGCTATATTCGCATTTCGTCGGTGTAACCTAAAAATTTATTTTTCCGGTGTCTGCCTTCTCACTCAGCAAACTTCATGGAAATATGAACTGAAAGTTTCATTCAATGCACAAGATAAATTCTTCTCATAATGTTTTATCTAGAGAAAAGTAAACAAGTGACAAAGACGATTAAAACGATGATTAAACCATACACTGGTAGATGACATTTCAATTCAAATAAAACGTATTGCTGGAAATTAACATAGGCTTATTCAGCTTGGGAAAAAAAGTCAACCTACAGAAATGTAAACAAACTAAGTAGCATTTATATGTTAACCATCGAAAATTAATATCTGTTAACCATCGAAAGCAGAAAGAGTGCATCCCAAACCTGTAGATAAAACAAAAGATTATAGAATTTTAGCCAGTACAAAAATAAAGACCTGAAGACCGGAGCGTACAGCTGTCGAAATGTTTTAAATATAATAAAACAAGCAAGATGATTTCACATTTTATAAAAATGCCAAACAAAACAGACACCTGATGATGACTGAGTTACAATGGTCGTAACATTATCATTATAACGATATAAGTGAACATTCTGGTAAAAGTGTAAAGTATTAATAGTTTTAATTAATTTAATTCTTCTAAAAAGAAGAAGCAAGTACAATTAGTAAAAGGCAGGAGAGTACTTGGAACGAAATTTATGCATAGAACAATCCAATTCGAACGCGTTAGACTGAATATAAAATATATCGATAAATATTCATTATTCCAAATATTTTAATCTATTTTTTATAAATGTTGCTCTAGAAGGGTTGTATTTTTTCCAACATTAGAATTTATTTAGAGTATATTTTCCGATCTGCTCTTCTCTTCTTGGATATTACAAAACAGAAAAATGATCGCATCTGCTTCAAGACCCCTTGGGAGTAATATGTTTATGTAGACGCGTTAAATAGCGGGAGATCAAAACAAGTTAGAAACAAATGAAACGTCTCTATGGGAGACAATATAAACATGGAAGAAAAGACCAAAAGAATAATTGGCTGAAAATTTGTGATGAAAACAGGAGTGCTGAATCAAGTTCCCGGAAATAAATAAAACGATACAAACAGCAGAAAACAGCTTGTTGCATGTACATTATCTGCATTTTTTTTTTTTTTAGAAATTATCAAAACTAACTCTCATGACTTTGTTGATACAAAAAGAAAAAAAAAGAAAACTAATAAAATTATATGACATTACAAGACTAAAAATGATATTGAGATCAAACGATGAACGTATTTTAAGTCGTTGTATCGTCTTTTAACAAAATTGATGGGTAGAATTGTCAACGTCCTGTATTGATTTTGATTTGTCTTTTGTAATCGTTTCAACTCAAGCAAGGCAATACAGCTACTGGTGCGGAGGGGATTACATGAGTGAAGAAAAAGAAGAAAAGATAACAGTGTATGTCAGAGAATAGATAAGAGAAAGATGAGAACATTGGCAAATAGAGTTGCATGAAAGTAGAGTGGAAACAGTTGTTAGGGAAAGGATGCGAGTCACAGAGATAAGAGATGGCAATTGACATTGCGTTTAAATGTTTGGAGATTGTAGCTATCAGGTAAGCAAGTATACGGAAAGGAATTCCATAAGCGGGAAGTGCAAGCAAAGAATCTGATAGAGAAAAAGTTGCGATTATATTTGATCAGTTTTACAGTAAAATGTAGGACCTAGTCGCTAATTTAGTAGCTCCACTAAATTCATGCAGAAGGGGGCACCAGGGGCTAAGCTCATTAGAGCAGAAGCCGTGAAAATATTTGTATAAAAGAAAGCGAGAAGCCACATTAGGTCGGTGAGAAAGTCACCAGTGTTGATCTACAAGTTCGGAATCAAATATATTACAGATTCTCCGTCGGATTTTATCAAGAATCCCGAGATGAATAGCAGGGGTATACGACCAGATGTGATAGTAGTATTCAATGTACGGTTGAAAGGTGGATTTATATATGTGAATGATACATTCAGACATGAAAAACTTTTTAGCCCTACACAGTAAATCAACCATACTAGGAAAATATTTAGCTATGAATTCAATATAGTCATTCCATTTGTGAAAGGCGGATATACTTAGGTCGAGGAGGCGCAGTGTTCTGTTTCAGGTGGACCTGCTTGATTCCCAAAAAGCCACAGATTGGAGGTCATTTTCAAGATCAGCAGTGAGATTTGCTTTGTCAGTCTCGGCAGATTTCTTATCGAGGCTGGTATAAATAGATGCGTAGATAACTATAGGTGATCTGATTATACTAGGGAGATCTTTGATGAAGACCAGAATAAGCGTAGGATCTTGAATAGACCCTTTAAGAACATCCGCGTTTGTATGATTCCACCTGAAAGCATGCTCATTCAATACTATCTTCAATTTAAAAGAAACGACTGGATAAGGTCAAACAAAATTTCATTTATACTATAACCCTGTAGAGTCTGACAAACGCTTTCTAGATATCTAGTACAACGGCCCGAGCTTCGCTGTTCTTATCGAGGCCCAAGTATATATGCTCTGTGATGGTCATTATCATATCAGCAGTAGACCTGGTGAAGTGGAAAGCATACTGTATATCCAAGAAGAGGCCGTGGATTTGAGATGTTGAACCACTTAATTATTGGTAACAGCCTTGACCACTTTGCCAACAATTAGTAGAAGGCTGATAGGGCAATAATTAGAGGGTGAGAGCGTTCTCCAGAGGTTTTAAATACAGGAAACCCAGAGGGAGATTTCCAGCATGCAGGGAAGAAAGAAGCATAGAGACAGTATTTGTAGAGTTTGGAGAGGACAGAGGAGATATCAGGGGTACATTTCTTCAGAACATTGATCGGAATTCCGTCACCTCCGCTCACTTCATGTGGGTGAAGTTTGAAATTATGTTAAGAAACAGCGAGGGGGTAATGTTAAAGTCACTCAATTGAGCCATATTTCTAGATGGGAACTCGTGTGCGAATATATGTATACGCATAATTCAGAGTTATATTGGCTCCTAGGTTGTCAATGTTATCCAATAATAAGTCTGCTAGGAGAAAAGTCCACAGTATTACTTTCGATGATCCCATGATTGCATTTGATTCCACCAAAATCACAGATTTCGTAGAAATTTACATCCTACACACATTTAGTAGGATAGTTGACTCCAAACAAACCGGTCTATAAAGGAATGGTGAACTCATTGTTATCGCTAAAAGTCATAGACCACTATCCACTCGGATAGAAAATAAATTCTTTAAGGCCTTTAAATTACTTAAATTCAAGATAGAATTTTTTTCTTATCTAACAATAATCAACTTTATGGACATTACTTAAAAATTTCCAAACGAAGCATTTAAACCCTATCAAAATAACAAAAAATCCCCAACCCAGATTAATTTTTGCTCTAAATATTCCAGAATAATATTTTTAACATTCCTGCTTTTGTAAATGCCAGGATCAACAAATTATTTTCTAATAAGAACATGTTTAATGAAAAGGAAGTCCCTTACAGTCAGTTAGTCAGTTAAGTGCCATACGTGATAAACGCTTGGGCGATCATGTCTCGAAAGAGACATGACTGACTGGGCATAAGATTATCCCGCAGTAGGTTGCCATTGCTTTCTGCGGTAGATTGGTTGCCAGCCAAGGCTATAGAACCCAATCTGTCCGGTTATTTAACCAATAACTGGAAGGAAGAGACGGACTAATACCTTTCCCAAGGGTATTTGCGCTTAAGTGAATGCAATGAATTCAACTGGAATTTGAACTCGGCTCCCCGATTTCTCGTTCTGAGCCGATATCCACTGTACCACAACGCACATCTAGTCCCTTACAATATAGCCCAAAAAACGAAGTTTTAGTTAGGAATTATGCTACCTAGAGTCCACTAAAAATACCGGACTAAATAAACTCAAAATAGAAATAGAAGAGTAACATGTTTTAACACCCCGCCACACCTTCTGTCAACTATCTAATATCAATATCAGTCCACATATTCTGAATTGATTGACAAAAAATTAACTTGAAAAAGCTCTAATAAAGTTTAAAAGAAAATAATTAAAAATTAGTTATTCTTGCACTAACGATATTAATAGCATTAACCAATTCCCATAGAATTACAAAGTTTCTCTGGCTTGTGTAACTACTTTCGACTATATTTTCCAAAAACTTTGCGAAAAAATATTGAAATTTGGATTTTGTCCGAAATCATCTCTTATGTAACGGTTAAATCAAACAAGACAGCGCTATTATATGTATTTTATTTTGTTGGTGTATTAAATAATTTATGCACATTATTGATACTACTTCCTATGGAGAAAATATTTTATTTAATCTGAGTTGCTTCATTTGCATAATAATAGTAGCTTAATCGAAATTTGAAATTTATAAATTGTAATTGAACGGGAATATTATCTTGGTTAAATTTAAAGAAACATTTTCTTTTTAGCTTAGTTCCCACAATAAAAGATAAAATTATGACATTATATTAATCCGTGATGGGATGGTGACGAACAATTAAGACCATATTAAGAGAATATATAAAACAGATATCAGTTGACATTGACTTAAAAAAGCTGAGATCGTACAGGTCAGGGAAGCAGCGTTTAGAGAGTATGTTCTAGAAAATAGCACTTCTGGAGAAAAGATCCTTACCAAAAATCTACGAAAGAAACGAGACATGACCGATTTAGGATCAGTCGAAGTGCCTACTCCCTAAGCTATTGGCGCCTGGTTGAGAGAGGTAGAAATTTTAGCGTGTTATATATATATATATACAGTGTATACACATGCGAGCCGCCAGGAGAACTCAATTCACTACTAATGAGTAATGCGTCAATCGCAAAAGTGGTACATGTTTTTATAATTTTATAATTTGGAGATAAAGAATATTAAAAGTTTCCATGTTTTCCGACTTTTGGAGGGCTTTCAGCCACTTCACAAGCAATTTACAAAGATGCTTTTTTTCTGCTGTTGTTAGGTCCTCATAAAAAGGAACCATGTAAGAATACTGAAAAAAATTGAATCAAAATTGAATATAATCCTCGTTGTCCTAGTTTTTAACGAAACACACACACACACACACACACACACACACACACATATATATATATATATATATATATATATATATAGATTCTATTATAATAAAGAACGTGGTGTGGTGGTGGTGTATATATATATATATATATATATATATATATATATATGTATAAATTAAAAAAGGATTAATTCAATGATGTTGAATGACCATTTCGATATGAAGATCCCCACGGGGGATAACACATCACCTCAGCAACAGAAAATTCTGTTGCTGAGGTGATGTGTTATCCCCCGTGGGGATCTTCATATCGAAATGGTCATTCAACATCATTGAATTAATCATTTTTTAATTTATATTTGCTCTGTAATATTTTATTACATGGAGCTCTCTTCCTGTATCATTTTTTAATATAAAAAAAAATTTAATATTAATTAGGATCGGGTTTTTGGAATTTACCTTCCTGCTTTTTTCCCTTGGATTAAAGTATCTGAATTAAAATATATATATATATATATATATATATATATATATATATATATATATATTCTGTATCCTAAAAAACCGTCGTGTTTTATATATATATATATATATATTATTTTATTTCATATATAAATAGTATAAAGAGCGTCATCAGTTCCCATCATAACGAACTGTGAAAGAATTTCTATTAAACAAATACTTAACATGGTATAGCATTCTCCTGCCACTGCAGATCCAAGGAAAATTATTCGGTTGAAGGTAAATGTAAATCTACAAGTGATATCCCAATCTACTATCCTCCCCACAGAAAAATACAAGGAAAATTATAACATGTATATCGGATTTTCCGCAACAGTTTGGAAACAGATTTTATTCTCATCAGCACGAATTACCAACATTAAATTAAAATCTCAGACAGCTCTTTCCCGAAAATACTGGGAAATGAAAAAAGTAGACCGATACCCAGAGACACATTGGAAAGTTATGGATTTAGCCCGTACTCCCAATAACCTCAGGGATAAATGTAACCTCCGTTTAGTAGAAAAATAGTAAAATAAAATATCAATGTCAGGATTTCCATCTTCTTTCCCTACATTTATTATATTTATTTATGTATAATAACAATAATATTAATGCCAACAATGATGATAATATTAAGAATTGCTATAATATATTTAAAAAAAAACCAGCGAGTATAAACGCGAGGGGAAAAAGTGCCAGCCGACTTGCACTGACCATCCGTTAGGTGAAACCTAGGTAGGTCTGTTGGTTTTAGGTTAGATTTATTCTTATATATATATATATATATATATATATATATATATATATATATATATATAGGTTATGCTGTAGAAATTTAATGAATATACACGATATTATAGAAAACCTAAGAAATTCATCAGCAACAATATGAGATTTACTACTTAGTAATATACGATTTTGGCGTAGACAAAACTACTGAAATAATAAATGAAATCTATAATAGTGGTGAGATATCGAAAGACTTAAGCAGAATGATATTCGTAACGCTGCCTAAGAAGCCAGACGCAATGGAATGATAGTACCACCAAACAATCAGTTTAATGAGTCACATACGAAAACTCATCATTTAAATCATTATGAATAGAGCGTGCAGTATTATCAGTTCACAGATCGGAAAAGAACAGTGAGGTTTCGTCACGTGAATATTATGTTTTTCTTAAAAGCACTAATATTTATATAATTATTTTGGCCGGCACCTGGTAAAATTTCTTGCCTCATTGAATTGTTTAATACAAATTCTTTATTCATCACTGAATATCACTTTCATTCGAATATTACTATCCCGTTTCATTTATATTAAGGATTGCCTTTTTGATTTTACGATCCTTTCTATCGATGTAATTGACAGCACTTTTCTTGGAATAATTTTTCTTTTTATCTATGTCAAACTAGTTGTTGAGAGTTGTCCTCTTCTATTTCCAGAGAATTTGTCTATGAATGTTTCTCCGGATATTTAGATTTACTAAGCGCTAATGAGTAACAGTACTCATTGAGAATAGTATTGACTAATCTGTTATAATAATTTACCTAGCGAGACTATAATATTACACAACATCGACGTTCTTTTAGCTCAGATTTATTTAGAGATTCACAAGACGATTTCCTCAAAATCGGGTTATGGCATATTTCCCTCTACACAAATTGTAAAAAATTGATACCGTTAATTTTTGTAATTTAATCGCATTTGTTTGATAATTTCAATGAAGCCAGAATACATAGCTACTAAATAAAATTGTATTGTTTACCAAAAGTAATTAATTTATTTACAGTTAGATAGAATTCCCAAATAAAAATCCGCCTATTTTTCATCTGTCCCACAAGTCCGGAGATTTTTCACAACTTTTTATCCCTTGTAACTCTTAATAGAATTAGTCTTTTTGTCAATTCAATTAAATCCTTTCCTGTATCCATTTATTCAAGCTCACTATGTAGATTATGCGTTGTTTGCTTCTCTTATTCTTTTCCCTCTTTTCCTCTTGTGAGTATCATATTCTTCAAGCCCTCCTTTCTCATTATCTGTCCCAGAAACCTCAACTGTTTCTTCCTGATGTCAAGTATAAGTTTCTTTCTTCTTTCCATTTTCTCTAAAACTTGGTCATTGATCACAATATTTGTCCATGGAATCCTAAGATTCCTTTTGTAGGACCATACTTCTGTTCTTTCAAGACTCTTCAACTTTGAGGAGACTAATGTGCACTCATCTTTATACAGGAAGACAAATATCACGTAACAATTTAATATTATTTTCCTTGTTTCTAGCAAAATTTTTAATTTCTGAGAATTCTGCTTAACTTTTGGAATGCTTCCTTGGCTATCGTAATACGCCTTTTGGTTTTAGTATCACACTGTCCATCCTCTATTAAAATAATTCCCTTATACTTAATGTTGTTGTAATTGTTTGCTTTTGATATCTCCGATTTTCAATAAGCACTTTGAGCTCATTTTTAGCCGGGTTTTACATATGTGTGTTCTGGTGAAGTGGATATCAGAGAGATGAGTTCGAATTTCAGTTACATTCATAGCATTCACTTACGCGCAAGAAAAGTGATTAATCACACACTTCCCTCCAGGTATGGGCTAAATAACAGGACAGACTCTATAGCCTTGGTTGGTAACCCACCTACCGCAGAAAGTAATGGCAACATACTGCGGGAAAATCTTCTGCCAAGTCAGTCATATGCCTTTCGAGACATGATCACCCAAGCGTGTATCACGTAAGTCTCTTAACTGACTGATACATATATGTATGTGCTTGTTTGACAGTATGCGTAAAAACAGAGATATACAATATATGTTTGATTCCCCGGTCCAAAACAGAATCTAGATTTTTATACTATCACAAACATGATTGTTATTTTTTGTGAAGGGGACGTTTTTAACAACTACTCGCACATAATTCAGTTTAAGTAAACACACAAGTTAATAGAATAAATATTCTGATATACTTACATAACTTTTAGTCATTAACATGTGCGCCTAACAAACTTTATATCGTTGTCAATTCATGAACTTCTGAGACGTCCATCATATATTTCTGGTTTTGCACAGACAGGCACGTGTATGAGAGTTTTAATTTAAAATATCCGAAATGGGGACTTACTGCACAGTTTACCTAACAGCCTTTCAAATTCCTTCTTCGTCCTTGCTTACAGGTCAGATGGTGCAGTTTGTAGACAAATCTTACTCGTTTTAACAAGCCTGATTAGACAACACGACGGCGACATTATTGTTATTAGCATTTTCTTTTCCTTTTTCTTCATGCATTGTTATCTACTCAACAATTCTTTCTCATTTTCGGGAAGACATAATTGAGATATTTCTATCTGCCAGAGAAAAGGATGTTAGCAATTCTCAACAAAGCACGGTTCGGTGTTGATATTTCTAAAGTATATTATATGAAAACTTGAATGCGTTTACAGTAAAAAGAAACGGAAACGAAGCAGCTTCAAATCGACCGACCAGAGTTAATAAGAACGGGAATACAGTACAAAACAAATAAAATAGGTCTGGCTAAAAGAAGATATATATATATATATATATATATATATATATATATATATATATATATTCTAATTATTTTCTCCTTTTTTCACCTATGCTTTTTTCCTTTTTATTCAGTTTGTCAATAATATTGATTTCTTTCAGAGAGGCAGTCTTTTAATATTTCTTCCTTTTTTAATAGGAATGTTTTGCACTCAATGACACGCTCTAACAGAAACAAAAATATATTTAAAAAAACAAATTAAATAAACTGTTTCTGCTCAAATAATATCCAATCACGTCCGTTGTATTTTAAGCCCATAATTGTTAAACAAATGCAAGGTTATATATTGTTCCCGCCTTGTTACATTTGTGGCGGGAAACGCAGGACCAGTTCGAGCGTTTTTGATGCATAGACCAAATGTACTCCCTGTTCATTGGTTCTGTCTTAATCGTTATTGTCCCAACCTCTGGGGTGTTTAAGTTCATTTTGCTACCATAAAAACCATCAATACAAACAACTTTTCATTGTATTTCAAGAGGTAAATAAAAACAAATACAAATATTCCCTCTTTAGATCCATTACGGACAGAGTGCAGTGTTATTATTTTTTGCCAAATAAATAAGATCCAGAAATACAAAAAAACGTTTTTTTTTCTACTTTTCTTTAACAAGAGGTCTAAAGGAAATATATTTTGAATATTATGATGCCGGGGCGCCCTCGATGACTAATGCTGGAGGATGCACGCAATGGCTTGGTTTAAAAAGTTACCGTAAATTACAGAGGACTTAATAGCGTTATAAAGAATTTGAAACCTCAACGGTGTGGTTTGCTATATACGTGGCGACTATTTGCTGTGACGAAGAGATGTTGGTGTGAGATATATTCTTTTTCATTTTTGGCTTGTCTGCTTCTTCTGAGCGCTGTGTGCCTTTCCGAGACGGGCAAATCTGTCTTTACCCAATTTCCAGTAAGTAGTAAATATTAGCAAATGTTGTCTTTTTAATATCTCTTCTAATCCTTGTTTAGCCACACATTTGGAAACTTTTTTTCATCCTCCTGTTCATTTTACCCTATACCATCAGGCGCGACCTCTCTCCACATTTTCCTGCCATTTATAACACTCCTCTTTGTAGCTTTGTCATTTAATATCTTAGTCTCTGTTTCGACAACCTTTAGTACAAACTACTCATACTTATTCTATGTGTCATGTTCATTCCGGAAGTAGGGATCATACCTCTTCACAATTTCTAATTCTTTATAGAGATTTTGAAATAAATTTTCTTTTTCGCTATCGCTTCTAATACCTGTTGTAACAAATATTTAAAGAATTTCATTCTGTTTCTTCTTTTGCATGTGAGGCGTCCCATTATGATGTGGGCTATCATGACTCTCCACAATTTTCTGTCTGATTTTCCAAAATTGTTTATTTTTTCTATTTCTCTTAATTCCTGTTCTGCCAAACATTTACACAAACTCGTTCGGTAGGTTATACTGTGTTTTTATTTGTCCTACTATCCTTCAATACGTTATGTGTAATTTCTAAATCTTTCTTCATTACGTGTCCTAGATATGTCAACTGTCTCTTACGATGTTATTAAGGTATCTTTTTGTTTTCAATTTCTTGAAAAGTTTGATATTGTTCACATGTTCAGTTCATAGTATTCTCAGTCGCTTAAAGTACGAAATTTACGAGATGTTCTTTTTAATAAGAACAGAAATTTATTTAGAGAAATTATATTTTTATGAATGAAAGTGCTTCATTGTGCTCAGGAAAAAAAGGAATCGGCATTTACAGATCCATAGTGATTCTCATAAATGGATCTTGACATAATTTCTAATGAAAACGTCTGGTTTATTTCAGCCTTGAATTTTTAAATTCAATATTTTAATATTTTGTTTCGCAATAATGTATGCAGGAATATGAGACATAACCTCAGTGAGAACTGTTTATAATAACTTTCTAACAACTGCTGTTTTCTGGGTATCGAAAGAAAATGCAATTAATAAAGAAAATACACAATAATTAATAAAACTATTTCTGACATTTGATATGAAATCAGCTTAATTTTACGAGGTATGATAAAAAATATTATGACTGTTTGTGTAGTAACAAAGTAAGTAGAGAGAACTTGCTAAACACAAACTGTCCATGAACCCTATCAAAAATACACACGATGTTACAACGTCCTTCATATATTCCGTTCTTTATAGCCGTACTTGAAAGGAGTGTGTAAGATGTGGATGTCTCACAGAACAATAAACTTCCATCACCGGCCATGGCTTGTACAACGATTCCTGGACGCGTACAACATTCATCAGTGAGAATTCATCCTTCAAAGGTAAAGGATACACATCCTATATCATTTAACAATCAACCGAAACGCAAAAATTCTCTCGCACTTCCCGCCTGTGGAACTCGCTCGCGTATTCTTGCTTTCCTGACGGCTACAACCTCCAGAAATTTAAATGCAAAGTCAATACTCATCTACTAACCACTGGACTCTAGCTCTCTCCCCACACCTGTATAACCTTCCCTTTCTCTCCACCTATGTATCTGTCATCGCACCTGCTTTCTCAGCTTTCTATTGTTCCTTTCTAACTAGTTTGTACTCCTCACTCTTTTCTAATTAATCTTTTTACATTTATGTAGCCCCCTGCACATCAGTGGCGTTTCCGCCTTGCTCGGGGTGAAATGATTAAAAAAAAAAAAGTATAATTAAACACCCGCAAAAATAGATCAGAATGACTGAAAACATATTTAGAAAAATCCAGACCAAGGGAATTTTCCCAAGCCAGTGGGAAAATTAAGATTCTACATTCTAATAGGATATTAAATAGAAAACTGAACTATGACCCCGATCAAATATTTCTAACACCTACAAAATGGGTATGCGGTCGTATCGGACCACGTGACCTGCTAAGTACGTTTTCCCGTTCCTTGACCGGTCAAAAACAGTCTAAATGGGAACAGAGAGAGATGACAAGCTAAAATATAACAAAGGAAGTTTCAAGCTTTTCCAAAATATTTTCAGTCATTCTGATTCATTTGTGCGCAATTTTACTTTTTGCGTTTCAGTTAATTGTTGGATGACAGAGGATTTGCCCCCTATACCCTCAGACACACAGTTTTTATAAATATTGAAAATATTTCTCACTATGTTCATGCATGTTCGTACGAATCCATTTGATTATGGTCGTTTAAAGCCTGAACTAAAGGGTAAATTTGTTCTCGTCGTTTAATGTCAGATTTGTTAATCGCGGTTTGCTATTATTGTGTGTGTTTGTTGCGATCAATCGTTGTCCATTGAAGGGTCGCTTTTTTTCTGTGTTGAGACTTGTATACGGAGTATGGAGTCGTTAGTTGTAATTAGTTTGCGGGAGTTTGTTTATTAAGTTCTGTTTTGTCCCTCGTAGGCTGAAAAGAAAAAAGAGTCCAATATCGTATTTGAGATGTGCATGATTAGAGATTTCGACGAAAGTGTACAAGAAGTCTCTGAAAATTTTTGCTTTGGTCTGGGTTTTTCAATTCTCAATTCCCTCATTAGAGAAACACGATTTTAAGATGTTGGAAGTGTCATAACGGAAGACTCAAAGTGCGAGACAGGTATCTTAAGGCGAGTTGTCATGGCTAAGGACACGTTCCAGAAGCTTAGTAGTGTATTAAGGAGACAAGAAAACTTCGCTAAAAACAAAGAAAAAAGTACTGGATTGTTATGTGGTATCAGTTCTTCAAATGGCAGTGAATGCTGGACAATATCACCAAAGATGAAGTAAAAACTTGAAGCAGCTGAAATGTGTTACTACAGAAGGACGCTGCGGATATCATGAATCGAGCATGTGAGCATTGTTGTGGTTTTGTTAAGGATGGAAACGAAAAGGAAATTAATACTGAGCATCAGGAAGAGACAGCTAAAGTTCCTGGGAGATGCAAGACAGAGGCAAAGGAGGCAGAGGAAAACAACGGATAACAAATTTCAACGGCCCGAGCAGATGGATGACAGAAGGGGGATTGCGTGGTGTATTAAGAGGAAGTGCGTTAATAGGGAGAAGTGGATGGCCATCATCGTCCATGTTCTGAAAAGACAAGGCACATAGCAGAGGAAAAAGAAGAAGAAGATAAAGAAGAAGAAGAAGATAAAAAAGAAAAAGAAGATAAAAAAGAAGTAGAAGAAAAAGAAGAAGATGAAGAAGAAGAAGCTAACGAAGAAGAAGAAGATAAAGAAAAATAATAAGAAGGAGATAAAGAAGAAGAAAAGGAAGAACAAATATAAGAGAATTCGATCAGGTAGTTATTTCTATCCCTGCAAAAAAGAGTTTCAGAATCTTTCCTCAATGGAAACGACGATGGATAAAGTGCATGGCTTCATCAGTGAACTACTTCGACGGAGATTAAATACCGGATTGATATTTGTTGTAGTTTTCTTTTTTATAGCTTCAATTCCGATACTTTTTGATCTGTCATCGTATCGTTATATTTATTTTTTCTACTTTCTACTTTATCTGATTGTTCAGTTATGACTTTCATATTTAAAAAAAAAAAAATTTCATAATCGTTTTTACTAAAAGGAAACTTTCAGTGTTTCTTATGGATGGAAGAAACTTTATTCGGATGGATGATATTTCTCCATTCTGCACAATAACATTTTTAAAGAATAAAAAAACACAGTGTCGTAGAAAAATTGTTCTACTGATATAAATGGACGTCAATGGGGTCACATTGGCTGAAGGTTTTGAAGAACACAAGTTTATTGTTCGCAATAAAATTAAAAGAAATTTTAGAACAAACATGCATTTAGTTTATCCGGTATAACCTAAATAAACATTTGTGGTATGTTAAAGCAAAAAAACAACATATTTCATAAAATATTTCAATATAAATATTGGTTTATGAATTAAACCATATGTAAAACAAATATATTTTTCGAGAGAACGGAAAAGAATGTATTGTTAGGAATACACAAACTAAACATATGAGTGAGGAATGTTTAAACCTTTCTTCTAGGAGACACTAATAGTTAAGCAATATTTATTCGGGCAGAACAGAAATCCTACTTACTTAAAGGAAATATATTTCTCACAGGTATGCTAAGGATGTCTTTGTAAAGGATTTTAAATGCTTGTTTGAATATTTTTTTTTTATCATTTCACCCCGAGCAAGGCAGAAACGCCACTGATGTGCAGGGGGTTACATGAATTTAAGAAGATTAATTAGAAAAGAGTGAGGAGTACAAGCTAGTTAGAAAGGAACAATAGAAAGCTGAGAAAGTAGGTGCGATGACAGATACATAGGTGGAGAGAAAGTGAAGGTTATACAGGGGAGGGGAGAGAGCTAGAGTCCAGTGGTTAGTAGATGAGTATTAACTTTGCATTTAAATTTCTGGAGGTTGTAGCCGCCAGGAAAGCAAGAATACGGGAGTGAGTTCCACAGGCGGGAAGTGCGAGAGAGGAAGCTGCAGGAGTAGAATTGTCGTCTGCATTTGGCTAACCTGACTGTGAATGGGTGGGACCCAGTTGCCAGTCTGGTTGCACGGGTAAACACCTGTTGAGAAGGCATCAGTGACTTAAGCTCATCCGAGCAGAAGCCATGAAAGTATTTATAGATGAGACAGAGGGAGGCCACATTTCGACGATGGGAAAGTGGCTGCAGTCGAGTCGCCAGATCAGTACCTATCACATTACAGACTCTCCTTTGGAGCTTGTCAAGAACACTGAGGAGAACGGCAGGGGCACCTGACCATAAATGGCAGCAATACTCCATGCACGGACGGATGGTTCACTTGTATATATGCAGGATGGATTCAGGTGGAAAAAACTTCCTGGATCGACATAGTGACCCAATCTTCTTAGCAGTAGATTTCGCTATGGATTCAATATAATGGTTGCATTTGAGGTCTGAGGACAGGGTAAGTCCGAGGAGGCGCAGTGTATTACTCTCCGGGAGAATCATCTGGTCCATGCTTATGGGAGGCAGAAGAGGTTGCCTGTAATGGTTGACAGACAACAGCTTGGTCTTAGAGGAATTGAAGTTGACAAGCCACTTCTTGCCCCAGTTCACCACAGAGTGCAGATCCCGCTCAAGGTCAGCAGCGAGATTATGTCTGTCCGCCACGACAGGTTTCTTAATGGAGCGGGAGTATATTGTAGTGTCATCTGCGTAGATGCCTACTTGGGACTTTATCTCATCTGGGAGGTCGTTGATGAAAATAAGGAAGAGCGTCGGGCCCAGGATAGAGCCTTGTGGGACACCAGCATTCGTGCTGTAGGACGAAGAGGCACGCCCATTCAGAACGACCTTCATTTTGCGGTTATTTAAGAAAGATTGGATTAGGTCAAGCAGGCGACCGGTAATACCATAACCGCGTAGTTTGCATAGGAGGCCAGGGTGCCAAACCCTGTCGAAAGCATTGGAGATGTCCAGAGCAACCGCGCGAGCCTCGTCAGACTCATCAAGGGCCTGTAGCATGTACTCCGTTACAGTTGTTAGCAGGTCGGCTGTGGACCTGTCAAAGCGGAATCCATATTGCCTGTCGGAGAACAGTTTGTGGGCGGTAAGATGATGAACTATTTCAGCATTGATTATAGACTCGAATTCTTTACCGAATATCGGTAGAAGACTGATAGGGCGATAGTTGGATGGGTCCGAGGGTTCACCACAATTCTTAAAGACAGGAACGACTGAGGAGAATTTCCAGCATGCAGGAAAGCAGGAATCAGAAAGGCAGTAGTTAAACAGTTTACAGAGGACAGGGGAAAGTTCAGGGGCACACCTCTTAAGGAGGATTACCGGGATACCATCGTCACCACACGCCTTATGGGGGTCGAGTTTTGAAATTACTCTGGATACTATTGTAGGGGCAATATATACGTCGTGCAGTTTGGCCTCAGTTCTAATAGGGAAGTCGGGTGGGTGCACTCCAGACGAGTCGAATGTGGAGTTGGATGAGAATCTGCGGGCAAAGCACTCAGCTTTGTCCGCAGATGACGCGAGAACATCAAATCCTTGGATTAAAGGAGGTATTGAGGATTTCCTATTGTTGAGCACTCGTTTACAAATCTTCCAATAGTCCTTGGAGCCGAACTTGCGGTCAGCTATGTGCTGTCGCATTCTCTCAGCAAACAACTGTTTGGCGTCATTTAGGGTTCTCTTGCACTCACTGCGAGCAGATGTGAACAGGCGCCTATCGTGATCAGTTGGCTGTCTCCGGAATAGACGGAAGTAATGGTTCCTGTGGGCAATGGCGGCTGAGCAGGCCGGTGAGAACCACGGAGAGGAATGAGGTTTTAAGCAATACTTCCTGGTGGGTATGACGGCATCAATGCCAGCTTTCACCCATGACGAGACCTCAGAGGCACAGTCATCAACTGATAGGTCAAACACTTTTCCCCAAGGGACGTCGCAGTGGTTTTACATGCTTTTTAGTTCGTAACTATAGCCTATTCTCCAGACTACACTACATAGCAAAAACAAACATGTAAAGTGACAGATATTCCTAAAGATACGCGCTCGTGTGCGTACGAACATGCACACACACCGACGAATGTATATGTATATTATAAATGACTGGCGTGATATATCCGACAAATAATGTATAGGTAGAAAATATGAAAACTAGTTGACTATTGAATGGTTGAAGATTTTCGGTTGAACTTTATATGACCACCACATATATTGCGAAAGTAACCCGAACTCAAGTATTCAACATCTTTCATGTTATCAAGAAATTCCTCTTTATGTCTTTTTCTTTCTTTATTTCTTTCTTTCTACGCGCGCGCACACAGACACAGACACAGACACACACACACAAACACACACACACACACACACATATATATATATATATATATATATATATATATATTAATGTATATTTGGGCATCCACCTATCATTTAAAATGTTTCGTTAAAAACGATCGACAAAGAAGATGCTATTAATTTTTTATTTAATTTTTTTCAATTTTCTCACATGTTTCTGTTTTGCTGGGGATTAGGAATACAAAAATGTTTCTTAATTTTCAGTTTTTAATTCTTTAAAAGCCATTTTCAGGGATGTTATTTTTCCGGTGTTGTTATGTCCTCGTGTTTGAGTGTAATGTAATTACAGAAAAAAAAATACATTACTCTCAAACATGGCGACATAACAACTCCGGAAAAATAATATCCCTGAAAATGGCCAGTGAAGTGGCAGAAAGCGCTTGGAAATTAAAATATTATGGAACGGTTTTACATTCCTTATCTCCAACAAAAAATAAACATAAAAATACTAAAATAATTAAATCCAAAATGAATCTTCCTTGTCGATCGGTTTTAACGAAACATGTTTATATATATATATATATATATATATATATATATATATATATATATATATATATATATAATCATTTTCCCCAAAACAAGGCAGTACTCCCCCTGTTTCGCAGGGAGTTACGTAAAAGGTGAATGACGAGAAAGAGGAACAATTAAAAGGACGTTTCAATGAATGGATAAGAGAAAGATGAGACCATCGATGAGAGCTGTGTGAGAGTAGGATAGAAAACGAGAAAAATATGATACGAGAGGTGTCACGTAAAGAATACGAGTCAAAGAGATAAGTGATGGTAATTGACATTGTTTTTAAATTTTGGTAGATTATAGCTGTCAACGAAGAAAGTGTACAGAAAAAAAATTCCACAAGGGAGAAATATGAGAAGCTGCTTAGTAAATATTGTGGATATATTTTAACAGTTCACCGAAAAGGCTAGTCTAGTAGCTCGAGTAAATTCATGCCGATGTGTCACCAGAGAGCTAAGCACATCGGGGCAGAAACTTTGAAAGTATTTGTAGAAGATATTGAAGGAGCCACATTACATCGGTGAGAAAGTAAATGGAGTTGAGCTATCTGGTAAGGATCAATTACATTATTTATTACCGGTTGGATTTTTTAAGAATCCTCAGATGAATTATTGGGGCAACCGACTAGATGTGACAGCAGCATTTAATGCACGAGCGGATAGTAAATTTATACATGTGCAAGATAAATTCAAACGAGAACAAATTGCTGGCACTACACAGTAAACCGATCTTCCTAGCAACATATTTAGATATGGAATCAATGATGTCATTTCACTGGAGTTCAGCTGATAGAGATAGGTCGAAGAGATACAATGATTTGCTTTCAGGGAGATTAGCCTGATCCAGAATGATGATGTGCAGAAAATATAGTAGCTAAAAGATAGCAGCTTCGTTTTGGAAGCTTAAAGATTGAAGATCCATTTCACTTACGACACTACCACAGATTGGAGGTCATTTACGATATCAGCAGCGAGATTTGCTTTGTCCACCAGAGCAGATTTTCTTACGAGGTGAGAGTAAATGGTGGACTCGTCAGCATAGATGTCTACTTGAGAAATTATTACATCTGGAAGATTGTTGATTAAGATAAAAAAAAGTGTTGAACCTAGAATAGAGTTTTTCAGGAAAAACACGTTTGTATGATAGTATCTGGAAGGGTACCCATAAAATACAACATTCAATCCGTAATTTGAAAGAACTGGATTAGATCAATCAAGCGTCCTGTTATACCATAGCCCTACAGGTTGCGTAGAAGGAAAGCATTCCAGTATCTGTCAAATGTTTGGAGATATTTAAAGCAAGAGCACCAGCTTTGCTGTTCTTATTGAGAGTCTGGTATATATATATATACTTTCATAGTCGTTAACATATCAGCAATAGACCTGTTGAAGCGGAAAGAATACCGTTTATCTCAGAGGAGGCAGTGGTCTCTGAGATGATGTACCACTTCAGCATTTATAATGATTTCTAGCACATTACCAAACATCGGTAGAAAGTTAATAGGGCGATAATTACATGGGTCTGAGGGATCTCTAGAGTCTTAAATACAGAACCCACAGAGGAGGACGTCCAGCAAGCACGAAAGCAAGAAGTAAAGAGGCAGTAGTCGTAGATTTTGGAGAGGAGAGTTGAGAGTTTAGAGGCACATTTCTTCAGAACAAAATTGGTATTACCACACCTCCACTCGCCTTATGGGGATTCAAGTTTTAAAATTATTTTAGAAACCAGTGAAAGGTTAATGTGAACATCACTCAGTCTTTTACACGAAATCAGATGTGGATAACCCAGACGAAACAAATGTCGAGTTGGTAGAGAATCTGCAAGCAAATGATTCGGCCTTTAGCGCTGAAGATTTGAGAACCTCAAATTGATTGATTAAATAGCGATTGGATCCGAAAATTCCTGGATGCTATACGCTGCTTCATTCTTTCAGCAAAAAACAGCTTAATATCATTTAGGATCCTCTTGCGATCGTTATGAGCAGAGGTAAAATCCGGCTAATATTTTCAGATGCGTTGCTCTTGTGGGCAATAGCGGTTGAGCTAGTAGAGAAGAACCATGGGGACGTAACATCCTGGCTGAAATGAAGGAATTGATGCCAGCTTTAACCCAAGAGAAAATCTCAGATGCACAGTTTTTAACAAGAATACTAAAAACTTTGTTTCAGGGGACGTGACGCAGAAAATAGTGAAACGACTCTCACTCAGCTCTTTGTTAGCAGTAAGATATTCTGCTAGTCGGGGGGTCCTGAGGTAAGGGGAAGTGGACATTGAATTTAGGTTGTCACACATGAAATTACACACTTTTTAGTCAGATTATATACGTACGTCTAATGAAGTAAGCTCATTAGTATGTAAACAAATTATGAATATGTAATATTGACATATTCCTGATTTGTTTTATTTCCCCACCCCAAAAAAGCAAAGCACGACCGCATAACTCTCAATGAAATGTCCAAAAGCTGCATAGCCTGAATTATCCAATTTTATCTCATCCTTTATATTCACCTGATATCTGTCTTATTGATTATCACTTATTAAAAGTATTGAGTTTTCATACGCAATAAAACAGTTTCTAATAGGTGGAAGGTACTAAAAGTATTTGAACTGTTTATCACGTCAAAGTATAAGAATTTTAAAGGTACGTTGGATTACAGTCATTTATCAGCACAGTGCCTATTTCATCTAAATGAATATGTTCTTTAACAGTTTACAATCGTTTCATTCATTTTTTATAGAGTGATTCACTTAATGTGTGACATCCTAATGAATACGTGTGTGTGTATGTGTAAATTATTTTCAGATAGAATGTATCTGTAAAAGGAACAAAATGAATAAAAAAACAAAAGCAATTTATTCGAACTACTAGACTGGCAAATAGATTCAACACTTTGACAGTGAAATTAAGCAAATGTATCTGCAACTTTTACTCTATGAGCTTCTTTTATCGAAATTTCGTTGAGGAATTTTCTTCTTTATACTTGCTTCCCTTATAGCTATTATCTGCAAGTGTTTAAATACAACGGTAAATGTCATCACTTATTTCCTTGATTCACATCCTTTTCTTGAAAAAAACTGTATCTTGTTTTTCTTCCTTAACGCTTTAATTTCACGCATCTCTCTTCATACTAGTGTTTCCATGCTTGTCCATCCCTTCTACAACATCCACTATGATCTGTTTTTCCCTTCTCTTCACTCTAATCTTATTTAAACCATTCCGCACCAGTGGTAGTAATGTCTCGCTTGGTGTGAAAAAAAAAATATAAAAAAACGTATCTATGAAACCAAAAGGAATCTTATACACAACAATTTATCAAATGATATAAAAAATATCTCACGTATTAAAAGTGAAACAATTTACTCAGAAAGAAAATTCTTTACTGTGCCACTATCGAAACATCAAAACAAATCTACGCACGTTTTCTTTCTCACATTTCAATTTTCGAAAAAAAGAATTTCTACTTTCACAACATAGACAACCACAAAAATTAAAAAAAATAAATCCATAACCTCATGTTTTACAAGATACACAGTACATACACGCATCCAAAAATGTATCAATGTCACCCCAAATTAAAGAGTAGTAATTGATTCAAAAGATATATATATATTTCTGGAATATTTCTCGCGTAATTTGTCTTACAAGACTATGAATTATAACACATTGTGTTCTTCAGATGTTTCGAATGTCTATTCCACTACCTTGCTAAACAATATCATCAAAGTTCAAAGAAAAACTAGAAGAAAATAAAATGTGTTCCTACTGAAGGATGCTGCTTATACCATGGACAAAGCATGTGAGCAATGATGAGGTCTTGAAAAGGATGGAAACGAAAAAGAAACTAATATTGAGCATCAGGAAAATGCAACTAAAGTTCATGTGGAATGCAATGAGGAAGTAGGATTAACAGAATCTGATGCTAACAAGCCAGATAGAGGGAAGAATACAAGGGAAAGCAGCGGTTAACATATTTGAAGGGCCTGAGAAAATGGATGACAAAACTGGGGTTGCGTTGTGTCACAGGAAAAAGTGTGCTAAGAGCCACCAGGGTTAGGTAGACATGATTGCCTACATCCTGAAAGAACAAGGCACATAGAAGAAGAAATAATTACACTACCTGATAAATATTTATGGACATTGTTAAATTTACAACCGTTGCTGAACAAGTGATACCGTTGCTTTTAAATATAAACACGTACAACAAAATAAATGCTATATTTTGCATGAAATATTTCCTCAGCTCGACAGTTAAAATAGTTTACTACTTGCTTTTTTATTCATATATATATATATATATATATATATATATGTGTGTGTGTGTGTGTGTGTGTGTGTATGTGTTTGTGTTTATATATAGATTATATGCAATAAATATATATATATGTATATATATATATATATATATATATTGTGTGTGTGTATATATATATATATATATATATATATATATATATATATATATATATATATAAGCGTGTGGTGTAGATATAGAAGAATCCAAAGCAGTATCGTGTATATACATTCGTTTAAAACCTTCTGTACAATAAAGACGGAAGCTGATAATGGTTCACCTGAAATAGGCCCCATACTTCCGATTTACCATGAAATAACGTTGATGCCTTAATTTTCCCTCTTTATATATATATATATATATGTGTGTGTGTGTGTGTGTGTGTGTGTGTGTGTGTGTGTGTGTGTGCATATATAAAGAGGGAAAATTTACAATATTTACGCTCTCACACCCTGATTGAGCAATCTCGAAGAAACGTAGACTTTGAAAAACAGTAGCCACTTTAGCGTGTACGCATCACTCATTCAGTAAAATGAATTGGAGCACCCTAGCTATTGTGCGCGTAATACGATATGCACTAAAAAGACTGCCATATTCCACCGAACGCCCCGTGGACCAGGGGTAGAGTCGCCGACTAACGCCAATTCGGCGTTATGTAGCAATCGGAGTCAAAACGTAATGATGAGCTGTGATACAGCGAAACAGATCTGTCTGCGGATGGCAACACACACACACACACACACACACACACACACACACACACACACACATATATATATATATATATATATATATATATATTAATAAAGATAGATATTATCCTACGTCTATGGCACGACTTAGAATTGCATACGTTATGCAATCATCAGCTGAATATTTCAAAATGAAATGTTTGAAATATGCGCGTATATGTATCTATGTTTTTGCATATAAGTTTTTTTGTGTGTGCGTGTGTAAGCATACATGGGAAAAATGTGTGACAGGTGTACGCTTCAGAATTTCATCGTACTGTGTTGTAATGACATCATCTTATGATGATATTATTATAGCTGCGCACAAAATACAGGAAAAATGAAATTGAAATTTATGTATATCATTTTTAATATGAATTAGATTATGTAGTTTCATTTATTTCATTTATTTTAATCAACTTTACCTTTTCCAGAAATTGTTCTGGTATATAACCTAATTTATTATAATAATATAAATTGTTTTCTAATTTTACAATATATATTGTTGTGGATTCCAAGAATGGGAACCGCACAAATTAAAGGAACAACAACCTGAATTTGAGATAGAAAAATAAGTATATTAACGTAAAGAATACAAACTTGCACGTAGGTTAGTTATTCAATTATACAGTTAGTACGAAGGAGATACAGAAATCTCTGAAGTGAAGCCGTAGTATGTTTAATAAGTCCACGTTGGAAGCTGTCGAGTGCTTTGTGATTATGTTCTCGGTGAGTAAAGCTTAGAGCTACTATGTACTAATAACGCTGTATTATCCGTGAAACCTCGATATCTTTTGGTATCGCTCAGTATCTGTCGGGATCTGACGGATCTCTTGGTATCTCCTATGTCAGGAGTATATGTATACTTTAGAAGGGTCTATTATCATGAACAAAGAGAGACCCCACAACACACACACACACGCACACACACACACACACGCGCGCGCGTGTGTGTGTGTGTTTTTGCTTTTGTCTGTGTGTCTGTGTGTGTCTGTCTTTGTTAATTGTATGGAGTGTATTTGTTTGTTTTGTGAGGTTCATTTCCTTGCCTCCACACATAACGGTAATTCATATGATGTAATATTTCTTTCTATGTTCTAAGTAGCATCTAGCATTCGCTGAACTGCCTTTTAGATGTTCAGTCTTAAGCAAGGGTGTATTACTTGGGTAAGAAGCTGGAAGTCCTGCTTGATGTCTTTGTCAATACATTCAACACTGATATCTTTATATCATTGACAATAGATATTTTCGTTAAGTGAGGATTATTCAAGAATTTTCCTTTCCATTCGCTCAAAAAATATACCTTTTACTGCCATTCTTTGTTTCATTGTCATCACAATTTGTTTCGTTGAACATCTTGATAAATTCACAAATTGTCTGTCTAGGAACATTTAAATGCTTGAAAGACAATGCAAAATCTTGTTTGTACACATCACCAATCTTTATTCGGATTTTCTTGTCAAGTTCAGTTGTTTTCGCCATTGTTGCCAAACGAATGGGTTATCCTGGTACGTGGCACTGACATATTGTCTTCTTCATTACCTTTTAGAATGTTACAGAATCAGTTCAATATTATTTCATTTTCCAAAGGTATTTGTTTTTTATGTAATATTAAGAAAGACCATTACAAATGGCATAGAGAAATATTTTTTTCAAAATTTCCATATGTGTTCGAATAATTTTGAACAGCACCATCAATTTTAGAAATATATATATAACTATAAATATAATTGATCGACTCTTATGAAAATTTCACGAATCATTCAATGCGCAATCAAACAT
This sequence comes from Ascarosepion bandense, assembly GCA_037127315.1. Taxonomy (NCBI): domain Eukaryota; kingdom Metazoa; phylum Mollusca; class Cephalopoda; order Sepiida; family Sepiidae; genus Ascarosepion; species Ascarosepion bandense. Next base: position 4,499,040 of record JBBBDQ010000256.1, on the reverse strand, counting down.
TTAATGTAAATTTAGTAAGTAATTGCAAATTGTTTCCTTTCCTCAGAAAAATATACAAATATTCAGTGGCGTGAATAATTCTGTCCGCAAATATATAGTAGAACTACAAAAATTGGAACCTTTTGTTAGAATGAGGATTATTCTAGACACATGCAAGAATTTTCTTTTCCATTCCCTTAGAAAATATAATTTACTGCCATTCCTTATTTCAGTGTCAACGCAATTAGTTTTGTCATTATTTAAGAAGTAAAAATTTCCAACTGAAAACATCTGAAGCTGACAAAATTTTCCATTTCAGTGAAGGAGACATTAAACACACAACAAATTTATTGTCTTTACTATTTAATATATTTCTCTACTTTCTTAAATTATCTTTCAAGTATTTAAAGGTTCCTAGACAGGCAATTCGTATCGTTGTTAAGAACTACAAGGAAACAAACTGTGTTTATAATGAAGTAAGGAATGACAGAAAACGTTATTGCTTCTAACCGAATGGAAAGGAAAATTCTCGTATATATCTTAAATAATCCTCACTTAACAAAAAAGGCTTACGAAAATATAAATTCTAGAACAAGATTCCGTCTACCAGTTTTTGAAAACAATCTTCTGAATTCAGAGACAGATGGCAAGAGATGTTAGAAATGGTGTTCTACTTATGATGCGGATAATCAAAGCAACTTTGTGCTTGCGGAATTGTTTCAACCAGAGTAAGCAAGTTGTTTTGATGTCCCACTGGAAGAAAATAAATGATAATTTAAAAAAAAAAACACAAAAATAGGAAAATCAAATGAAAACCAAAGACAAAATATGACAAGGTTTGATCTAAAGAAATTACCGATTTTCCGAAAAAATAAAAAATCAGTTACAATTTTTTTAGTTATATTTCGCACTTTGCTTTGATGACTGTTCACAAACTTTGAAGATGTCGGCATTGGGATTTTTTGAAAACATTTAAAATTTACAATATAAACTACGAAAAAAATAAAAGAGCCTGAAGTATGTGCTTTTCACACAAAAAGAGTGTAATGTAGAGTTCAAAAGTTACGACGTAAAAAGAAAAGAAAACAGTTGTTTTCTAAGCAAATGAAAGTCGAATATAGAGAAAAACGTCAAATCAATGATATGTAGTTTTATTTTTTATATATATTGGAATTATGAACGTTAAACAGTAAGGAAATGTTGAAATAGGTAAATGGGATATTCTAGAAGAATAATTTTTCTTTAGCTTGCGAGAAATTAACAAACGAAAATATAATTTATTAATAAAATTTTGCCTAAAAATACAAGAAAGGAACAGAATATTTACCTTTTACTCTCTGTCTTTTTTTATTTTATGTCAACTTCTTCTCTACATAATTCGTTATTCACGTCCACCATCCATTGCCGTCTTATAAAATAACCGTCATCGCTAATGCAAAAGATGATAACAACAAAAATAATATGTATGATGATAAAAACATTAATATCCAGTAAGGCACGTGCAACATTGAGGAATTTGTTATATGCCCATCACCGCTACGTTAATGACCAAATAGGCTCTTTGAGATTTCTACGAATAAAAACTGTCCGTGGAAATTGGATTCTCATATCACAAGTAAATTATTCTTAAAAATATTTTAAGTAAATGCTATAACAATTATAGGCATGAATGTAAGTCATTATTTAATATCTAACTGACTATATCTGAAGTTGATAAAAATTTACATATCACTGAAGGAGACATTAAACACACAACAAATTTATTGCCTCCACCACTCAATATATTTCACTACCTTTCCTACTGAAGCCAAACAGAGTCTCAAATATGTATTTCCTGTTTCTTGCCGTGATAGAAATGGAATGTTCCGTTATTGATGTGGTAGTGATTATATTAACTAAAAACAATTAAGTAGTTGGAGCGGGAAGGTAATAATTTGAATACGTAACTATTACAAGTCGTAGAAATTAAATGAAACAAGTAAAGAAATTTAATTTACTAACAAGTATTATCACAGAAGATGGACAGTACGACATTGAGATCCGAAGACCCACTGGTATGGATGAGAACGCATTTCAGAACCTAATCAGAATACTGATAAACAGGAAAATCTCATAGGAAACAAAGAAAACAGTGCTTGGGTGCTATGGAATATTTATCCTCCTGTATGACAGTAAATTTTGGACAATCTCATCAAAAATATATATGAGAGTGTTGACTGAGCAGAAATCTACTTTTACAGACGAATGATGAGGTTAATAGGGATGAGCACATGAGCAAAGTTGAGGTGCTGGAGAGGATGCAAAATAAAAGAAAACCCATATTAATATCAAAAACCGTTAGATAAGTTTCCAATGACACGGAATAAGGAAGGACAGTCGCGAGAATTTAATAATCACAGGATGGATAAAAGGAAAGAGAAATAAGAAAAAGCAGAGCTAAACATATTTGATAGGCCTAAGCAAATACATGGCGGGGCAGCTTTGCGAGAGATAACAGGAGGAAAAATATTGAGAGCGACAAGAGACAGAGCCAAATGGAAGCCACTGTTCACTTACATTCTGAAGGGACACAACCATAAAGAAGAAGAACTATTCCCATGTATTTTAAGGTAGGTATTGGCCTATAGATTTTGAATATTTATTTAGAATATGCTCTGACGAACTTAGGTCGCTGGTATCCAAAGCCACAAAAATTTTCTCGAGCAACCAGACTGGCAACAATGTCCCAATCTTTGACAGCTAAATCAACCAAATGCAGGCGACAATTCTACTCCATCAGCTTCTTTCCTCGCACTTCCAGCCTGTGGAGCTCCTTTCTATATACTTCCTTTCAGACGTCCACAAACTCCAGGAATTTAAATGCAATGTCAATTCGCCTCTCTTATCCACTTGATTCCAGTCCTTTCTATATCACCCATTGTATCTTGCTCTCTTCATTTCTATCTACCTTCGTAACTGACTTCTCTCCTCTATTCCCATCTTTCTCTTGCCCTTTCTCAGTCATCCCTGCAGCTGATTTTCTTTCTCTTCACTCTCCTCCTGCATAAAACTTTAACTCTCTTATGTAGCACCTGCAAATCAGTGGCGGTACCTCCCTGGATTGGGTGAAATGATTAAAAAAAACACCTTAATATTCTTGTCAAAATTACAATATTGTCTAAGCGAGCTCCATTTGTACTACAAAGTTGTGTCTGACAGGATACCTGTCTCTATTTAACATTTCATTTAAATTTTTCTTTGTGCAATCAAAGTCATGTTTGGCAAAGTGGGCAGGCTTATATTAAATAGAAATCAGAACAATTGCCTCCCTCTTAAGAAATCGTGATATTTTTCTTTAACTTTGTGCGAGAATGGACTTGATTCATACACAACGTACAGCTTTTCCTTCTTCATTGACTTTTTTTCGGGAGTACAACTATCTGATACTCCAATGTAGATTTGTGTGTGGACGATTACATTTGTAACAATTTCTTTGATATATTTGTTTCTTTTAAAGACACGATAGACAGGTTCAGAAATTATTTTTAAAACGCGGATATTTTTTAGCAATGTGTTCGGGATTTATCTTACTTCTCCACTGGAGTGAGTTGTGACACAAGGTCTGTTTCAACATCGAAAACTTGAGTGCGTAAGCCTAGGCAATTAGTCCAAGAATACTCAGCACTACGCTTACGCTGTAACAGGATACAAAACTTGTCTTAGCTGGTCATTGCTTCCAAACATGGCTAGTAGGATGTGAATATCTGAAAACAGATACTACACTTTGATTCTGAGCAATGTGTTTTAAGCTCTCACGGAGAAATCTTAAAAGTCCTGTAAAATTTCAGTGCCATTTCATGACTAAAAAAATCTGTAAGACTTTTTATTGTATTTTTCGGTGTAGTGACCTGCTGTAAAATTAATATAACCTTCATTTTTAGTGATTTCATTGGCAATTTGTTAAGGTCGTGTCTCTCGTTAGCAACGTTTAAAATAATGGTGAATGATATCATTAGCATGCTTCCAATAATCTTTAATTTCCCTGCAAATTCGCCTAATGAGAAAAAATTGGCACATCGAGTTTGATTTTATCGTATGATAAGTGTGATCACAACGGCGGTATAGGTAAATGTGGTGATGTAGGTTTGCAAAATAATTTGGTCATTGGCTGACCCCAAGAGAAAATTATCTGACGTGTAGAAATTCTACACTAACATTAGAAAACCAGGTTTTCAATTTTATATGTGATCGAAAGTTGTTCGTTTGTGCAAAAGTATAATAATTTGCAAACATTTTAGCTTTTCTTTCCAGATTAAGAAAATATCAATAAATCACAGCAAAAATACTGGTTGATGGATGTGGTAAAATTTGACTGCTTCAAGTAGTTGTTCTATGGAGTTTATCATAAAGACATTAGCAAAGTTAACGTGTAGGAGTGTCCTCATTGCACAGTTTTAGTTTGGTTATAAAGATTTGCCTAATCATCATCATGTTAATGTCCAAGACGAAACGTATACAAAATCTACAATGAAAGTTTCACGGAGTAGTTGTGTTTTTGCGTTTCTCAAATACCTAATAATGAGACAAGACATTGATGGTGAACAAAAACCAATCTTGAAAATCATTTTCGACCTAAGAACTTATTCATTTATTTTAGAAATACAATGAAATATATCCCCACAAAATACAAAATTCCTTTCCCAGCGGTATTTGCACGTAAGCGAATGGAAGGAATTCAACTGGAAATTCGTAATCGGTTCACCGATTTCTGTACCGAGCCGATATCCACTGCAGCACAACACACATCCAAGAATATCATTTAGCTAAGGTTAAAATAAATAGAAAACATACTTAAATATCTTTAGCTATGAACCATTCATATTCAACTAAAATCGGGCGTAGTGGAGGACATTTGTCAAATGTCTTGTGTATTTTTGGAACGCCGTAAAATGGAGTGTACTTTGCTCTTTTATTGATGAAACTGTTTCTTTTCATTTTGGAAATTATCTTGCCTAGCATTTTTCTCTACTAAGTGTTGTTATACAATATTAAATCACTTTTATTTTAATAATAATAATAATAATAATAATAATAATAATAATAATAATAATAACAAAAAGGCTGCAGACGTGGATGTTACGGATGTAAAGACCAATTGCTTATTAACAGAATGATCCTGGAAAACTGCTACAATACAAAGAAAAATCTTAGTACTGCCTGGATAGATTATCGTAAGGCATTCGATAGTGTGCCACATTCCTGGATTTTAAAGGCTTCAATTATATACAAAGAGGTCACCCGTCATTATCAATTTTATCAAAAAATGAATGTCGTTATGGAAAACCTCCCTTTACCTAAATCATACAAAAGGAACCTGTAAGTTTGGTGAAATAAACATCAAAAGAGTTATATTTCAAGGTGATTCTTTGTCTCTCTTACTATTCTACATATCTTTAATAGCACTAAACAGTAAACTTAACAAGACAGAATGTAGTTATAAAAAAGCCTAAAAGAAAATAAGCTATCTATTTTACATGGATGAATTAAGGTTGTATGCTAAGAATGATAACAAGCTTAGCGGACTTCTGCAAATTGTAAAATGCTTCAGCAAAGACATTGGAATGTAATTCAATTTGAATAAATGTGCTAAAGCTACAATTTTCCGTGGATAACTACAACAAACGTCCTCAATTAGCTTAGATCCTGCTGTAACAATAAAAGAATTAAAGCCAGGAGAAGCTTATAAATACCTAGGTGTAAATGAGAGTGAGATAATCCACCATAAAAATGAAAGAAATACTGCATAAAGACTACTATAGAAGACTACAACTGATATTAAAAACTGAATTGAATTCTCAGAACAGAATTATGACCATTAATAACCTTACAATCCCAGTTGTCCAATATTGTTTCAACATCTTAAACTGAACACTAAACGACATCAGGCGAATAGCTTTCTAAAACAAGAAAGCTTCTTTCTAAGCATAAGATGCAAAAAGCTGATATAGACGGTCTATACATACCCCGTAAAGAAGGTGGAAGAGGTCTTATTCAGCTAGAATTGTCATACAAGACAACAACTATGGCTTACTAACATACACAGAAACAAAAACGGACTGGATAATGCAATTAGTCAAGCAACATGAAGAAAGAATGAAAAAATATTCAAAAATAAAAGAAAGCAGTAAATACAAACAAGATTTACATTTAGTAGATTCTGTAGAAAAGCAAAACAGAAGCCAAGGACCAACTATTGTGGCAAAAAATATGAAAATGAAAGCCAAAGATAAAGCACTTGAACAGATGAAACACGCTGGCAAGACAAACCTCTGCATGACCAATATCCAGAACGTGCCAATAAATCCAATGTTGATAAAGTTAATACTCATCGATGGTTACGTGCATCTGGATTAAAGTTTGAGACTGAAGGCTATATTCTTGCAGCGCAAGACCAAAAGTTTTTACGAGAAACTTTCAGGCAACTATTATACATAATGAGGTGGCTCCAAAATGCAGGTTCTGTGATAAACACCAAGAAACAATAGGCCATCTAATCTCAAGTTGTTCTGTACTTACCCCAAATGAATAAAAAAATCGTCACGATAGAGTGGGGCAATATTTACATTGGTCAATGAGCAAACACTATGGAAAATATGTAAACAAACACTGGTATGAACATCACCCAGCACCGGTTACAGAAACAGAAGATGTCACCATTCTATGGGATTATACCATCTACACAGACAGAAAAATTGAAACAAATATACCGGACATTATTGTTAAAAACCAAAATGAAAAACATGCCTATATGGCTTGTCCAGCGTATTTTAACATAGCAAACAAGGAATTCAAAAAACTGTCAAAATATAAAAACCTGGAAATTGAAATAGAATGAAATCTGGAAAGTGAAAACAAGAGTCGTGCCAGTGATAGTAGGTGCACTTGGAATGATAAAAAATGGAACAAAACAACACATTGATATAATCTCTGGAAACCCCAGTTTAAGAGATATACAAAGAATTGTCTTGTCAAGTACAGCCCACACACTAAGGAGAACTTTATCTATGTAACGCTAGGGATGGTAGGGGAGATAGAAAGAACATGAAATGGAGCCATAACGAAACACCACGACCTGCCTTAGGTCTGCTCGCAGACTTGGTAGGTAGTGCAACTATAGTAGAAATTGAAACATGATGAAAAATGACAACATAATAATAATAATAATAATAATAATAATAATAATAATAATAATAATAATGGATTCACTATTAAAATATTCAAAACATTGAAAGAGAAACGAATTATGTCAAGAATATTGACAGCATATTAGATAGAATGAGAATGGGATAAAAGTTTAAAAAATGATTGCATTGCTTGAACACGGCCATCTTTTTCGTCTTCAAATTTTTTGTGTATACACACACACACACACACACATACGCACACACACACAGACACACACACACACACACACACACACATATATATATATATACTATTTACGCTTTCACACCCCGATTGAGCACTCTGGAAGAATGGTAGACTTCGAATAAACAGTAGCTACTCTGGCATGTACGCATCGCTCATTCAGAAATGAATTACAGCACTCTGGCTATTGGGCGTGTATAATGATAATATACACGCTAAAATGTCTGCCTTCTTCTACTGAGCGCCCATAGCTCAAAGGTAGAATCGCCGACTGATGCCAATTCGGTTGGGTTTCAACCCTGAGTTAAAAGCAATCGGAGTGTAACAGTACTGATGAGCTGTCATACAGCGAAACAGATCTGTCTGCGGATGACTATATATATATATATATATATATATATATATATATATATATATATCCTTAGAGAGAGAGGGTGTGTGTTCCATTTAGACAAATCAAATTTAGCAGTAAATAAAGCAGTGTTATTTGTTAAATTTTGTAGTTACACTTTTGCATTTTGTCAAGTGATTAATGCCAATCTTGTATGAAAAATAATATCGGCCCAATGCCTACGAATGCTTCGACGGCAGACCTCCACTTGATGGTGAAAATTTATTCAGAGCATCTCTGCATAGTTGCTCCTCAATCTCTCCAATGTACCTTATTATTCCGCTCTTCTGCTGTTGAATTGCTGTTAGCTTATTCACTTGTTCGCATAGACATAACTTTTGAGATAATCCAAAAGTTGAAGAAATCTAAAGGCGTCAAGTCGCATGATACGAAAGATGATGTCACCAACTTTCAATAACTATAAAACACTGAAGTAAAAGAAAATAAAAAAACACAAAATATACTTATCAAAGGAGATAAAACTAACAACATATTTGAAATAATCCCAAAAGCATACAATAAAGTTATATGAAGAAATCATCAAATCTTACAAAAAGATCCCGAATTCTTATCTTGAATATATCAACTAGAAATCTACAATTATTACAAAAAGTGACATTTAAGCAACAAAATACAAATTATGACCAGTAAGCAAGCATTCCTAACAATAAAAGACCATGAAGAAGAGTTTTCCAATAGCCCCGTGTACCGAGCATTAAACCCAACAAAAACCAAAGTAGGCAAAATAAGCCATCAAATATTAGAAAAAAAAAACATTTGTGTCTTACTGAGAATTGTTACTCAAGCCAACTAGTGGAAAAACACAGTTGATTTTTTCCTGGTTTCAAAACATACAAAACAAAAACAAATATACTTACATAAAATATGACATTAAAGTATTTTACCCATCAATATGTGAAAAATTGTTAATGTAAACTTTAAATTTATTTAAACGATACATAGACATGTCATCCGAACATATAGATACATTGTCGCACTTTAATACTTTTCCACAGTTTTAAAACATGGATAAAAATTAAATTTCGGCACTTTTGATGTACCAAAAGCCTCAATTGACGGAGCCGAAATCTCAGAATTAATGAAAATAAACATTCTAAATAAAATCAACGAAATAATCCACAGAGTCAACCACGGATTATACAAAGATGACGGATTAATGATAGCAACGGACAACAAAAAAGAGAATGATAGAATAAATAAAATAAATTAAAAAATCTTTGATGATCTAGAGTTTGAAATAGTATTTGACAAGTAGGAAGGCAGTCCAATATTTAGATCTAGTATTTAATTTACAAACTGACAATGTCTCTCAATATATGAAAGCAAACGCAAATTAAAATACATAACGACAAGATCTAACCAACCCAGCAAACATAAGCAAGCACATCCATAAATAGATAAAACACGGGCTATCAAACAATTCGCCAATGCAATATTTGATGAAAAGAATAACGATTTTGCCCGAAATATGCCCTAAGATCTGGCTATAAGAACATTTTAGAATACAAACCCCAAACAAGCAGACATTATTAGAAATCGCAACATAGTCTGATTCAACCTGATATTAATTTAGAAATAAAAACAAAAATAGAACAAATATGTTTTAAACAAGCCAATAAACACCTTTCGAAACGCTTAGAATTAAACAAAATATTCAAGAGTAATTCAGTTAAAGTGAGTTATAGCCATACTAGGAATGTAGAAAATTACATGAAGGAACAAAACGCCAGAAACATAAATGAAAACGTACAAAACATCCTTAATAATGAATGTTAATGTAAGGGAAAAAATAAATGCCCACTTGACGGACTTTGTAAAACAAATATAATTGTTTGCAAAGCAAAAGTACATGACAAAAGTTGTCAAAGTAAAACGTATTGAGGATCTACCAAAGACAGATTTATGGCTAGATGGAATAACCCTAAGTCTACATTTAAACTTGAAAAAGCTAAAATATTGTACAAAAATGACTAGCTACGTAAAAATAAAGTATTGAGAAACCCCTTTATAACTTGGAGCATAATAAAAACAGCAAAATCTTAAAACAGTGGTAAAATATGGAGATTGTGCCAGAAGGAATGTTTGCTATTATATTATCACCAGACAACAATGAACTATTAAATTAAAGAACACAAATTATGTCAAAGTGTAATCATTCCAAAAATACCAACACCCCCTTAACTAAGTTCGACTGCTGTTGAAAATTGCGCTTTCATAAAACATCCCTGTTATGTGAGCGATTTAAAAAATATTAAAATGAGCTATTTGAAATCGCTTGAAGACAATGGAAGATTGAAACCTCGATCGCGAAATCACTTGTTTTCAAATGAATATATATATATATATATATATATATATATATATATATATATATATATATATTCCGCTATTTTCTCCTGTATGTTGATGTTTTAGGGGTGCATTTGATTCTGCTCAAATTGCAGCTTTTGAGGGCATTTATATTTTGCACACTCTTAGTGGAATTGATAAACTAGAACCAAGTACACTGTATATAAATAATGCTTTTAGTAATATGTCTGGCAGTATTGGCATTATATCCTCTAAAATCCAAAATAAATTTATAAGTGCTTTTACATTACTTGTTTTTAAAATAGATATTTTTCAAAACTTAAAAAAGTTAATATTTTGGGTATTAGCTCAATTCTCTCCAATAACACATTCAAACAATATCATAAATATAGTAATTCTCCTATATATATTAATGTTAATCATACCTAAGATGTGAATAAACAAAATCCTACTATAGTTAACAGTAGTATAAATAAATTATTCCCCAATTGCAAAATATTTATTGATAATAAAATCATTTATAATAATGCGTTAAAATATTGGGTTTAAGTAAGAATTATTCTATAAAACTCCTCACAATAAAACTGATAATATTGAGAAGTATAAAAATAAGAAAACTTTATTGTTCATTACCACTTTTTTCCAATTATCTAACAGTAGTATTGTCTGAAATTGATTAATAAACATTTTATATTAACCACGTAATAACAATGTCCTTTAATAGAAAAAAATAGAGAATACTTATTCCTGTACTAGCAATATCCGCAGGATCTTTCATTTTCATAAGAATAAAATACATGACAATGTTTATAATAAACTGAAAACAAATATAAATTTCCTTGGAATTGTAGAATTAGGGATAAATATCTAGTTGAAGGCATATGCATGTCCGAAGAAATTCATATAACAAGCTACTATTTCTCTAAAAATTATGATAAAGAAATAAAAGTATATTTCAGAATTTCTGCTTGACCTTAAAAAAATATATTTTATAATTAAAAAGATTAATTCTCTAGCCCCCACCTTAAATCCATGATTACTTTATTGAAATATTTCTGGGAATTAAAACATAAAGGTATTTCTCCACAGAGTGAATGGAAGATAGTTAGTAAAACACAAACTCCGAGTATATGTAAATGTAGTTGCTGTAAATCCAACATATATATATGTATACATATATTTTTTCGGTGATACATTCTCCCAAGCTACATTTGAATTTATATAAAATGTTTCTCTTATGTAACACATTGTTGGTGGGGAAGTATTACTGTGGATAATTAAATTAACAATATTTTAATTTTTAATATATTATTAATTTTAATTATTTGGAGGATCATCGGGAGATATATTGTGACGAATGATATTTTTTATGATTTTTCCATCCTGTTTTAGTTATCTTGCATCAGTTTGCAATAACAGAGTTTGATATGTTTACGTCCTTTTGTTGTATTACCATATTTTGATTGATGTGTGTTGAGGTTTTTGTAATATTGTCTTATTTGTTCATCTTCAATTTGTTTTAAGAAGTCATTATTGATGTGTGTCTGCTTAATATATTTTAGTTCAGAGCAAAAGATCCTTTTAGATGTGTTGATTTGCGCTCGGTTAATCAAATTGTGTATCATTACTGTTTTGTAGTATTTAGGAATTTTAGGTAGTAAATGTCTTATAGTTTACGTCTCTTAAAATATCAAGTAAAGGGATTTTCTTATCCTTGATAATTTGTATGTGAACTTGAGGAAGAGTACCTAGAAAGAAAATTAAGTTCTAATAATTCTACTAGATTTGTAACTAATATAAGAATATCATCAACATACCGTACGTAGATTGAGGACTTTTTAATGGTGCTATATATATTATTTTCTATGTTTGCCATGTAGATGTTGCTGAAGGTTAGAGCCAGAAGTTAGCCCATTGACAAACTGTCTTGTTGCACGTATATATTTTTGCTGTAATCATAGCATGGGACATAGTTGGTTCAGGTTAAAATTTCTTTTAGTATTTTAGGTTTAATTTTCAATGGGAGCAGAGAATTAATATTATATAAATATATATTTTACCATAAAGTTACTGTTTTCTCTAACAGGAACATTAGTGGACATCTTTTCAACATCAAGGGAAGCTATGGTTCTATTATTAATTTTTTTCCGTTTTTTATATTTGTATAAGTTCAAGAGTTGATTTAATGCTGTATTTGTTAGGTATGTATGGTGTAATTAATCCGTTAAGTCTTATAAAAATATAATAGTTTACAGAACAAATATTTTTTAAACTGATCGATGAACATTTTTCAAAAAGCTCAGAACTAAACAAAATTTTTGAGTTGAAACCAATCAAACTGAGTTATAGCTGTACTAGATATTTATAGAATTGCATAAAGAAAGAAAACGACACAAATTTCAATAGCATCGTACAAACAAGATTATTATTAAGGAATGTATTTGCAGGGACAAAAATAAATGCTCACTTCAAAGACTTTATAATACAATATAATATATATATATATATATATATATATATACATACTTTTAAATCATGTGATATATTATTGGCAATTTTACGATGAAAATGTATTTTTATATGTTTGTGCTGCAGTGATTTTAATTTTGCTATTTAAATATATTTTTGCTCATTTTATTTTTAAAATATACTTACTATTATGTGAGTGTTCATTATTTTACCGTAGCTAGGACCCTAAAAGTTCCTGCCACCCCGTATCAGAGTGGACCTGTAAGTAATGGTTCCGGTCTTCTGAAGACCTCCTGATAAGAAGGCTTGCTGCTGGATGTTAATCGTTACATCAAGAAAAGTTGTTCTGTCCATTTTGGTTTCCTTCATACGTATTTTTAATTCGATTACCTCTCATGTTAATTATCTATTATATTTTCTTATGCAGACAATAATTTATATGATGTAAAGAATGATCAATGAATCCAGGGTACGATGGACAGTCTAAAGGATAAAACAACGATTAAAAGTCTTATTTTATCTATTAATTCTGGGTGTCCGCTGTATTGCATCTCAGTTCGTAGTTTCAAAATCATTGTTTCGTTGAATATTCATCTGGAAACGTTTTAATAATTGCCGCGTTTCTGACAACATTTGTACACTAGTAATCTCATAATTACAACAAGAATTCTTTAAAACCTATATTTAATATCATGTTTTCAATTTTATAATTAATATAAGATTTTAAGTTAAGCATTAACGTACTAAAATAATCTTCCTATATCGCCTTGCATTTTATGTACATGTTAGTAAACCGTGTTTTCAATAACCCGGGGAATGATAAAATCTTTTTAACCAAAACATTTAAATATGTCAGAATCGAAAAATATAGATTTCTTGCTTTTTCTTTAAACATTTAAAATCTGGAGTGCTCTTCATCACATAATAAGTCTCAAATTAATCCTGACAATATTCTTTTTTTATGTGCCGTGTAGCTTCAGGATGTAAGTGATCAGGGATTTCACTTGCCCTCGTGCTGCTTTCCATTATCTTTTTTTTATCTCTATCCATCTTGTGAATATCAGATTCTCCAAAACATCCTTCCTCATTACGTGTCCCAAATCCTTAGGTTTATCTTCCGGACGCCAAGTATAATTTTTTGAAATTATTAGCTTTTAAAATGCCTCCTTGGCCTTGCCAATGCGTCATCGCATCTCCGTGTCATTTTTTTCTGTTATGTCGTGAGTAAGAATAAATAGCTCAACAACCGGAATAGGTTAATTGTTGTAATCCGTGAAAATAGTATTTACAAAGGTTATTAGTATAGAATACAAGAATAGAGGTTAATCGTCTCAACCGTCGTAAGACGTAGTATGAGCAATGGGTACTTCCGGGTCGTTACCGGAAGTCTACGACTGACTTGTCGATCGGCTGCTCGGTACACTCTATATTTAGTTGTCCCTCCCAGTAAGGGCAACATGTGACACATGGTCAATTATAACTGGGATTTCCGGGCCATATGGCCCGACCAAAAAATGTCTGTCTACCTTTGCCCAGTCGTGCCTCTACCCTTCGGCGGAACCACGACCGGGCTATAGCTCTCTGCTCGGAAGCAGAGAGCGCCCTCCACCCGAAGGCAGAGTGCCGACAGTGTCTTAGAGAGTAGGGCTGCTCGGCAAACTCTCCTCACGTAGATGCCACCATTACTTTACATAGTAACGGAATAGTCCATTATAGCCGAATAGGCGTGGGCGTTCCAACATTTTCTATCCTCTGTCAGTGCACTTCGCAGGCATTTAGAATTCTGCACCCGTGTGATTTCAGTGTGTTCCCGACTAGTAATTAGCATTTTTGTGTCATCTTTTTGTTGGTGGGGACAGGCATTCAGTGATTCTTGAAGTTTATGTTTAGTTCATTCTTCTAACTTTTCCTTGCTACATTGTGCAGGAGGTCTTGTATTTTACTTTCCGTGTCTGCTTTCCGTACTATGCCATTTGCTTATCTATTTTTGTTGAGGTTGTGAACACCAATATTGAATACTCGCGGGACTTCTGTCCTCTCATAATTGTCTCGGCATGTAGGTTGAATAAATTCGATGAAAAGACACACCTTTGTCTTCCACCCCTTTCTGTTTCTGCATAACTACTGAGTGCATTCCATGCTCGTATGAAGGCGGTTTGCTGTTAGTATACCTTCTTGCGGGTTTATCTCAAATTTGATTTCACTTACAATTACGTTAAGTCAGTATGTGCATACATCATTTATAACAGCGTTAACATGTCAATTGCGAATAAAGAAAACATGTGTAGCACATATATGACTGACGAAATTAGTTTTATATTTTACATGTGTAAAAAAAGAATATGTAACATTAAGATCAGTTTGAGACTATTTTATGTATAAAATTTCCGCTTTGACAATGATAGCAAACAATATGTGGCAAATATGTGCTTACGTGTCAGCAATAAGAAATTTATTCGTGAGACTGCATGTTAACAATCTTCACGATTCGACAATGCTTACTGATTAAAAACGATGATTAGTATTAGTAAAAAACTTAAACATAAATCATATTTTTCTTTTGTTTTTGAGAATTGCAAATTAAATGATAAATGTTATTTATTAGTCTTTAATTCCCACTATTCATCTATTATATTATTTATTAGAATGGTTGGCAAACTATCGATTGACAATCGATTAAAAATTTATAATATATAAAATAAGAAGAATTCCATTACGTTTGAATCAGATATTTTAATAACTTAGCAAATGTTTATGATTTATGAATAAAGATTTTCACATTTATTTCTTTATAAACTTGTAAATGATAAATATTCGATTAAATGTTGTATAAATCAAACATTTCAGAAATTACAATTACATTATTATTCTTGTAAATATAGCATTCCCGATCATAAAGCCGGTGTGGGCAACAAAGCTAACCTCGCCGCCGAGCTTGAAAAGAACCTCCAATCTGTAGTGGACCGGGGTAGGAAATGGCTCGTAAATTTCAATGCTTCTAAAACGAAGCTGCTATCAACTAACTACCATAGACAATCGCATCTACCTCCCATTAGCATAGAACAGGCTTGCCTCCCAGAGAGTAAAACACTACGCCTCCTTGGCCTTAAACTCTCAGCGGACCTCAAATGGAATGACTATATCGAATCCATTGCCAAATCCGCTGCTATGAAAGTTGGTTCTCTGTGCAGGGCCCGGAAGTTTTTTCCCGTCTGAATCTATTCTGCACATATATAAATCTACAATCCGCCGTGTATTGAATACTGCTACCAGATATGTTCGGGTGCCCTGCTACTCTCCTCGGGCTTCTTGACAAAATACAACTGAGAATCTGTAACGTGATCGATACTGACTTGGCAGACCGGCTGTAACCACTATCCCACCAGCGTGACCTGGCTTCCCTGTGCCTCTTTTATAAATAATTTCACGGCTTCTGCTCCGATGAACTTAGATCATTGGTGCCGCCTAGGTATGTATTTACACGAGATACTAGAGTAGCAACTAGGTTCCACACTTTTACAGTGAAAAAGATAGATGTAACCATAATTTCTACTCCAACAGCTTCTTTTCTCGCGCGTCCCGCCTGTGGAATTCCCTTCCACCTGTCTGCTTTCCGGACAGCTACAATCTCCAGGAGTTTAAATGCAAGGTCAATAGATACCTCCTATCACACTAACTTGCATCTATTCTCTCAACACTCTCACCATTTACCCAACCCTCATTCTCGGTATCCTTACCCGTCTATCACCCTCCTTCTGACATTTCCTATATCTAACCACCCTTTCTCACCACCGTCCCCTCTATGTAACTTTTCCTATAGCTAACCATCCTTTCTCACCACTTTTCCCTCTATGTAACCCCGTTTGCAATAGTGGCAGTGAAATGCCTTGCTCGGGGTGAAACGATTATAAAAAAAAAATTAATATGTTTGTTTTAATATATTATAAACAAAAAGAAGTATAA